>CM024757.1:98795778-98904092 GCA_014218235.1 Colocasia esculenta
TTAATCACAACAAAGTCCTAATCATGCTAGTCAACACTAAATTGCACATGATCAAAGTTAAATATGCTCATCAGGGTCAATTACCCTTGTTAAACTAATAACATTTACCTACTGTTGTCAAACTAGTATGAAATTTTTATCACAGGTATCATACAGGTTTTATATCTCATACCTAATTTTCAGAGGTTTTCAGAATAGTAAACTAATTTTAACAATTAAAACATATCTCATGCAGATTTATCAAGAAATTCATTAAGAGATGGTTCACATCAATACAATTGGTTCTAACAGTTCCTAAACCTGAAAACAGTCAACATAAGATCATATAAAATTTCTAAAACCCTCTTGCAACGAATCAATTTATTTAGAACTAACACAGGTAGATCATGCCTATTTTCCAATTACAGAAATTACCCTAATTTCTATCATGCTCGAAAAAATTGCCAAATCCTCATGATATGACCTACTGACTATACTGGACCACATATAGTTTTTACAGCATGTATAGTCCTCCAAAAATCCGAATTTCATCACACAGACATGAAAATCAAGGTTCTATGAAAAACAGACGAACTTGGCGGCAAAGGGGTTGCCGCCAACCGGGGTTAACGACACACGATGTTGCTGCAAACTCAAGATCTTGACGGCAGCAAGCTTTCCATCAAGTTCCTGTCTGTCGATAGTGCAGAGAGAACGCAACAAACAAGGGGAATTTGAGGCTCTGGACACGAGATAAATTCTGTAAAAATCCTGAGACCTAAAAGACATGTATAGGGATGAAATCCCTAGATCACTTGCTTGAAATAAAATCTACAAAGGGCTTAATTGGTCACAGAAGCTCTCCTTGGCCAAGCCAAGAAGACGCAAAAACTCCTCCCGAATCCCTTCCTTGTGTTGATGTAGGTCTATCTCCGGAGTCAGAGAAGCTTCACCAATGATTAGAGCACCTCCCAGTCGATGAGGTTCGCCATAAGGAACTCCCAAATCACCAGATCGAGCTTGCAAAGTTCGGTTTCCTCCACAGAAACCCTAGTTTTCTCACAAGAGCCAAAAGACCTAATCTCGCCCAAAGCTAGGTATTTTATAGGCTAAAGGGTCGGGGTACACATTACATAGGATTTCCTACCATTGGAGGGTAGTTTCCTAATCCAGAACCGGGGAAAACGCAGTCGTTTCCCGATCTAAAATCACAGCAAAATGGAGAAGTAGACGACCACTTTGCTGTCGTTTACCGGAAGTCAGCGTCCATCGATCTGGACATCAACATGAAGTCAACGACACACTGCTTGCCGTCAACCTGCCCTAAACGTCAAGGGATATGGAAGTTAACTGGGATTTCGGGCAGATAATAGAAATAACTAAACGCATTTACACATCAAGTATATACATTATACACCAGGTTATTTTAATATAATATGTACAGAATTAAATAAAACAACATGTACAGAATTAAACATGTAAACATGACATGAACAAAGTTCAAGTAAAATGAACAAGGTTCGTGGGCGTTACAAATGAGGTGGAGGTTGATCCGAAGAAAGACATAGGTAACCCATGACATCTCTAATGAATTGAGCTTGAGAGTCCAAATGGCTTTGTTGGCTAATCCTCATCTTAGCCAAATTTCTAGAGAGGTCTCGCACCGACTCACCCACTTGGCAGACTCCCCCTCTCATAGATGCCATCTACCCCTCAAGCTTGATCAATCTATCTTGAAACCGCAGTGAGAAGTCTTCACCTCTGGGACTATAAGGATGTAAATTTTGTTCCATTGAGTTGGATGCTCGTCATCTTCATTACTATCCCCGAGGCTTGTGGTTCACCGTCACTTTCTTCGTCATTTGCGTTTCTTCAGCGCTATCTTCACTGTCTCACTTGATGAACACATAGATTTCTCCTAAAGTTTCCCATCCACATCCTATGTTCATGAACCGAAGGATAGTGTTTGACATTATAGACCAAAGAGATTGCATGTTCTCTACCCTTCACGTGAAAGATCCATACCACATTTGCAACACAGTGTAAGATGAGCGCAAAGGCAAAGAGCACCGTGGTTGATTCATCACACTTCATAAGCAAGCCCTCATTTCCGGTAAGACACACCATCGGATAAAACAGATAGTAGAATAAGCTTTTGTGATTCGTCTTGTGACTTCAGCATGACTGCCACCTTTTGGGGAAACAGAGGTGGTCATCATGTGAGGAAGAATCCTCTACAGTGGTGGAAATGTTGGGTTGAGTGTATATTCATATCATTTCCCTCCTATTTTGATGATGACAAGAGGTGAATTTAAAGCAATGTAAATGAAACATGTCAAAAACATCATACCTGAAGTCAATGTTCAAAAAGCATGTTTCAAATCACATTTATCATTTATGTTCATGATAAATCATTTAACTAATGATATATGTGTTTAATTTTCAGGTACAAACACTTTTTGCAAAAGAAGTGTCGACACACCCCTCAATGGTGTCGACACAACACCTCAGTCTCAAAGGAAAAAAGCTGAAGAATTGCCTAGACTGTGTCGACACTAGTCCAGAAGTAGGTCGACACGAGTTGCAGATTCCAGGATTTACACTACTCAGGTCGACGCACTCTCAGGGCAGGTCGACACTGGATCCTGCACCCAGAACAACTATTTTCAGAACAGGATAGCAGGTCGACAAATCCAAAGCAGGTCGACACTGGATCCTGCTCCCAGAACAGCTGTTTTCAGAACCAGGATAGCAGGTCGACACAATGCCAAAGTAGGTCGACACTGGATCAGCTCCCAGAACAGCCTGTTTCAAGATCTGGGCAGTGTGTCGACACCACCACCAGGGCAGGTCGACACACTACGGAAAGATTCCATCCTAAGTTGGATGTTTGCCACGTGTCAGCCTAGGGCGATGGGGTATCAACCTAGAATCGTGTGCCCTTGTACCCAAAGGGTATCTTTGGAATCTTTTGGGTATAAAAGTCCCTAATCGGCCCCCCATCAAATCAGAGAGACCCAACAACTCTTAGAGCCTCCTGAAGTTTCCTGGCGGCTACAAGAGGTCGTCTCCCTCCTCTGCTCTCCGTGTGCTTCCAGAAGACCAATTCTCACCAATTCAAGTGTGAGAATTGGAGTGTGATCCCTGTAGAAACCTCTGAAGCATCCCAAGGAAGCAGATCCAGTAGAAGCCTTCGTTGGAGAAGAATTCAAGGAAGATCCAACAATTCCAATGCAGAGCATCGGTTTTGGACTTCAAGATTGCAAGCCTCTTCCCAATCCAAGCTTCTACAAGGGAGTACACTTGAAGAACGAAGTTATTTAATACAATTCATTGTACTTCTGTTCTTCTGAGATATCTTTTGAGATTATGCAAGTGCTTCTGCATAGCTCTCATTAGTGCTCTCATTTTCGACTAGATCTGTTGCTAGAAGGTCTATGTCTTGAGTTGGTGTCTAGCAAGTCTTATGTGAGCATTGTGCTCAAGTTGTGTGAGCATTGTGCTCAGGTTGTTGTGAGCCGTTGTGCTCAGTTTGAGTTGTCTAACTCAAGGTTGTGTTGAGCAGTCTTGCTCAGTTGTTCTAGAGTAGTCTTGCTCTAGAAGTTGTGTGAGTTGTAAGCTCTCAAGTGTTGGAGTTGTCAGGCTCCAGTGGTGTGTTACCCAGTTGTTTTAGTGAATCCTCACGGGGTGTGAGGGGTGGATGTAGGAATCACTTGGGTGATTTCCGAACCACCTAAAAATCCTTGTGCATTTGTCTAATTGTGGTTTGATCATTTCATCCGTTAGATGCTTGCATAGGATCGGTTAATATTCACTTAATCAACTTGTTTCACATCTATTTTACCAACTCACTCAAATCTCATCAGATCTGTGGTTTTTCACTGATAAAATTGCCTCTGATTCAAAAGTGTTTTTTAAATTGTATAAGCTTCCGCAAAAAGTGGCATAGATCTATTCATCCCCCCCTTCTAGATCTTATCCACACCTTCACTTCGATCCTTCAATTGGTATCAGAGCGGGTTTACTTTGATCTGATTTGATCTGAGCAGTTTTTGTTTCTGAGTGTTGTGTGTTTGAGTGTTTGCCTGTTTGTTTGCTAAGCATTTTCTTTCTGCTTTAGAGTCATGGATTCCAAAGGTTTCATAGCTGAGGGTCATTCCATAAATAGGCCACCATTCTTTAATGGGACGGACTATTCTTATTGGAAAAACAGAATGCAAGTATTTTTAAGGGCCCAGAACTATGAGATCTGGAAAGTAGTGGAAGTGGGTCCCTATGAAAACCAGGGAGAAGAAGACACCTGGACTAGGGAACAAATAAGGAAAGCTACATTGAATTATAGTGCCATGAACATGATTCAATGTGCTGTCCATCCCAAGGAGTATTCGAGAATCTCAATGTGCAAATCTGCCAAAGAGATGTGGGATAAACTCGAATTACTCTATGAGGGAACATCACAAGTAAAGGAGACTAAGGCAAATATTCTAGTTTCAGAATATGAACTTTTATGATGAAGTCTAACGAAAATATTTCTGAAATGTTTGCCAGGTTCATGGTGATTGTGAATGGATTAAAGGCCTTGGGTAAGGAATATACAGATGCAGACTTGGTAAGAAAAATCTTACGTTCACTTTCTTCAATTTGGCATACAAAGGCCACTGTCATTGAAGATTCAAAAGATCTGTCCAAAATCTCTTTGGATGAATTGATTGGATCCTTAATGACATATGAAATCAACTTAAAAAGAAATGAAGAACACATAATTAAGACCAAGCCTATGGCACTTAAGGCCTCTTCAAGCAATAAAGATAAAAGTCAGGAAAAGACAAGTTCTGAGGAGTCTGAGTCAAATGAGGATGAAATTGCCCTCATGACCAGGCAATTCAGAAAATTCTTGAAATACAGAAAAGGAAAAATGTCTGGGAAAAAGAAGTTTTTCTCAGGTAAGAAAAACACTTCCTCTTCTAATTTCAACAAGAATCACAAATCTGACGAAAATATTGTCTGTTACAGGTGCAACAAACCAGGACACATGAAGGGAGAGTGTCCTGAGAACAAGAAGGAAAAGCACAAGAAGTTCCAGAAATTAAGAAGCCAAAGGCCATGGTAGCCACTTGGTCTGATGAAGACTCAAGTGAGGAAGAAGAAGAGAAGAAATCCTCAAGCTCTGAAAGTGAGGAAGTTTGCTTCATGGCCAACAATTCTGAAGAAAGGTAAATACTTCTTTGAAGACTTTACTGTTGAAGATTGGCAGGATGTGTATGCAGAATTAGTTGAAAAATATTCTGAAAGAAAAAAAAACAACACATCAAAAAGAAAATTGAAAATCTTTATAATAACCAATCTTCAAACAACAGAACTTGTGAACTGAAACTGAAATAACAGAATTGCATGAAGAAAAAGAAATCTCCTGAACCTTATTGATGAACTAAAACTTGCCTCTCAAAAGGCCTCCCAAGAATTCAAAAACTTAACTGAAAAGCTGGAAATTGAAAACAAGAAAAACACAGAAGATTGAAGAAATTGAAACTCTAAAAACCAGCTAAAAGAAAGGGATGAAGTTATCCAAACCTTCACAAAAGGTAAAGATAACTTAGAGGCACTGCTAGGAACCACCATGACAACCACCTCTCATGGATTAGGATTCAACAAAAAGAACCCATGAAAGACAAATCTGGTGAGAAAAAGGGCAAAGCACCACTAATTAATTTGTCAAGGGTCCTAATCTTGAGAACACAGAAATTCAACAAACACACAAACAAAACCTTAAACAAAACACAAAACAAAAGCAAAAACTCAAAAACAAAAGAAGACAATCAGGTCGACACAGTCCCCTGACAGGTCGACACCAGTCCACAAGAACAGGCTTCTGTGGCTGCTATGTCGACACCAGTACAGGAGAGGTCGACCTGCTCAACATCAAAAGCTGCAAACAACTCAACCAAAAATTCAAATAAAAATTTGAAAAATAAGAAAAAGTCAAAAGAAATAATTCATGAAAAACCTTGGACCTCCAAGACAACATTTCAAGATGATTGGACCAATCCTTGGAGCCAATGGTATGAAAATCCATGTTGGTATCATCCTCAATTCCTTTATCCAAATTTCTTGATGTACCAACAAAATCCCTGGATTCCACCTCCTCATCTGAACTCCAATTTTCAAATGAAAAACTCCCCTCCTACCAAAAACAAAAATCTTGGTGCTTTCATTCCTAAAAGAAAGAACAAACAGAAAAAGGCTGAAAACACCAATGTAACAAAACAAAAATCAAAAACAGTCAAATTTGGGTGAGAAAAGATTTACTGACAATGTTCAAACATTCTGATGGTCCCAACTCTGTTTGGGTACCAAAATCTTCTCTCCACTGATCTTTTTGCAGGAAGGTCGTGCACCCAACACCAATGTATGGTTTCTTGACAGTGGGTGTTCACGACACATGACGGGAGACAGAGCCAAATTCTCATTCCTGCTTGAAAAGGAGGGAGGGTCAGTTACATTTGGAGGTAAAAATAAAGGAAAGATCATTGGATCTGGAAAGGTTGGTCAAACTTCTTCAAACTCAGTAGATAATGTTTTATTAGTTGATGGTCTTGATTATAATTTGCTCAGTATCAGCCAACTATGTGACAAAGGTCACAAAGTTGTGTTTGAATCTGATTTTTGTAAGATAATTGATTCATCAACTGATAAAATCAAATTCTTTGGAAAAAGAGAAAACAATGTCTACATGATCAACCTTAATAAAAACTTTTCTGAAAATCTTTGTTTTGTTGCAAATAAAGATGAAATTGCATGGACTTGGCACAAAAGACTTGGCCATGCAAGTTTCAGAACATTGAATAAGTTGTTAAGACTGAACTTGGTTAAGGGTCTTCCTGAATCTTTTCTAATGTTGAAGATCAAGTTTGTGGGATATGTGCTAAAGGAAAACAAACTAGGAAATCTTTTAAAACCTTCAATGAGGTACTTACATCTAGGCCACTAGAACTTCTTCACATGGACCTTTTTGGCCAACAAGAGTTCTAAGCTTAAGTGGCAAGAGATATGGGTTTGTAATCATTGATGACTTTACTAGATTTACTTGGGTTATCTTTCTATCCCACAAAAGTGATACTTGCCTTGAATTCAGGAATTTCTGTACCACTATCTTAACAACTTATCCATATAAAATCAAAACATTTTAACTGATCATGGGGGTGAATTTGATAACACATCCTTTTCTGATCTATGTGCTGAATTTCAAATATTTCACAAGTTTTCTTCACCTAGAACTCCAGAACAAAATGGAGTTGTGGAAAGAAAGAATAGAACTCTTGTGGAAATGGCTAGATCCATGCTCTTAGGAAGTAATCTGCCCAAATCCTTCTGGGCTGAAGCTGTTAACACAGCAATCATATCCTAAATAGAGCTTTGATCAGACCAAAGATCAGAAAAACCCCCTATGAATTGTTGAAAAACAAAAAGCCAACTGTTTCTTATTTCAAAACTTTTGGGTGCAAATGCTTTGTACACAATATAACAAAGAAAACCTTGACAAGTTTGATGCTAAGAGTCAGGAAGCTATCTTCCTTGGCTATTCTGAAGTGTCAAGGGCTTTCAAAGTGTACATTCTAAAAACCAAAATGTTGAAGAATCTCCACATGTTATTTTTGATGAAAATCCTTTTCCACTAATGATTCTAAATCTTGCAGGAAAGACAAGACAATGAAGAGGATGACCTCATTGTGGATTCTTCACCAACTGTTGAGGAGTTGTCAATATGAAGAGAACCTGAACACACCATCTCCAAGTGGGTCAGGTAACATTGCTCCAGAAGTGGTACTTCTCAACAGGTAATTTCTGAACCTCGATATCTGAGAGATCACCCATTAGACAGTGTAGTTGGCAATTTGAATGATAGAGTAGGACCAGATCATCCTTCTTGCAAAATATTGAAGAAGACCCACTAGCTCTAATTTCCCAAATTGAACCCAAGTCAATTGATGAAGCCTTATCCAGTTCTGATTGGATTAATGCCATGCATGATGAGCTTCATCAATTCGAAAGAAATCAAGTATGGGAATTAGTACCTAGACCTAGTGACCAAGCAGTGATTGGTACTAGATGGGTTTTCAGAAATAAGTTAAATGAAACTGGTCAAGTAATAGAAACAAAGCTAGGCTAGTTGCAAAGGGGTACAACCAAGAGTTTGGAATTGACTTTGAAGAATCATATGCCCCTGTAGCTAGACTAGAAGCTGTCAGAATTTTCCTTGCTTTTGCATCCTCCATGAAATTCAAAGTCTATCAAATGGATGTCAAAAGTGCATTCTTAAATGGATATATAAAGGAAAATGTTTTTGTTGAACAACCTCCTGGATATGAAAATGAAAAATATCCTAACCATGTTTTCAAGCTTAATAAGGCTCTCTATGGTCTTAAGCAAGCTCCAAGAGCTTGGTATGACCGTTGAGTTTCCTTTTTACTTGAAAAAGGATATTCTAGAGGTAATGTTGATCAAACATTGTTCACAAAAATAGTTAAAAATCAAATAATTGTAGTCCAAATTTATGTTGATGACATAATATTTGGATCAACCAATAAAGGCCTTTGCACTGAATTTTCAAATCAATGAAGAATGAATTTGAAATGAGCTTAATGGGAGATTTAACATTCTTTTTGGGATTGCAGGTTAACCAAACCATGAAGGAATCTTCATCAGTCAAACCAAATATGTCAAGGAGCTATTAAAGAGGTTTGACTTTCAGAACCTTAAGCACTCAAGCACACCAATTGCAATTAATGCTAAACTAGAAGAAGATCCATCTGGTAAGTCAGTAGATCCAAAGACCTACAGAGGTATGATTGGCTCTCTGCTCTATCTTACAACTTCTAGACCTGATATTCAGTTTTGTGTGTGTTTATGTGCTAGATTCCAATCTAATCCTAAAGAAAGTCACATGCTTGCTGTTAAACGAATCTTCAAATATCTTGTTGGAACATGTGACTTAGGTATTTGGTATCCTGCTGGTTGCAAGTTAGATCTGTTTGCCTATTGTGATGCTGATTATGCTGGGTGCAAATTAGATAGAAAAAGCACAAGTGGCTTGTGTCTATTTCTAGGTGGGTGCCTTATCTCTTGGGCTTCTAAGAAGCAACATTCAGTTGCTCTGTCAACTGCAGAAGCTGAATATGTTGCAGCAGGTAGATGTGGAACTCAGATTCTCTGGGTGAAACATCAACTTCTTGATTACAACCAAGATTTAGGGTGTGTACCCATCCTATGTGATAACACTAGTGCCATAAATTTGTCTAAAAACCCCATTCAGCACTCCAGAACAAAACACATTGAAATTAGGCATCATTTCTTGAGAGATGAGGTTGCCAAGAAATCCTTTGAACTCCACTTCATTGAAACTGAAAAACAAATTGCAGACATATTCACTAAACCCCTTCCTGAAAACAGATTTTCATCTTTAAGGAGAGAACTTGGTCTTTGTAAATGTCCACCTTCATGATCTCTCTCAAGGTTTGGGTTGAGTGTAATGCATTGTCTAAGGGGGAGTTCTTTGCATCTCATAATTCTTTGCTTCCTTGAGTTACATTGTTCATATCTCTCTCACTTTCAATTCTATTTCCCTTTTTACAATAAATTCTCCAACTCTTATTGTGTTGAAATTTCTTGGTATATCAAATGGTGATTTGGAGAAGGACAAGTTATGCTTGTCTGGACACTTTCACTATGCGAGAGTATATGTCTCCGCCAAGTACTAAGAAATTGATATGCAATTGTTGAGGGGGAGCTTTATTGTTCAAAGAGGATACTATTTCTGATTTCAAAATCTTGCTTATTTTCACTTCCATTTCTTTTGATAATGAATTCTTCAACTCTTATTGTATTGAAATTTCTTGGTATATCAAATAGTGTTTGGAGAAGGACAAGTTAGGCTTGTCTGGAAACTTTCATTATGCGTGAGTATATGACTCCGCCAAGTACCAAGAAATGGATATGCAATTGTTGAGGGGGAGTCTTTGTTGTCCAAGAAGAAAACTTTTCTGATTTCCAAAATTTACATATCTTTATTTTGATGAAAAGTGATTGAAATCATCATCTCAGGGGGAGCTAGAAAATTCACAAGTCATGACTTTGCAAAATTCAAAATTTTTCTTGAATCTCATCAATTCCTTGCATGATGTCATCATTTCGAAGTCTAGAGTCTCAAAATGAACCCTTGAGTGATCTATTATATTTTTTACTAATCAACTTTCAACTATATCTCTCAACCCACAGAAATTCAGATCTCTTCCTAGACTAAACATCAACTTGTGCCTTGAACTTAAAACATTTCCTTGTTTGCAACTGATGATTGGATGTATTTGATTTCTATCTCACAAACTCTCCAAAATTTTAAAATCAACAGAGCAATGGCACTTGTGCTGAGAAACTGCACACCTTCACAATGAATGAAGTGCCATGTATGTCATGAGGCACTATTGCTAACTCTGTTCAAAGGGGAACAAAATAAAAATAAATTCAAAACAAAAGCAAAATGTGCTATGTTTTTTGATGATGACTGAGTAACTGGAAATATTGGCGTCTACAAAACGTATATTTTCATGTCAAAAGGCCATCATTTACCCCTTTGAGACTTGACAATGACTAAATCTTAAGTATCCAGGGACTATGGTGTGTAAAAAGCACTAGTACTTGAGTGAAAGAGATTTATATCATTTGATAGTTTGTAAAAGAACAAAATGTGAACATTATTGGAGATGTGTCTAGAAAGAATCATCTTCATTCCTCATCCAGTTGTTCTTTGAGATTGTGTTTTGTTTATATGGTAGTTTAGAGTTGATTGTTAGATTATTATATCCCTCAATTTCTCATTTTGTTGATTCAAGTCTTGGAATGCTAATATCCTGTTGGAAATTGTTTGAAAACTTGAATTGTGATGAATTTTTGCAAAAAATAACAAATGAATTTTTAAGCCTCTTAAAAAACCTTGAAATGATAATTCCCCTCATTGTTTATCATTCTAAAGATGTCCCAAAATTTCTCAAAAATTCTCTCACAAAAATTCAAATTTTCCTCAAAGGCCAGGTCGACACACTCCTATCTCGTGTCGACACACCCTAGGTCAGGTCGACACTACTCCTTCCTGTGTCGACACTGCCCTCTTGCCAGAACCTTTTAACCGTGGGTTCAAGATAAGCCTTGTTGTTTCTGCGGGGTATGCACCACTGCAAAACCCTTTTAGGCATCAGGTCGACCCGACGGCCTTTCCTCCTCTCATTTCCGGCAAGAAATCTCACACATTCTCTCTCCTCAATCAAAACCCTTTCTCCATCATCTCTCTTCTCCTTCATCAAACCCCGATTCCACTCCATCTTGCAAACATGGTGAGAAAGATGGGTCCTCGCCGTGGAGCAAGATCCCAGGCTTCGTCCAGGCCGTTCCTGCAGAGGATGGTGTTCCTCAATTGGAAAGAAGAACAAAAGGGCGCAATGACCCTGCAGAGCAACCAGGGTCCCCCTCTGCACCTCAGCAGCACCCAAGAGAGGTAGACCCTCTCTTCAGGCAGAGGTAGGGTTTCTAGACCAGAGAATCCGGGCTCATCTTCAGGAGATTCTACAGAGTCATCATCTTTAGAGTCTTCCAAGTCTAAAGACACCCCTAGTGAAGCCAAGCTTATTCTAAAGCCCAGGATAGTGGACTTATCAGATGTTCAGCTAGCAGACACATTTCCAGAAATTCAGACCTATTTCTCCTTTCAGTCTTGGTTGCCTTTTCATTTTGAGTTTTCAAGTCAGTTATCCAAGACTTGTTAGGGAATTTTACAAGAACCTAAATGCACAGATGAAGGTATGAATCAAAGGTTAAGGAAATAGCCATTGATATGCCAACTGATATAGCTGCCTCTATTTTCAAAGTACCAGATGAAGGGGCAGATTATCATCAATTTGAATTTGATCTTCATGAAGCCTATTCTATCTTGACAGGCCTACCTTCTGATGCATCTGATCCCAAACAAACCCATGTTACCAGATTCAACACAAATACCTTTCCCCCTGTGTTGAGAGTCCTCCACCACATATTGACCACCATTATCACTCCTCAAGGTGGTGGAAGGGACAGGTTGACAGATATTCAGAGGTTTATTCTGTATTGCATGGTCAAAGATATCAAAATCAATCTTCATGTCATTATGTATCAAATCATATCTGAAACAACAAGGAAGGACCTCAAAAGATCTCTACCATATGCTGCACATCTGACCTCAGTCTTCCAGCATTTTGGTGTGCCCTTGGAGAATGAGAAATCCCAATCTATTCCTAAGCCCAACATCTACACCTTCAAGAATATTAAAAATTTATGGATTTAGACTGGAGGGAATCAAGTTAGGAGAGGGCCAGTTGTGGTTGAGGCCCCCCAAGCTCAGGAGGAACCCTCATGATCAAGGGAAACAGCCCCAAGCTCAGGAGGACCAGCCTCAAGATCAAGGGGACCAGCCCCAAGCTCAAGAGGAACAGCCTCCAGCTGAAGGGGACCAGCCCCAAAGTCAAGAGGATCAGCCTCCTTTGAATGAGGAACAGCCTCAAATTTCAACTGAAGGTGACATTCCTTTTCATGCCCCACTCTCACCTCAGTTTCCCCATTTCTCTCCTCAACCCAATTTTCAAGCATCCACATCTTCTGGTGGGCCTCCTGTTCCACCAATTGATCTCCTTCCTGAATGATAAGTTTGAAACCTTGAACTCCTCCATCCAAACCATGTCAGAAACATTTGAGTTGAGGTTCAAAGATTGGAGAACACTGTATCTGCCAAATTCATAGAACAAAGCTGCCTCAGACTATGCAGCTCAAAGATTCAACAGACTGATTGGTACCTTGGCAGATGCCTCAGTACAGCTTAAGGAGCACCAGCAAGAGTTAGAGACAGTACTTCAGGGAATTTTGGCAAATTCCCAAGCTGATGTCTTTAACACCACAGACATTACATGAGATCACCAGCACAAGACTGTCCTTTGCTCATTTTGTGGATGATTTGGAAAGCATGAGGAACTTCAATGAGCACATTGATACACAGATATCTGATTTGACAAAAGAATTCAAGATATTGCAAAGACCTGGTTGGTCAGCTGGATCATCATCATCTTCACACCCATTGCAGCTGATCTAGCAAGAATTCAAGCTACCTTGATAGAGAATTCAGATAGAATGGAACACTTCTTGCACACCAAACTGACAACCATTCAAGATCAAATCAAACCAGCTTGACTTTTATGGAGAAAAGAATGTCTGACATTGAGACCATCTTACTTCCCCTTCCTCCTCCTCCTCCATCTTCTACTTAATGTAATTTTTCTTTTGATGATGTCAAAGGGGAGAAGAAAGAAAGAAAGAGAAATGTTAATGTTCTTTTGTAATCTTTGGAATGATTGTAATGGTTCTCTTGATGAATGAAATGAAATGCTTTTCTGCTTAGCTTGAATGAAATCTTCAATTGTGACTTCAATGTGAATGAAAATCTTTATGTGAATGTGATTGTTTGAATACTTGTCAAGTGCTTGACTTCTGTGTACAAAAATTCTCATTTCAAGTAACATTGTGTTCCACAAATACATCATCAACTGTTACTGAAAAATATCAAAAGGTCTTTGACAAGTTTAAACAAAAAGAAAATAAAATGTGAATAACAAAAATTGCTTAAAATCACACTTCATCAAAACCACATTGTAATATGGATTTATTGTTGCCATCATCAAAAGGGGAGATTGTTGGGTGAGTGTATATTCATATCATTTCCCTCCTATTTTGATGATGACAAGAGGTGATTTTAAAGCAATGTAAATGAAACATGTCAAAAACATCATACCTGAAGTCAATGTTCAAAAAGCATGTTTCAAATCACATTTATCATTTATGTTCATGATAAATCATTTAACTAATGATATATGTGTTTAATTTTTAGGTACAAACACTTTTTGCAAAAGAAGTGTCGACACACCCCTCAATGGTGTCGACACAACACCTCAGTCTCAAAGGCAAAAAGCTGAAGAATTGCCTAGACTGTGTCGACACTAGTCCAAGCAGGTCGACACGAGTTGCAGATTCCAGATGATTTACACTACTCAGGTCGACGCACTCTCAGGGCAGGTCGACACTGGATCCTGGTCCCAGAACAGCTATTTTCAGAACCAGGATAGCAGGTACACAAGCCAAGCAGGTCGACACTGGATCCTGCTCCCAGAACAGCTGTTTTCAGACAGGAGAGCAGGTCGACACAATGCCAAAGCAGGTCGACACTGGATCAGCTCCCGAACAGCCTGTTTCAAGATCTGGGCAGTGTGTCGACACCACCACCAGGGCAGGTCGACACACTACGGAAGATTCCATCCTAAGTTGGATGTTTGCCACGTGTCAGCCTAGGGCGATGGGGTATCAACCTAGAATCGTGTGCCCTTGTACCCAAAGGGTATCTTGGAATCTTTTGGTATAAAAGGTCCCTAATCGGCCCCCCATCAATCAGAGAGACCCAACCAACTCTTAGAGCCTCCTGAAAGTTTCCTGGCGGCTACAAGAGGTCGTCTCCCTCCTCTGCTCTCCAATGCTTCCAGAAGACCAATTCTCACCAATCCAAGTGTGAGAATTGGAGTGTGATCCCTGCAGAAACCTCTGAAGCATCCCAAGGAAGCAGATCCAGTAGAAGCCTTCGTTGGAGAAGAATTCAAGGAAGATCCAACAATTCCAAGTGCAGAGCATCGGTTTTGGACTTCAAGATTGCAAGCCTCTTCCCAATCCAGCTTCTACAAGGGAGTACACTTGAAGAACGAAGTTATTTAATACAATTCATTGTACTTCTGTTCTTCTGAGATATCTTTTGAGATTATGCAAGTGCTTCTGCATAGCTCTCATTAGTGCTCTCATTTTCGACTAGATCTGTTGCTAGAAGGTCTATGTCTTGAGTTGGTGTCTAGCAAGTCTTATGTGAGCATTGTGCTCAAGTTGTGTGAGCATTGTGCTCAGGTTGTTGTGAGCCGTTGTGCTCAGTTTGAGTTGTCTAACTCAAGGTTGTGTTGAGCAGTCTTGCTCAGTTGTTCTAGAGTAGTCTTGCTCTAGAAGTTGTGTGAGTTGTAAGCTCTCAAGTGTTGGAGTTGTCAGGCTCCAGTGGGTTGTTACCCAGTTGTTTTAGTGAATCCTCACGGGGGTGAGGGGTGGATGTAGGAATCACTTGGGTGATTTCCGAACCACCTAAAAATCCTTGTGCATTTGTCTAATTGTGGTTTGATCATTTCATCCGTTAGATGCTTGCATAGGATCGGTTAATATTCACTTAATCAACTTGTTTCACATCTATTTTACCAACTCACTCAATCTCATCAGATCTGTGGTTTTTCACTGATAAAATTGCCTCTGATTCAAAAGTGTTTTTTAAATTGTATAAGCTTCCGCAAAAAGTGGCATAGATCTATTCATCCCCCCCTTCTAGATCTTATCCACACCTTCACTTCGATCCTTCAGGAAAGTCATTATCATTGATCAAGGCATGGTGTGCTACCCATTCTTGCAGATTCTCTTGGAGCATAACTTGAGCGGAGATGCACTGTCATTGTAGGGAACATGTGTTGTGCTAGAAATCCTCATTCCGAAGCGTAGACTTGGACTTAAAGAATAACATCACTAATTGGATCTCAACACCATTAACCGCTAGTGAACAATGAAGTTGCTTGTAAAAACTTTGCTTAGTACTGTTGAACCAACTCCGGATAATATACTTTGTGATGAGACATGAACCGTTCCTAGCCTTGTATTTTAAAGAGAGTATGGAGCATGGGTTCAATACCTTCTAAATTTGAGAAATCGACATATCAGGGAGGGAGAATTTTCCTCTTATGCTATTCTAAGATCTCTCCCGATGTTGCTGGAACTTGTGCAGCTACTTTAGAACTTTCACTGACCTCACGATGACACCTCGGGTTCACACGACCACCCCAGACCCTTGAAGCCATTTAAAACCGTCAAAGGGATGGATCTCGTGGGGTTGAGATGCCTCCTGGGTCTAGGGCAGTTAGAGATCCTCAACAAGGATCAAGCTGAGAAGAGAAGACTTGCGATGTGCTAGCCAAAGAGAATAGGTGAAGACGTCCTGAAAAAAAAAAAGGATCTCCCAATGTCTCTAGGGCTAAGAACTCTAGGAGAAAAGGGTGAAGAGTTCTAGGGCAAGAAGGAAATTTGGGGTGCTGAAGGGATGACAAAAAAGTAGTGTGGGATGAGTCCACAACCCCAAGTTATATAGGAACCAGCTTGGGTCGAGACCAACAAAGTCAGTCACGACCGGAGTGAACTGGTCGGGCACGCGATCAGAATCGATCGTCCGATTTTGATGCATCGGTCGATCGATTTCCTAGAATTCAGGAAATTCAAGTCAGCCAACAGTGAACTAGAATGAACATCCTGAGGATTGGCAAATCAGAAGGATTTTTCAATCAACAACATATTTATGCCATGGTTTGAGCCCTATAAGTTATTCTAATGCTATTTTTCATGGAGACAACGAAAATTAAGGATAGAGACGATCCATGGGTCTTCCATAATCCTTAACAAGAAAACTCCAACTAATTGATTACCCATGTCTGCCACATGCCTAGAAGGAGAAAAGTCTTAGAAGGTTGAAGGAGTTTGGGATATACACATATACACACGCAAACAACATTTTTTTTTAAATAGAAATTTTAGAGCATACAGAATAAAAAAAAAACATGCAAGCATGGAATTGTCTCACATACATCTTGTAATACCCCATGTAAGAATATGTTAAAGGACTAAATCAGCAGACTACCAACAACCCGACTAGTCATTTTCAGAGCTCGAGTGAAAAAGAACTCTGAAGTAAGTGTGCTCATTGGGAGTAGTCCAGGATGGGTGACCTTCCTGGAAGTCTACCAACTGGCACGGTTGTTGGGCAGTTTGCTGGTTGGGTCGTCACACAAATGGTATCAGAGCCTTACCCAGCCGGAAGTGCAGGAACTAAGTGCCACAACAGGACAAAGTGCTACGCTATGGGAGCCACCTCTTGAAGCCATAATGGCACAAAGTGCTACATAGTGGGAGCCACCTCTTGAACCTGTGGGGCCACCTCTAGAATCCTGCCTGCCTGGGGTTTGATTGTGTGCTATGTGTGAGCAGCGACGAGGACGTCGCTTATATAAGAGGGGTAGATTGTAATACCCCATATAAGAATATGTTAAATGGACTAAATCAGCAGACTACTAACAACCCGGACTAGTCATTTTCAGAGCTCGAGTTGAAAAAGAACTCTGAAGTTAAGCGTGCTCAGTTGGGAGTAGTCCCAGGATGGGTGACCTTCCTGGGAAGTCTACCAACTGGCACGGTTGTTGGGCCAGTTTGCTGGTTGGGTCGTCACACATCTCCCCCTTACTCAATGCACATATAGACATTGCACAACCCCAACTCTCTTCTAAGTGTGGTCAACCTATCCTCACTCAGGGGTTTAGTGAAAATATCAACAATTTGTGCATTAGTCTCAATGAATTTCAACTCAAAATTGCCTTTCCCAACACTATCTCTTAAGAACTGATACCGGACCTCCATATGCTTGGTTCTAGAATGTTGTACTTGATTCTTTGAGAGATTAATTGCACTTGTATTGTCATACATGATAGAAACACAGTTCAATAAGATATGATAATCAAGCAATTGTTGTTTGATCCAAAGCACCTGGGCACCACAGCTACCAACGACTACATATTTCGCCTTGACAATGGAAAGTACCATTGACTGTTGTTTCTTGGAGGCCCAAGTTACCAAGAAACCTCCCAGAATCTGACACATGCCACTTGTGCTTTTTTGATCAATTTTACATCTAGCATAATCCGCATCAGTATATGCAACTAATTCAAACAAGCAGCCGATGTGATACCACAGACCTAAGTCTATTGTGCCCACAAGATGGCGGAAAATCCATTTAACAACCATTAAATGAGATTCTTTAAGACACAACTGAAAATGGGCACAAAGATCGACACTAAACTGGATGTCTGGTCTAGAAGCAGCAAGATATCATAAAGATCTGATCATGCCTTTATATAAGGTAGGGTGAACGGGTTTACCTTTTTCATCACTTTCTATTTTAATTGATGATGACATGGGGGTGGGAAGCGATTTGGATTTTTCAAACCTGTACTTCTTGAGTAGCTCGATGGTGTATTTGGATTGGCATATGAACAATCCTTCTTTGAGTTGTTTGATCTGCAGACCAAGAAAAAAATTTAGCTCATCCATCAAGCTCATCTCGAACTCCCCAAAAATGATATCATCAACATAAACTTGAACCACAATGATATCGTTACCAGAATTTTTGGTGAAAAGTGTTTTGGTCTACCTTACCTCTTTTGTAATTCTTATCTAATAAGAAATTACTTAACCGTTCATACCATGCCCGTGGAGCTTGTTTGAACCCATATAGTTTCTTCTATAGCTTGTACACATGATGTGGCTAGCTAGTGTCTTGAATACCTGGGGGTTGCCCTACATACACATCCTCTTTAATATACCCATTAAAAAAATGTAGATTTTACATCCATTTTTTATAGTTTGAAATTTAATGAGGAAGCATAAGAGAGAAGAATGCGGACGACTTCCAGCCTAGCCGCTAGTGCGAATGAGTCATCGAAATCAATGCCCATTTCTTGGCTATATTCTTTGGCTACAAGCTGGGCCTTGTTCCTAACTACCATTCTGGATTCATCCAACTTATTTTTGAAAATCCAATGGGTTCCAATCACAGAATTATCCTTAGGACATGACACTAGAGTCCACACCTCATTTCTGCGGAATTGGTGCAACTTATCGTCCATAGTCGCTATCCATGACTCATCCTCCAGTGTCTCGTCCATATTCTTAGGCTGCACTTGAGAAATAAATGCATTTAAATCTTGATCTACTACTTGCCTTAGTGAGGATCTAGTCCTTATATTATCTTCAAGATTTCCAATCATGTTACTGGGAGGATGGTCCTTCATAAATCTCTATTCCTTTAAAAGTTCCAGGTCCTTTGGTGAGTTTTATTGAAGTTCTTCAAGTGGTGGATCCTCAGTTTCCTCCATTGTATTTGAAGGGTTAAATACATCTTCAGTTGACTCTTTGTTTGCTTGAGGAGAATTTTCTTATGTGTTGTTTTCATTCCTTTTGAAAAGCTCATATGTTTTTTTTTAAAGTATTGATCTTACCATGACACAGTTTGTAAGACCCGGCCCTCCTGGACCCTTAGCCCCGTCCTCATGGTCGCGACGGACCCCCTGGGTGCGACATTGTTGCACCAGAGGAGCCGGTCGCGACATGCTTTGGGTCATGGCACACCTGGCCGTCGCGTTCTTATGGCGACGGGGGTGGGTGTCACTTCCTTGTCGCGGTGTTGGAGGCGACGCGACTTCGTTATGACTATTCTGACCACTGTCCTTTCTGTCAGAACAGCTTTGTTGGATGTCAGGCACGTACGACATTGATGCGACCTAGTAGGTGTGAATGTGTTTTCCGACTCAAACACTCCACAAAGAAGTAATTAAAAAAAAATAAGATTTTTAAAATAAATATGTACGGTGAAAGAAGATGGGAAAGAAAAAGGGTGCGTGAGTGCACGAGAGGGAAAGGTGATCGCCAGACACATGTGGGTGTTGAAGGAGATGGGTAAGAGCCGTAGACAGTACTTACCTTCACCCAAAGATTGCGGGAGATGGAATGAAGGTGGGTTGACTTCTATTCCTCCAACCGGCCGGCCGGTGAAGAAGACTTTAGCCCATGGTTACCTTGCAAAATGAGAAAACAAGCAAACAAATGAAGTAAAGATTAGTCTATGAGGTGCAGAACCAAATTCAAAGAAATGAATGAAAAAGACAACGACATGGGCTTGAGCACACCTCGTGGGAGTGGTGTCAAACCCCTAAAAATGTAGGTGTGATGGAAATGACGTGTGAGTGTGTGTGTGAGATGATGAGTTGAATGAACTAAGAAATGAATTAAAATAAAATTGAAGGGAGGAAGAAAAGTTGGCGAAAGGAGCCCGCTGCTATGCTTGGATGAAGTGGAAGAAGCCTCCTCTCCCTCCAATGCCTAGAGACGAAGAGGAACTAAGCTCCAAAGTATGGACGTTTGAAGTAGATTGGAAATGGAGGTTCTCCTTTTAGGTCGGAAGTTGAGTCTCCAATGCGGCAGGGCTTCGCCGTAAAAGGAAGTGTGATACACGTCAGCTTTACCCGTCGCGGATCAAACATTTTAAACCGCGACCACTGTGTCCGTCGCGAATCAGTTATGCACAACAGACCCCTTCAAACCCCTAGAAAAATTCCTAAAAATCCTAAAAAATCCAAAAAATAGGAAAATTACCCAAGAGGTTAATTGAAGAGAGCCAATTTGAGACATTGTTGTATAACATGAAATTTACTTGATTTGCCGTCAAAATAGCGTGTCTATAGCTGCCTCGCGTAGGCGTCTACTTTGTAAGGAAACAGAGTGGAATGACATGAAATGAGAGCAATGGAATGAAGGGAATTAAGTGGAATGAAGTGGAGTGACTGAAAAGTAGACGCCAAGGTGTAATGAGACACGCCTTAACAACATATGACTAGAGTTGTTCTTCAATTCAAAATGAAGTGGCTTGTAGAAAATCTCAAGAGATAACTCAATGTCTGGAGGAAAGGAAAGAGTGTGCACGTGGGCACGAAGGGGAGAAAGATCAACTTCCAGCGTCGGGGAAGTTCCTACGAACACAATCCAATAGGTTTCACCATTGGAGAGTGTTTACCAGCTTGTGGACGTGCTACAGCCAAGGTGGATCTATGGAAAAAATAGATGAATTGATATAGGAATCTAAAACAAGGAGTTTCTCAGAAGACGGTCATTAAACATCAACAAGATGAACTGAGTACTTGACTCGGAATGGAATATTTTCTGTTAATTGGAATGTAGAATAAGTGGTTCTCTTCAATTAAGCACGAGAGTAATTTTCCAGAAATGTGCTCAAAGTCCTACATGATGCATGCTGGGCTAAAAGAAAAATATTAAAATAAAAGAAAATTATAAAATAATCAAGGATAATATTGTCACGATGTCGAAGTTAAGATACCAGATGGAACCCGTCATCCTTCTTACAAAGCGTAATAGCCTATCCTCAAGTAATAAGAATCCTCTAAAATCATCACTGTTTTTGACGGAGGAGGGGAACTCAAATTCTAGATTCATCTGTGCCTCGAGGTCCTTGATATGCTTTAATAAAGTATAACATATGGTACAATGCAATGATACAATACCAGAGATTGGGGATTCGCCGAAGATGATCATGAAATGTACAGCGAGAGACACATATCCAGAACATGTACTCAAAGATTCATTAGCATTGACAAACAACAAATAATGGAGCAAAATATCGAAATAATGCTGCTTGAAATCGCGACAAGGTATGTGAACGCGTATCACTTACCTGAATCGCGACGACCTAAGTAGTCACGATTTAGTCTTACCAGTCGCAATGGAAGTCGGAGTGAGGCACTTGAATCACGACGTATGTGTCGATCGCAATTTTGATCTTCCACCCGAGACTTGATTTTCTTGCCAGTTTTGAATATCTTGCTCTCTTTCCTGCTTGCCTCCTGGCTTGTGCGGCCATGGGGGTTTAAAAACACCCCTCCCCATGCTCTCTTCATGCTCTCAACCTCTCTAAAGACCAAAAGTCAAGCAATTGAAGCAAGGAGAAGAAGAAAAGGAGGAGAGAAGCAATGGATCATGTAGGAGCACCCCCATCCAAGGGGTAAAAATCTAAAGGTTTTCTGAGATTGAGCAAGATTGATGGACACATATGCAAATTGATTCAAGCAAAATTGGTGAGTTCATGATTTTCTAACATTAGATTCAACTTGTTCTTGGTGTTCTTGCTATGTTTTTCATGTATTTGCTTATGTTCTTGGTGTTCTTACTGTTCTTCCTCCCTTCTATCTATTTTCTTTCTTTTCTATTTTCTTTTCTCTTTCTCTTCTTCCAACTGCCATGGCCGAACCTACACTCCTCCATATCATCCAATTCCTACACATGCCATGCTCATATGCCGATGATGACACCTTTATACCCCCATGATTACACCTCCATGATCATGCCATGACCCAAACTCCCATGCTCCAATGCCATCATGGCCAAACCACCCATGTGCCACTTCTACTTATGGTCATATCAAACCATGCACATACCTATCCATGCATACCTCCTATAGGATTATCCACTTTTCCTGGGCAACAGGAGGTACATGTGTCTCCCTTGGCTCCAAAAGCTAACTTCCTCCATCAGTCTCGACATGACCACCATCCTCTCTAGGTGGGGAATCAATAACTTAGCCATCCATGCCAAAAGATACCATGAGATTCACCTTGATTGGGCAGCCATGGAGTCTTTGGTAGAATTATGGCATCTTCAAACCCACACCTTCCTCTTCAAAACCTTCGAAGCCACTATCTTATTGGAAGAAGTTGAAATTTTGTTAGGCTTGAAGCGTATGAAAAGAGGTGATGAGGATGATATGGTGATCATGCCAAGGAGCGTCACAAGCAATGAGGTACTTGAGAGCTTCATGGGGAGCAGAAGGACGGCTCAAGACGTCCAAACCGGAAAAGGTATAAATCTACAACAATTGGCGGCTTGGACGATGAAGGAGATACCAAAGGCAGAAAACGACGAGAGACTGGAGAAAGTAATGAGAGGATTCACCATATGCCTTGTGGGTGCACTCCTCTTTCCATCAATAGACAATACACTTGAAGAGGAGCAACTCAGTGCGGTATGCGACATATGGGAGGGAGAGTGACTAGGACCAGCAGTGCTAGCCTTCCTCTACAGCGGACTCACTACGGAGAGCTTGGGTAGGCTTCCTTACGGTTCCATGCTTTTATTCACTTGTTGGACTGACCTACACTTCAAGTTTGATGTTAACAATGAAGCCACTAGCTCATCCCGCATCTTCTCCAAGAGTCTGCTCCGTCATATGGACAATCTGGTTCGCCTAGAAGGGTGTGTGGCTAATCGTGTGCCACAACTTAAGACGTGGGCAGATTTGCGTGATCACCTCCGAAGCATGCCCAAGAACGCGTTCACTTGTACTCCGGCGCCTCTTCTAGCCAGGGATCTACGGACGCGGCTAGCACCCGGTGTGGAGCTGCGATTAATTGGGGCAGCCGAGTTTGTACTCTACAACCCACACTGTTGCCTCTCCAAACTTGGACTCCCACGGCGCAACTTCGAGGGGCCGTCTCATCTTCCGCCAATCAAGAGACGGGAGATCGGTACCAACAACGACGAAGAAGAGGCGGACACCATTAAGGCACTGTGGAAAGTTTGCTCCTTCAGGCGGCCAGACCCACATGTGGAAGAGGTGGATGGCTTATGTAAGGGAGCTCCTAAAAATCTGGCCTAAAATGGCCATTTGTAAGCGCCAAAATTGAATCCTCAATGAGAAATATATTGCATCCTTTACACGGCCAAAATGCTCTGTCTTACATGATTATATCATCCAAACATCTTAGATTTTATCCTCAAATTTGGCCCTCAGGTGAGCCTTTTGAATCGCGATGGACATAGACGTCACGCTTCTCCTCATAATCCACGACCGACTAAACCGTCGCACATAACACTAAATTGTGACCACTTGCCCTGTCGCGTTTCAATTATACTTCTAAATTCAAAATTCTCGTGCCTTAAACTCAATGTTAGGGCAATGATGGCTTTCTAAATCACGACGATGGCCTCTGTCGCGTTTTGAATGAATGCTTCAAATTCACGATGCCTGTGTCCGTTGCGTTTTAATCTTGTCCCGGAAGCTACAAAACGCCCGAGGGTGCCTCCTTCCTCTCCTTTTGTCACTCTCTCATCTCTAAGCTCTCTCATCTCTCGATCTCTCTTCTCCCATCTCTCAAACTCTCTCTCTTCTCTCTAAGCTCTCCCATCCGGCGATGACCAAGATGTCGGTCGTGAAACGCCGACGAGGGGAGGGATCCACAGTGGAGGAGGAATTGGCACCGGCGCCGGTGATGGACTTGATGGAGGAGGCGGTGGAAACTCCAAACACACAAGCAAGAATGATGGTGGCTGAGCTTTTGGTCGTAGACGAGGCCATGGATGAGGGAGCTCCGGTGGTGGAGGAAGAGGAGGTACCAGAGGTGGAGGAAGAGGTGCCAATAGGGCGGTTTCGGCAAGGGAGGAGAGGATGCGAGGCACCCACTTGCGACGATTCGGTAAGCCATAACCTCTCTTATTTTCTTTTTTTGTGATTTGTGGAGGAAGGGGGCGTCTGTAGGGGCTAGAGATGGGGGAATGTGAATTGCGACGACACTAGTCGTCGCGGTTCAAGAGGTTGAATCGTGACGGCCTCGGCTGTCGCTTTTCACATTGAATCGCGACTGGCTCAGCGGTGGCGATTCAGGACGAACCGCGACCACTGAGTTGGTCGTGATTCAAAAGGTCTACTCGAGAGGAGGAAACTTGGCCTATTTTGGGCTTTTTGCACAGTTTTTAATTGCTTAAACACATTTGATTTGGTCTGACTTGTGTGTGCCTTTTGATGTGCAGGGAGTTATGAGACCAAGAATCCATTGGTCACTGGTCATAGTGGCATACTAGGGGCTCCTGGGCTTCCAGAGGGAGAGAGTCTGGGAGATGGGATTTGGGCCGATCTTGGAGATCGAGCCTTTTTACGTTGACAGCCCCCTGGTACAGGCGTTGAGGGAGCGTTGGGACAGAGCGAGTAGGGCCTTCATCCTGCCCTGGGGCCACATGGTTCCGTCTCTAGATGATGTGGCTCGAATCACGGGACTCTGGGTGGACGGAGAGGCGGTGACGGGAGTCACCTATAGCGATTATACGGAGCATACCCGTGACCTTCTGGGGATGGAGCCTATGGGGGAGGATGAGCTCGGCGTCTGGAGGATGGTCGATCGAGTGGTGCTTCTGGAGAGCCTCGGTTTGCGAGGGGTGAGGGAAATCGGGGAGGAGTCGCTGCATATGTTTGTGCAGCGTGCAGCATGGCTGATGAGGGGGGTGTACTGCCAAGACCCCGAGACAGGGAGAGGGCGGACCAGGACTTGAGGAGGTTCCTGGTATTATTTTTGGAGAAGATGCTGCTGGGCACAAAGGGGGACGACATCCACTGCCGCTTCTTGGAGATTCTGGAGGACCTCGAGAGGGTAGGACAGTATGCATGGGGTGCGGCCTTCCTGGCGCACACCTTTGGGGACCACTCCAGTGGCACCGGCCGTGAGACTACTGTAGGTGGATTCACCCCTTTCCTCCAGGTACGAAAATATTTCTTTTAAGCTTTTTCCATTTCCTGCATTTAAAATTGTTAGCCAAACTAATCAATGCGTGCATGTATGTAGGTGTGAAGCTACTATTACATCCCCCTGGGGAGGGTGACCGAGGTGCGGCCTGATGCACTCCTACTCGCTCGAAGTGGCTATCGTTGGTGACGGCAACGTCCTTCAGTTTGCAGCTCGACACCCTTCGTCGTGAGATCTGGGACTTCCCCGCCCTCCTAGTGAGTATCTACCTCATCTCTTTCATGCATTTATAAATGATATATGACATGTGACTGGCGTATGCATGTGTGCAGGTGGTGTGGCAGCCCTATGTGGGCATGACCGACGATGGCCAGCCGTGGGTGGAGAGTGGCTGACCTTGTTTTGGGCGGGACCTATGGGTCCATTGCCTAAATGAGATCGACCCTCTTCATACCGGTACAATTATACCAATCCCCATCGGTACAAAGGGCGTCATTACAGTGAGATAATAACCCAACAATAAATGATAGGTTGATATGTACATGAATAACAAATGAGTATAGTGGAAATAAAAGAAATAACTCATTCTCATTCAATCATCACCACACCATTCCACAGTCTATATAGCAAATGAAAGAAAGGACAATGTCCACATTATTACAATTTCAAAAGAAATACATTGTCTATCACATTGTCCATACGAATAACATTATTACATACTATGAAATAAAGCAATTTTTTTAGTAACTCCACAAGCAGCTATTCCTCTCGCTCGATGTCTCTCCTTGCTATGTCCTCCTCAAGTACGGGGACACCTGTCTCACCTGTATGCCGAAGCAAGGATGAGTCTTCTAAAAAGACCCATCATGCAATCTATAGATATCATTCTTACACATATCACACACCTGCTAAACTATTACACAATAGGAAAATACATGCTATCTTTAAAACAATAATGAAAAGTACATGGTACATATTTCATTTCAATTTACATATATACATAAACAACCTAGACATGTTTCCTAAGTATGATAAACAAATTGGTTCATGTTACTAGACACCATACATATTAATCATATTCTTAACATAGTCAAATATCTATGAATGACCTATAGCATGCTTTCTATACATTATGTCTAACATGATTTGGGATTCCAATTTCATTCAATTCACATCACAATTCTATGCAATTTAAAAGATGGATCTAGGTACATGGTAAATACAATCCTAGCATGTTATCTAACTAATTTCACATGTAAATATAATACTTTTTCACACATTTAGCTTGCTGTTTTAATATGAATAAATCACATTTACATGAATTTACACCCTTTCACATGCTAATCCATTCATACTACACTAACACATATCCAATTTTACATTTACTCATATTCACATATCACTAGTACATGGATGTTATTAAACTACTTAACATGGTACTAAACATGATATTACATTTAAATGATATGAATATATGTATTTTACCTTGGTTTTCACATGCATTTACTCTCTCATTTACATTCTCTTTCACTTATCACTTTACTTGCACTTACCACGTGCCACTTTCTCATTTTACACTTAATTTGTTGTGACACATATTCCTAACCACCATCAAGTGGAACACACACTCTTACCATTTAGCACTTAGCATATAGCATTTCACTTCATTTAACACACACTTGCCACCTAGGCAAACTAGTGATGAATCTTGGTTAACTGCGTAGACCCGGAGAAGCCCTCTCCACCCTATCCAATGGTACTTGTCCACCTCCAGGATTTCACCCTAATGCTCTAAGGATATCATTTAAACATTGAGCCTTCCCATAGGGACTTTTCTACAGTAGGGCTCTCAGACCTCCATGGTAGCCGTGTCAATATCGGCTAAATTATTACACATTATGACATGTTTCATTCACTTACATATGCATTTTAACTCATTTAGATGCACTTTAACATAATTACACATGTTCAGTTTACAGTATATGATGCTTCTATTCACAGTGATGATTAACTCACAAAAACATCCTAATCATGCTGCTAATCACATATTTTCACATGATTAAACTTAAACATGCTCATTATGTCAATTATCATTGTTAAACTAATCACAGTATCCATTGTTATCAAAACAGTATGAAACTTTTATCATAGGCTTCACACAAATTACATGTCACATGGCTAAATATTTAGAATTTTCAAAATAGTATATCTAATTTTAATAATTAAGACAGATTTCAAGCATATTTATCAAGAAATTCGTTATCACATGGTTCACAGTAAAACAGTCATGCTTAGCCATTTTAAAACCTGAATATAATAATCGTATGATCATATAAAATTTATGAAACCCTAACTTGCAACAAATCAATTTATTTAACATTAAACATAGGTAGATCATGCTTATTATTTAATTATAGAAATCACCCTAATTTCTATCACGCTCAGAAAATAAATAAATCCTCATGGTATGACCTACTGATGGTCTTAACTAAACATGAATTTTATAGCATGCACATATATCTAGAAATCCAACAAATATACCACAGAGATCAAAATAGCCATTATGTAAAACTTGAAGAACTTGACGGCACATAGGTTGCCGCCCACAGGGGTTAACGACACATGATGTTGCCGCTAACACAAGAACTTGGTGGAACACAAGTGGCCACCAACCTCCTGTCTGCAGAAAACACAGACTGAATGCAATACACATAGGGAAATGGAGGTTCCAGGACACGAGGAAAATTTCACAAAAATACTGGGACCTAGGGGACATGTATAGGGATGAAACCTATCGATCACTTGCCTGAGAATAAATCTAATATGATCTAGGTTCGTCGGTGAAGCCCTCCTCGGCCAAGCTAAGAGGGTGCTCGAAACTGCTTCAGATCCGGTCCTTCTTGTCGATGTAGGTCGATTCTCGGAGTTGGGGTTGCTTCCTTAATGTATGATGATTCCTTCAGTCGATGTAGAATGCCAGAAGACTCCTCCAGTCACCGGATCCAGCTCTCCAAAGATCAGCTTCTCACATAGAAAACTCTAGGGTTTCTCCACAGCCAAAAAGTCCTAACTCAGCCAAAAACTCAAGGTTTTATAGACTAGGTGGGTTGAGGTATGCATTAGGGTAGGTTTCCAACAATTATAGATGGGTTTCCTAAACAGGAACCAGAGGAAATGCAGTCATTTCCAGATCTGAAATTGCAGAAAACTGGGAAATAAACGTCAACATTTGCAGTCGCTAACAAGGAGTCAGCGTCCATCGATCTGGACGTCTACTTCATCTGGCCATGCAGTCAAGGGCATGCATGTTGCCGTCAACATGTAATCAACGTCACTTTATGTTGACGTTAATTGGCATTTCGTCCAGAACCCAGAAATACATCAAAACAACTATACTTATGCATCATAACAACTTACAGAAAATAGATAGATATCTTATGCACAAGATAAACACACATATGTATGTATATATGTACACAACATAGTTACATACAATATGCATGGAATAACTAAATACAATATGCACATCAATAATTAGGTAATACATACACATTTAAATATATTACATGCATAGAAATAAACTCATATATACCGACAAGATGTATAGTAATAATTACATATTATATGCACAACATTACTTAAATTCAATATACATAGGATTTAAATAAGTACTCCATGTACAAAATTAGTTAAGCACTTATATTCACATAAAATAATATATATATACATACATTTGCATATGAGTAATTAAATAATTATAACATGCACAAATTTAATACATACACTATATACATAACAAGTAAATACCACATGCACAATATAAAATGAACAAAAATTCGGGTGGTCTTACACTTATTGTATGGAGGATTCTAAATCACTCGTGTTGAAATCTGGGGGAAAAGCATGTTGGTTCGATTGTCATCGTCGGTTTCTACCGAGTGACCATCCTTTCCGAAAGCAAAAGGATTCATTTATGAAAAATACAATTGTGATGGATGAGGTAGATATGGAACGAGTGTCTGGTGGAAACATGGCGAGGCAGGTCTAGAACTTACCGACTGTATCACAACTGGCTGGTAGTACCCGACAAATCCCATGGTTTGGGAAGGATCACAATTGGGTGAAGCAAAACAAATTTTTGGAATTGCCTTATTGGTCAACACTTTTGAGACGGCATAACCTAGACGTCATGCATATAGAGAAGAGTGTTTTTGATAATGTATTGAACATAGTTATGGATGTCAAAGGCAAAACGAAGAATAATGTCAAGGCACGAATGGATTTGAAAGTACTTTGCAGACGTCCAGAACTAGAACTGCAACATGTTAGTGGAAAAGTGGTGCAACCGAAAGCTTCATATGTGCTTGGGGCTAGACAGATTAAGGACGTGTGTCAATGGTTGAAGCAATTGAGATTTCCGGATGGATATGTCTCGAATATTGCTCGTTGTGTAAATGTCAACGAGGGGAAAATATACGGAATGAAGAGTCATGACTGCCATGTTTTCATGCAAAGATTGATTCCAATTGCTTTTCGTGAGTTGTTTCCGAAGCAAATATGGGGAGCAATGACCGAGCTGAGTCAATTCTTCAGGATTTTATGTGCATCAGAACTCAGACTTCATGACTTGCAAAATATCGAGCAAAATATAATACAGATAGTCTGTAAATTAGATAAGATATTTCCTCCAGCATTCTTTGATTCAATGGAGCACCTGATCATCCATTTGCCATATGAGGCTAGAGTCGGAGGACCAGTACAATTTCGATGGATGTATCCGTTTGAGAGGTATATTCCTATGTCTCAATTTATTCACATTACGACGATCTTTTATATTTCATATGTATTCATTTGAATTGTTGTCGTAGGTGCATGCACGATCTTAAGATGAAAGTCCGCAACAAAGCACAAGTTGAGGGCTCCATTACCCAGACGTACCTTATTGAAGAGACATCGAACTTTTGTTCGATGTACTTTGACACGGAAATACGAACTCGATGCACTCAACCTCCTTGTAATGATGATGGTGGAGATTCTAATGTGTTTGACCGACTCTATATTCAGGTGTCCTAGACGAGAGTTCGGATATTCTTCTACTTGCGAACTCGAAGACAGATAGTTGGTAGCTGCGGAGATCTACATCTTCATGAATTGTGCAGAACTAGACCCTTACATTGAGTAAACTCTCAACACTAATGTCTTGTATATGTACCTCATTTGCTTTCAATTCGCAGAACTTAGAGGTTGTGTGGTATTTTCATTGCGGAGAGTTTGACTCAGTCATACTGCAACGGAATCCACGTCTGACTGATGTACAGGTTGAAAAGGAACGGGAGAAGTCTTTTGCTACTTGGTTAAGATATCGAGTAACTGTCTAATATTTTGATGCTTAGGTGTTATGTTCTTATGCATAATTAGTTGTTGTAATTTGTCGTTGTCTGTCCCTTTTTTTAATAATAGGTTGAACAAGGCTTTATTACTGATTCAAGAGTACAAGAGATCAGTTATGGGCCCTTGAAGATTGTACGCCTCTATCCAGGCTACATTGTGAATGGATACTGATTTCACACGAGAGATTATGGACGGAATAAGTCTATGATGAACAACGACGTATGTGTGAAGGGAGGTGCCTACAATGAAAATGAAGTAGACTATTATGGCATTCTCGAAGAAGTCATTGAACTACAATTTTTGGGACAAGGCAACAATGTATTTCTCTTCAAGTGTCATTGGTTCGATCAGACCTCTATTTGTAATGACACAACATATGGGATCGTCGATGTCAAACATAAGTCCAAGTTGATTACGTATGAGCCATTCATTCTGGCGGCAGAAGCCCAACAAGTTTATTATTCGAACTATTCATCCCTCAAATTGAGAGATTGGTGGGTTACTTGTAGAGTGAACTATTCCCATGAGTATGAGCTTCTCCCAGCTGATATAGAGCTCGAAGATGTTAATGACAATTTTTTCCAATTAGACTGGAGTGACGTACGAGAGTTGGCTCCTCCTATATCGTTCAGTGTAAATGATATAAATGAACCAATTTGCTTATATAAGGATAACGAACAGGAAGAAGTTGACCCAAATGCCCTTGAGCGGGAGGTGGAGTCTGACGCAAAGGAAGAGTGGACTGACGATGAGGATGATGAAGATGACGCTGAATTTGACATATCTTCAGCATCTGATGATGAATATAGATAATATTATAAAATTTTGTAAGAACTAAGTGTTGTTGCTAATTATATGTTATTAAATAGCTACTTCAGATTTGAGTGCTGATGATATGTTATATCTTTATTGTTCCCAATAGAGATATGGTACGTCGAGGACGTACTGGGAGGGGGTCCACCTCTGTAGGCCGAGGGTCTACGCGGATAGGTATATATGTGCTCAACTCAATTCTTTTATTGTACTATGTATATTAACTTTATATTTTCTAACGTGCATATAATTTTGCAGGGTGCGCCTCTGCGGCTACGCCGGTTGTCCTGGCGACAGGTATATTGTGACGGCCCTCGTTACACCGGTACGGTTATATCAACCCACGTCGGTATAGTGAGTGCTACCACAGTGGGACATTTACCCAAACGATACAAACAGCTGAGATACACGCGAATACAACATAGTAGCGGAAGTAAAAGACCAATGTCTTCATTCATTCATCATCCACATTAAACATACATGCAGTTCGCAATTAACATAAAGAACTAAAAATCCACATGATTTAAATTCTGAATTTAAATACAAAGGTCCACACTTATACATCCTTTTCATGATACTTCTAGTACATGTTTCAAAGTTACATACTATGAAATACACAAATTTCAAGAAACTCAAAAACTAGCTAGTCTCCGCGCTCGGAGTCCGTCTCCACCGTCTCCTCAAGCGGTGTCGTGTCACCAACTATACCTGTACGCCGAAGCAAGGAGTGAGTCCAAGGACTCAGCAAAAACACTACCCATAACATTCACGTACAAGTCCTAGTGGTTCCTACATGCACATTTACAATTCGCAACACGTAGCATGCTAGTCGATTAAAGATTCAACCTATCATGAAAGTTTACAATTTATACATGGATCATGCTTTCAGATTTCTAAGAACAAAATTCACCTATCACATGCTCTCTATTTAATTTTTCTCATAAAACCTAATCTTTCAAGAATCAAAACATGAGGGCTACCAACATGAGCATTATGCACATAGGAAAGGGAAACACAACTAGCATGGATTTTACATGTTTTTAAACACTTACATAACCTTTTCACATGCCTTAGGTTACTGATTTCATATGGTTTCATGGCTGAAAATCTATACATGAGAGCTATAATGATGCATAAAACATATCATGTGAACAAGTAATCATGCTATCTTGTGCCCGTTTTCATCAATCATCCCTAACATGGATTCTAGGCATTTATGCACACATAAACATGATAATGATAACATGAGTTTACTGATTTCACATGGTTTCAGATTTGTCTCACATGGGTTTCAATAACCTATTTCCACATCTTTAGTTTCACATTTTTATTTACACAAGTTTTCTCTTTTACATGGTTCACTTTACACATATACATTCACATTGTCACTTACACATTTACACATGGACACATACACATTACACATTTCACATTACACATTTAGGTGCCGTGACACATAGTCCAAATAACCAAAGAAGGACATATACACATCACATTACACATAGACGCCATCTAGGCATTCCAATGGCGACTCTTGGACTGCGCAGACCGGAGAACAAGTCTCCACCCTAACCAGTGGTACTTGTCCCCTCCAGGATTTCCCCCTAATGCCCTTAGGGTCACTTAACACACTGAACTTTCTCAGGGGACTTTTCCCTGATACAACTCCACTGCCTTCTCGGAAGCAGTATCACATTGGCACAGTTACACTTTTACACATTTACCGTTTTACACATGGTTTACACATAACTCTTCTCATTCATTCACTTTCTCACTCACATGAACATTTCTGTTTTTTTTTCTAACATGGCACTACATAATTTCAGAGATTAACACACAGTAATTTCACCAATCAAGTTGGTTTTAAACAAATCTAAATATTACGATCATATGCACGAATTATCACATTTCACATGAAAAATACATAACTTTTTATTACTGATCCAAATGACCTGAAATTTTAACCACATACTGTTTTCGGTTTCATGATGATACACTGAAATTTTCAGATTTTCCTGAGCTAAATATAATTTACAGAAAATAAAACACCTAAAAGCATACTATTCACAACTTAACCTAACATGGGGTTTGACACATCTTGCAATTGCCACTTACTGTTTTTACACAGAGGCTACTAATATATGCATGATTTGAGAATTTCAAAATTTCCCTAAATCATACATCTATAGATCAATACGACAAAACCATTCTTGCATGCTTTCATTTTATTCTACCAAATCGGATTTATTAGCATGTTACACAAGCATGGATAGTTTACCAAAAATTGCAAGCACATATACTGACCACTAACATTCATGATCAGACCAAAACAAGGCTTCATACAAACTAATCATGAAAACAATTACAAGAATCAACAATTCATGCACAAGTTTAAGGGACACCATTTTTCCCACATTCGCCATCACCCCACATCCATTCACACACCACAATAACAATATACATAGAGTATAAGGTTTACCATATATCATCACGGAATCATATCTAAATAAGTAGAAGAAGGGCAGAACAGTTCACTGTTCTGTCCTGAGGAACTTGGCGGCGGTCTCTGGCCGCTGACTCAGGGTCAGCGGTATGGTCGATGGACGCCAAGCATGATCTGGCGTCCAGGGACCTTGCCGTCGAACCAGGTCTGTGCAGAAACACAGGCCCGAGCTCTGAATCTTGGTGAATTGGAGGGTCTAGGACTCGAGGAAAATTCCATAAAAATCATAGAACAACCTAGACTCATACGGGGACATCATAGATAGGTTACTTGCCTTCTAAAAATTCCTCCAAGGGATCTAGGGCTTGGTGAAGACCTCCTTGGGCAGTCCCAAGAAAGTTGCAGAACTCCCTCCAAGGTCACCTTCCTCCGGGTTCTTGGACGAGCTCCACAGCAAGGGGACGATGGGGAAACCTTCTCCTTTGCTCCAGCTTCCTTCTTGTCGCAGTAGATCTCCAGATCAAGCTCCCATGGGGTCGGATTTGAGGGTGCTAAGATGGGTTTTTCTCACAGTTTTCTCCTAGGGTTTTCTCCTTTTTCTCCTCTTGCAAGGGGTGAAGGGAAGAGGGGAGAGGCCAATTCGGGTTCAGGATTAGGAGGGTCTCTCTCCCACTCACTAGGGTGATGGGACACCCTCAGAGCCGTTGGGGGACATCCCCCCAATGGTGGCCATACCTTGTTTCAGAAGCTTGCAGCTCTGCTGCGCATGCAGGTCAGAGAAATTGGCGTCCACATCGCTGGACGCCAGGATAAGTGTTGGCGTCCAGGTCTGGACGCTGACACCACCTAAACGGCCTGGGCTTGACGCCAAGGTGGCCTTCGGCCAGAACTCTAAATTATGCAGAAAACCATGCATACCTGCATATATACATGCATATACATACGGTATTGTATCCATACTATTATCATGCAATACATACATTATTTATACTTAATATAAACACATGCACACGTAATTATACTAATTAATGCGTACGTAAATATGTACTACATACACAAGTACAAACATACACACATAAATACAAATAATGCGACGGAAATTAGAGGGCCTTACACCCTCTCCCCCTAAAGAAACTTGTCCTCAAAGTTAGAACGACACTACTCAAACAAAAGGGGATTTCTTCTTCATCGCATCCTCAAGCTCCCACGTAGCCTCCTCACGTGAGAAGTTCCGCCATAGAATTTTACCGACGCAATCTCTGTTCCGGAGATGCTGAACCTTCCGGTCAAGAATGGCTATGGTTGCTCGACATACGAAAGATCTGGCTGGATCTCCACTGGCTCATGACTAATCACATGAGACAGATCTCGGACATACTTCCTGAGCATAGATACGTGGAATACCGGGTGAACGCTAGCCAAAGCTGGGGGTAAAGCTAGCTCGTACGCCACGCTGCCCAAACGTCTGAGAATCTCATATGGGCCAATGAACCTAGGGCTTAGCTTGCTATGCCTGCCAAATCGGACAACACCTCGAGTAGGCGATATCTTCAAGAACACATGATCGCCAACCTCGAACTCCAAATCCTTTCTCCTGTTGTCGGCATAACTCTTCTACTATCCTGTGCCGCACAACAAGCCTTTCCTGATAAGCTGAATCTTATCCGAAGTTTCCTGAACTAACTCTGGTCCGATCAATTGCCTATCACCAGTCTCCTCCCAACATAAAGGAGATCTGCAGGGCCTACCATACAAACCCTCGAATGGAGCCATACCGATACTAGCATGAAAGCTGTTGTTGTATGCAAACTCCACAAGAGGTAAATGACGCTCCCAATCATCCTTCCAATCCAGAACACACGCTCTCAACATATCCTCGAGCGTCTGGATAGTCCTCTCAGACTGTCCATTGGTCTGGGGATGAAACGCCGAACTGAGCTTAAGCTCCGAACCTAACGCATCCTGAAGACCCTTCCACAATCTCGAAGTAAATCTCGGATCTCGATCCGAAATGATCGACTTCGGCACACCATGCAATCTAATGATACCGCTAACATACAATCTAGCTAAACTCTCTACTGACTACTTCTTCTTGATAGGCAAGAAATGAGCAGTCTTCGAGAATCTATCTACAACTACCCAAATCGAGTCATTTCCCCTTCTAGATCAGAGCAAACCCGATACGAAATCCATAGTGACAGCTTCCCATTTCCATACGGGGATATCCATCCTCTGCATAAGGCCGGATGGTCGCTGCCGCTCGGCTTTCACTTGCTGACATACTAGACATCTAGACACATAATCCGCAACATCCTTCTTCATGCCGGACCACCAAAATGATCTCTTCAGGTCTTGATACATCTTAGTGTTACCCGGATGAATAGAGAATCGCGATCTATGAGCCTCCGCTAACACATGCTCACAGACATCTACTACATCGGGGACACAACACGGTGCTGAAATCTAATCACACCGTCCTCATCACGAGCAATGCCCGCCTTACCCACTAACTCTAACAATCTAGGATCGGCTTTCTGCTGCTCAATCACCTCATCCACTGAGGATCTAAGGGATAGCTGAGCTACAAAAGCCTGACACAACGATGGCTCTAACTCGGTCATAGAGCACGCTGCATCCTCCAACATCTTCCAATCTGCTGGAGCGAAGACCTCTTTCTACTAAGAGCATCCGCTACGACGTTCGCCTTTCCAGGATGATACTGAAGGTCGAAGTCATAGTCCTTCAAGAACTCAATCCATCTTCTCTGCCTCAGGTTTAATTCCTTTTGGGAGAAAAGATACTTCAAGCTCTTGTGGTCGGTAAACACCTCAAATCTGACACCATAAAGGTAGTGCCTCCAGATCTTTAGTGCATGAACCACACTGCGAGCTCTAAATCATGAGTCGGATAGTTCCTCTCATGCTCCTTCAACTGACGAGAAGCATAAGCCACTACCCTCTCTTGCTGCATGAGCACACAGCCTAAACCAATCTGAGATGCATCCGTATAAATGGCAAAGCCCTCTAGACCACTGGCCAATACCAATACCGGAGCAGAAGTAAGCTTAGCCTTCAATAGCTGAAAGCTGCACTCACATGCCTCAGACCATACGAACTTCTCACCCTTTCTGGTCAGCTTTGTCAAAGGGGCGGCGATGGATGAGAAACCCTCAATGAATCGCCGATAATAACCAGCTAACCCAAGGAAACTACGAATCTCCGAAGGGGTCCTGGGAATCTCCAATCCATAACTGCTGGACTTTTGCTGGATCAACTGCAACACCAGCGCCGGAGATAACATGCCCGAGAAAATGAACCTCGCGCAACCAGAACTCGCACTTGCTGAACTTCGCATACAGCTTGTGCTCACGGAGAACCTCTAAGACCAACCTCAAATGCTGACGATGTGTGGCCTCATCCGGAGAATAGACCAACACGTCATCAATAAACACAACAACAAAGCTATCTAAATACGGACTAAACACCCGGTTCATGAGATCCATGAACGCTGCAGGGGCGTTAGTCAATCCGAATGAAGGACCAAAAACTCATAATGTCCATAACGGGTTCTAAATGCCGTCTTGGACACATCCTCACTCCTAATCCTCAACTGATGATAACCAGATCGAAGTCAATCTTGGAAAAGACTGATGCCTCTCGCAACTGGTCAAACAGATCATCAATCCGAGGTAAGGGATACCTGTTCTTCACAGTCACCTGGTTTAGCTTCCTATAATCAATACACAACCGAAGTGACCCGTCTTTCTTCTTGATGAATAATACAGGTGCTCCCCAAGGGGAAACACTAGGGCGAATAAATCCCTTATCGAGCAATTCTTGCAATTGCTTCCTCAACTCGGGTAATTCTGCAGGGGCCATCCGATATGGGGCCTTCGAGATGGAGAGGTGCCTAGAAGCAACTCTATAGTGAACTCTATCTCTCTATCCGGTGGCAATCCAGACAAGTCATCGGGAAAGACATCTGGAAAGTCCTGCACCACATCGATCTCTGCAAGAGTCAGTGACGAACCAGCATCGGGTACTAGCATAACGCTGGCAAGAAATGCGTCACACCCTTGTTCACCATGCGCATCGCCTTCATGGCAGAGATAACTAACTTTCCCGCTAAGTTCTTTGGCAAGGGATGAGAGAACTCATCCTCACCAGGAATGTGGAAAAACATCTTCTTCCTACGACAATCCACTAACGCATAGTGCTCCTCTAGCCAATCCAAACCAAGGATACAATCATAGTCCTTCATCTTTAGCAAGAAGAAACACCCATCTAGGAATCTATCCTCAATGCACACAGGTAACGACAGAATGCACTTCCTAGTCGATACCGTACCCGCAGGGGTGTGCACAGACAAAGGGACCTCTAACTCCTTAGACTCTATGCCTGACTCTAGGGCTAACTGCCTAGCGAACCGCTTGGAAATGAACGAGTGAGTAGCACCCGTATCAAACAAAACCCGAGCGTGCACACCGAAAAGTAAAAACTGTACCTTCGGTGACATGCTCCGCCTGCTCGGCGTCCTCACGAGCTAACGCAAACACTCGAGCTGGGGCTCGAGGCCTTCCTGGTCATCCTGTAGCTGGCGCGGCTGCCGCTATTGCGGTACTGGCGCTCCACGCTGAGCTCCCTGCTGAAGTCGTGGGCAATCTTTGATCTTGTGGTCGCTGCTCCCCACTTTAAGCATCTACCCGCTACTAACCAGCACTCGGAAACTCCATGGGTCTTCCCACAATGGGGACACTCTTTCTTCGCAGGGGGAACGTACAGAAGGTACCTGAGAGTTGCTGACTGCCACTGATTTCTGCGTGTCTGATACACCGTTTTCTTCTTATCCTGCCGCTGGAATGTCGCTGCCGGCCTCTTCTGCGAAGCCTTCTTCTCCTCCAGATACTGCTCCATTTCTCCCTCTTGTCTGCAGGCTGCGCTGGGGCTCGTCTAGCGTGCGGTGGTCGAACACCATGAGTCTCGTCCTCAGTGATGGTTTGAGACCCATCACAACTTCTTGGTCTTCCTGCGCTCATCCTCTACTATATGCGGTGCATATTTAGAAAGTTCAGAAAACCTTGCCTCGTATTCCAGGACGGTCATTGATCCTTGCGTCAGGGAAAGGAATCTTGCTCCATCTTGTCCTGGATATGCTCTGGGACGAACTTGGCTCGGAAGAGCCTCACGAATGCGTCCCACGCCACATCTACTGCTCCGTCCTCGAAGCGCGTACGCAGTAGGGAGGACCACCATACATCAGCTCTCTCCTGCAATACACCTTCATAAGCACCAACTAACAATTCTAACTTTACAACAACATTCAAGCATAAACTAAAGCATACCTGTAGCAGTAGGTGGCTAATGTCACGTTGTCCTCATCAGGACACTAATAGCTCGGAAGATTTTCTCTGTCTCCTCATCAGCTTTCTGCCATTAGCGGATCACTCTCCCCCTTAAAAGAGGGTGGCCATCCTCTTGAATCGCTCCATGATGGAAGGTCCACCATGGTCCTGAGCTGGGGCCTGAGCCTGCTACATTAAACATAACAATATACAATAAACACAATATCACACAATTTAAATAGCAAACTACTAGGTTGTTTCATTATTCTACCTGGGCCTCCAACTGGGCCTGGAGTGCTGCCTGGGTGTGGGCCTGCGTTGCATGGCTTGCACCAGACCTTGCATGAATACTCCATAGTCCACTGGCGGTGGTGGGGAAGCACAGGACCCTGTGGGCCGGGGCCTGCTGCTCCGCCCTCTCCTCACGCCTCTGCTCGTCGTCGCGAGCTGGCACACCTCCACGTCGTCCACGGGAAGCCATGGCGTAATAAAATTTCAGCCACCATTAGAGCTAGGTTACTAGTTCTCTAACCATTTTCTTATCTATCTTCATTTCCTATTAGTGTTTTATACACATGTGGACATACTTAGCATGCAAGGGGATGATGACTTAGGTATATTCATGTGCAATCTCAACCGGGTCTCTGATACCAATCTCTGTGAGCCCTCGTTACACCGGTACGGTTATACCAACCACGTCGGTTATAGCGAGTGCTCCACAGTGGGACATTTACCCAAACGATACAAACAACTGAGATACACGCGAATATACAACAGAGTAGCGGAAGTAAAAGACAAATGTCTTCATTCATTCATCATCCACATTAAACATACATGCAGTTCGCAATTAACATAAAAGAACTAAAAATCCACATGATTTAAATTGCTGAAATTAAATACAAAGGTCCACACTTATACATCCTTTTCATGATACTTCTAGTACAATGTTTCAAAGTTACATACTATGAAATACACAAATTTCAAGAAACTCCAAAAACTAGCTAGTCTCCGCGCTCGAGTCCGTCTCCTCAAGCGGTGTCGTGTCACCAACTATACCTGTACGCCGAAGCAAGGAGTGAGTCCAAGGACTCAGCAAGAAACACTACCCATAACATTCACGTACAAGTCCTAGTGGTTCCTACATGCACATTTACAATTCGCAACACGTAGCATGCTAGTCGATTTAAAGATTCAACCTATCATGAAAGTTTACAATTTTATACATAGATCATGCTTTCAGATTTCTAAGAACAAATTCACCTATCACATGCTCTCTATTTAATTTTTCTCATAAAACCTTACTTTCAAGAATCAAAACATGAGAGCTACCAACATGAGCATTATGCACATATGAAAGGGAACACAAACTAGCATGGATTTTACATGTTTTTAAACACTTACATAAACCTTTTCACATGCCTGGTTACTGATTTCATATGGTTTCATGGCCGAAAACCTATACATGAGAGCTATAATGACGCATAAAACATATCATGTGAACAAGTAATCATGCTATCTTGTGCCCGTTTTCATCAATCATCCCTAACATGGATTCTAGGCATTTATGCACACATAAAACATATAATGATAACATGAGTTTACTGATTTCACATGGTTTCAGATTTGTCTCACATGGGTTTCAATAACCTATTTCCACATCTTTAGTTTCACATTTTTATTTACACAAGTTTTCTCTATTACATGGTTCACTTTTCACATACACATTCACATTGTCACTTACATATTTACACATGGACACATACACATTACACATTTCACATTACACATTTTTAGGTGCCGTGACACATAGTCCAAACCACCAAAGAAGGACATATACACATCACATTACACATAGACGCCATCTAGGCATTCCAATGGCGACTCTTGGACTGTGCAGACCGGGAGAACAAGTCTCCACCCTAATCAGTGGTACTTGACCACCTCCAGGATTTCCCCCTAATGCCCTTAGGGTCACTTAACACACTGAACTTTCTCAGGGGGACTTTTCCCTGATACAGCTCCACTGCCTTCTCAGAAGCAGTATCACATTGGCACAGTTACACTTTTACACATTTACCGTTTTACACATGGTTTACACATAACTCTTCGCATTCATTCACTTTCTCACTCACATGAACATTTCTGTTTTTTTTCTAACATGGCACTACATAATTTCAGGAGAATAACACAGTAATTTCACCAATCAAGTTGGTTTTAAACAAAATCTAATCATATTACGATCATATGCACGAATTATCACATTTCACATGAAAAATACATAACTTTTCATTTACTGATCCAAATGACCTGAAATTTTAACCACATACTGTTTTCGGGTTCATGATGATACACTGAAATTTTCAGATTTTCATGAGCTAAATATAATTTACAGAAAATAAAACACCTAAATAGCATACTATTCACAACTTAAGTTAACATGGGGTTTGACACATCTTGCAATTTGCCACCTACTGTTTTTACACAGAGGCTACTAATATATGCCTGATTTCAGAATTTCAAAATTTCCCTAAATCATACATCTATAGATCAATTACCACAAACCATTCTTGCATGCTTTCATTTTTATTCTATCGAATCAGATTTATTAGCAAGTTACACAAGCATGGATAGTTTACCAAAAATTGCAAAGCACATATACTGACCCACTAACATTCATGATCAGACCAACACCAAGGCCTTCATACAAATTCTAATCATGAAAACTAAATTTACAAGAATCAACAATTCATGCTCACAAGTTTAAGGGATACCATTTTTCCCACATTCGCCATCACACCCCACATCCATTCACACACCACAATTAACAATATACATAGAGTATAAGGTTTACCATATATCCTCATCACGGAATCATATCTAAATTAAAGTAGAAGAAGGGCAGAACAGTTCACTGTTCTGTCCTGAGGAACTAGACGGCAGTCTCTGGCCGCTGACTCAGGGTCAGCGGCATGGTCGATGGACTCCAAGCATGATCTGGGCGTCCAGGGACCTTGCCGTCGAACCGGGCTATGCAGAAACACAGGCCCGAGCTCTGAATCTTGGGTGAATTGGAGGGTCTAGGACTCGAGGAAAATTCCATAAAAATCATAGAAACAACCTAGACTCATACGGGGACATCATAGATAGGTTACTTGCCTTCTAAAAATTCCTCCAAGGGTTCTAGGGCTTGGTGAAGACCTCCTTGGGTAGTCCCAAGAAAGTTGCAGAACTCCCTCCAAGGTCACCTTCCTCCGGGTTCTTGGACGAGCTCCACAGCAAGGGGACGATGGGGAAACCTTCTCCTTTGCTCCAGCTTCCTTCTTGTCGCAGTAGATCTCCAGATCAAGCTCCAATGGGGTCGGATTTGAGGGTGCTAAGATGGGGTTTTTCTCACAGTTTTCCTCCTAGGGTTTTTCTCCTCTTGCAAGGGGTGAAGGGAAGAGTGGGAGAGGCCAATTCGGGTTCAGGATTTAGGAGGGTCTCTCTCCCACTCACTAGGGTGATGGGACACCCTCAGAGCCATTGGGGGACATCCCCCCAATGGTGGCCATACCTTGTTTCAGAAGCTTGCAGCTCTGCTGCGCATGCAGGTCAGAGAAATTGGCGTCCACATCGCTGGACACCAAGATAAGTGTTGGCGTCCAGGTCTGGACGCTCACACCACCTAAACGGCCTGGGCTTGACGCCAAGGTGGCCTTCCGCCAGAACTCTAAATTATGCAGAAAACCATGCATACCTTGCATATATACATGCAATATACATACGATATTGTATCCATACTATTATCATGCAATACATACATTATTTATACTTAATATAAACACATGCACACGTAATTATACTAATTAATGCGTACGTAAATATGTACATACATACACAAGTACAAACATACACACATAAATACAAATAATGCGACGGAAATTAGAGGGCCTTACATATATGTATATGTACCCAAACACAAAACCCTATATATTACTATTCATATTAAATTCATATTTTCTAACATGCATATAATTTTGCAGGGTCCTCCTCCCCGACTATGCCGGTTGTCCCCGAGACAGGTATATGTATATGTACCCAAACACAAAACTCTATATATTACTATTCATATTTTCTAACGTGCATATATTTTTCCAGGGTCTGCCTCCCCGACTACGCCGATTGTCCCGGTGACAGGTATATGTATATGTACCCAAACAGAAAACTCTATATATTACTGTTCATATTAACTTTATATTTTCTAATGTGCATATAATTTTGCAGAGTCTGCCTGTTGCCTAGTAGCGTCATCTTTCCCATCCCAATCACCACCAGGTACATGTATGTTTCCATACTTTAGTATATTTCTTGTCTTCCATTTTTTTTAATAATAGTGTACTTAATTGTTTTCAACAGAGGTAGAGAGCCATCATCCAGCGGCGGAGGAGGTGGTTTAGCTAGCTGGATGCCAGCCATGCTAGATTTCTGGGTAAACTTGATCGCTTCAAACTTACTGTATTTGTTATTTATGTTATATAGTTCATGTAGAAATTAATGTGCAATTGCAGGGGGAAGATAGATCCAGGTTCTGCTTCCTGCTATATTACCTTGTTGGTGCACGCACATGTTCCAGGACCAGTGGACTCATGGAAAGAGTTCTCCCCATCTGTTCGGAATTGTTATTTGACATGTTCACGGTATTATAATTTTTTATTGATTTGAAGTCATTTCTTTAATTACTCTCTCTCTCTCTCTGTTAGTGCACAAAGTTGAGTTATTTCATTTCTAAATAGTGGGGGTACATGTTTACGAGACCGGAGGATCTCCCTCGAGCAAGAGTCATCTGGGAGTCTACTGCCCAGACTAATTTCAGAAAGTCAATGTGGGAGGCCCGGGACAAGGCAGCGAAGACCACAGGCAGCTAGGATCCTACGACTTGGATGGATTACGGCCCTATGTGAATGAGGAGGGATTATTGGGAGTCTCTTTGTCATCGTTGGGCTACTGGACCATGGCAGGAGAGGTCACAGGCGGCTAAACGCAATCGAGCAGCTCATCTGGAGAAGAATGTGCAAACTAGTGGGTCCGTATCTTATGCGACCCATAGCCAGAAATTTGTAAGCATATTATTGTTCAATTGCTTAATACATTAATTATTATTGTGAAACTAACTACTTTTGTTGAATTGTAAGCGTCACGAGCTCGAGCGTGCCCCTACTTTCTGCGAGTTATTTGATCAGACTCATAAGCGGAAGGGGATAGATGACTATGTCAGCGAGAGTGCTCGCACGATTGCCGTAAGTCAAAATATAATTTTTGAATTCAATTTAGATATTAAAAATAATATTATTTGAAAAATACATTTTTAATTTGCTCTACAGGAGACCTATGACAGAACGATGACTGATCACTATGCAGAGGACACTCCCCAGCCAGACTTGGATCCGGAGGCTTGGGTCTACGCAGCGGGAGGGCCAAGGAATGGCCGAGTGCATGGCTTTGGGGACAGCCTAGATACTACTCCAGTGTTGTCCTCATATGCGAGTTCGGTCGCTCCTCCGGCCTACGCGAGTTCATCTACTGCGACGCCCGACAGTGGTGGAGAGGACATGAGAACTCTCATCCGGGAAAAGCTATAGCTGCACTTTGGCGCCATGGTCGAGTAGCTGATCTATGACATCCGAGGAGTAGGCCCCTCACAGAAAGCCCCTTAGGTCAGTATTACTATTAATTTCATATAGTTTGATTGAAATGAAACCACTAATCTAAACTGTTAAAATGCGCAAACCACTAATCTTAAAAAAACCCATTATTGTTTAAGAAGTAGATAATAAGACTTTCCCATCTTCCATAGCTTAAAACTCATTGAAGACATGTCTGATATCTATCCTCGCAAACAAGTGGAGGCCACCAGCTTAATTTATAAGTCGGTGTCCAAAGAGCTCAAAATGGAAAAAAAGAAATCCAAATTAAGAAACCTAAAAAGAAGGTCCCTTTATACAATCAACTTATGGAAGGATAAAAAAGCCACTTGAAAAAAGATCTATAAAAAAAAACCTAAGTGTAAAGTATGAAAACACGTAACCCGGGGGTCCAAAATCTGATATAGCGATCCGATTGGCGTGTCGTTCACTCCGACACGACCGGATGGGTAAACGTGACGTGTGGGAACTGACGAAATCCTAATCGGATTCTCGATTTGGGTTCGGCACTCAAACCACAAATCATAAATAAACATAAATGAAAAGGATCAAAACACGCAACCCGGGGTCTAAAATCTAAAATAGGAACTGATCGGCGTGTCGTTCGCTCCGACACAACCGGGTGGGTGAAAGTGACGTGTGGGAACTGACGGAATCCTAATCGGATTCTCGGTTCGGGTTCGGCGCTCAAACCACTAATCTTAAAAAACCTAAGTGTGAAGTATGAAAACACGCAACCTGGGGGTCCAAAATCAGAAATAGGGATCTGATCGGTGTGCCACTGTTGGAAATCGACTTGAGGCATCACATGCGCAGCGGAAGTAAAACAAAAAATTGATTTCCATCTATGTACTTGATCGGGCTATGATGTACGGTGCATGTAAACATATATACAAATAAGGCGTGAGACAATCTAACCTAGGGGAGATCGTATATCCCCTGAAGCGCAGAACTAGTCCTTGTTTGAAGGAGCTCTCTCGAGACTCCCTCTAGCGGTATCAACACAGTGGATGATCGGCGACGATGACCCCTCCTACACCGGTGGTGCCACTCCTCCTAGTCGTGCAATGCCACACAGCGGCCAACAGCAGCAAGTAGCAGCAACAACAAGAGGGCTCGGCCCTCCAGTTCTCCTCTTGCCTAGGGAGAGCACAAGAGGGTGAGACAGGAGGGGGGATGAAGTAGGTGGTTTCTCTTCTCATGCTCTAGCCCATAAACTTCAAAGAAACCCCTTCTATTTATAGAGAGCCTAATGACACCTCATCAGGGACACCTCATCATGTCATGATGACAAGGGACACCTCACAGGGACACCTCACCATGTCATGATGACAAGAGGGACACCTTGTAAGGACACCTCGTAATGTAATCATGACAAGGGACACCTCGCAGGGACACCTCACCATGTCATGATGACAAGAGGGACACCTTGCAAAGACACCTCATCATGTAATCATGACAAGGGACACCTCGCAGGGACACCTCACCATGTCATGATGACAAGAGGGACACCTTGCAAGGACACCTCGTCATGTAATCATGACAAAGGACACCTTGCAGGGACACCTCACCATGTCATGTTGACAAGAGGGACACCTTGCAAGGACACCTCGTCATGTAATCATGACAAGGGACACATCATCATGTCATGATGACAAGGGACACCTCACCATGTCGTGATGACAAGAGGGACACCTTGCAAGGACACCTCGTCATGTAATCATGACAAGAGACACCTCGCAGGGACACCTCATCATGTAATGATGGTTAATGATGATGAGGTGTCCTCCTTCGAGAAGGGGTGAGGTGGCATGATCCTAGTATGCTCCCTTAATGGATCCTTATCAAGGCATATTGGGTCTTACCCAATAGGTCCATAATGGGTTAAATAAGGCTTATTGGATAACTTTTATTCAATCCTCTATTCATCGCGTTATGCACCTTCTCTGTGTGACCCTCTAGGCCTAATATCGAGCTGGCCATGAGTTGTACTCGTTAGAACTCCTTTTGACTTAGTGAATTATTATCTCCATAATAATTCACTCAACTCATCGATTATGACATATACTAGGCCACTATGCAATAATCCCCAGACGATACGAGTGATCAAATCCATTAGACCTGTCTGCCCACATTTACCGTGTACCTATAGTCCCTCATCCATCTATTATCCCAGAGACCATATATTAGGCATGGTGTTGTCAGGTCTATATGGAATCTGTTAAAGTCAAACTCTTATCGGATTCTCCCAAAGAACTCCTTGTCACTAAATCCAATTGACCCTGGCCAGGGATTTGCCTGAGTAAGACAATATGGGATATTCCTCTCACGATACCGAGAGTGGATGATCCTTTATTGACACATAATTGCCTTCGTAAGGCTGGCTACCATTTCCAATGACTGGCTATACTAGACCTGGAACATCCAGACCTATAAATCCAGTATCAAAGAATGGAGTACTCAAACAAAACATCTTTGGTGTCTCAAGTCTAAGGACCAGTTACACAACTGAGACTACGAAATCTCTATCGGACAATCAGGTATCATTAACCATATAGCATTCCGAGTACGGATCATTCAGTGAACTCATTCTCCAATAAGCACCTGCACCATATCCCCAGTGTCTCCACACAAGTAGCTATGAGACCAGCTGCTTCCATCATATGGACAGGTATATGGCACACCGGTCTTTCCGTCATCTCAATGTCCTTCTTGAGTAACCTATGACTAGGAATATTTAGGATCTGTGTTTAAAGACGATCGCCTCATTATCATGATCCAATTCCAATTGCACAACCCATGGACATCACAGTATACATACGCATGGAATATACAGTGAGAAAATACCATTATAATATTACCAAAAGATATTGTACATAATTACAAGTGCCATCACTCACGTGAATTGGCTTGCAGGGCACCTATAACTAGCAATCTCCCACTTGACCTAAAACCAATCACCTACATGTCTGATTCCCATCAGACCTCGGTGTCGCTCAAAAACAATTTGAGTCAGTGGCTTTGTCAGTGGATCGGCAATGTTATCATTGGATGAAATTCTTTTTACTGCTACATCACCATGGGCCACAATCTCTCTGATCAAGTGGAACCTCCTTAAAACGTGCTTAGAGTTCTGATGAGACCTAGGTTCCTTTGCTTGAGCAATCGCCCCGTTGTTGTCACATAACAATGAAATTGGATCTTCATGGCCAAACACCACTCCTAAATCTGTGATGAAATTCTTCATCCAGACAGCTTCTTTTGCTGCTTTTGAAGCAGCAATATACTCTGCCTCGGTAGTCGAGTAAGCAGTAGTCTCTAGCTTAGAACTCTTCCAGCTTACTACTACTCCATTCAGGGTAAAAACATGCCCTGAGTTAGACTTACTATCATCGATATCAGACTGGAAACTTGAGTCCGTGTAGCCTTCAACCTTGAGGCTACCTCCTCCATATACTAGTAAAAGATCCTTAGTCCTTCTTAAGTACTTAAGGATACACTTTACTGCCTTCCAGTGTTCCAAACCTGGATCTGCCTGATACTTGCTCGTAACACTTAGAGCATGCGCTATATCAGGTCTAGTACATAACATTGCATACATGATAGATCCTATAGCAGACGCATAGGGTATTCTATCCATGTATGCCCTTTCTTCTAGAGTCTTTGGAGACATACTCTTAGAAAGAGAAATTCCATGTCTCAGTGGTATGAGACCTCTTTTGGAATTTTCCATGCCAAATCTTTTGACTATGGTGTCTATGTACATGGACTGGGACAAGCCAAGCATCCTCTTAGATCTATCTCTATAGATCCGAATCCCCAAAATGTAGGATGCTTCCCCTAAGTCCTTCATGGAGAAGTTCTTTGATAACCAAGTCTTAACTGTGGATAGCATTCCAATATCATTTCCAATGATGAGAATGTCATCCACATACAACACCAAGAAAATGATAACACTCCCACTTACCTTCCTATATGCACAAGGCTCATCTTCGTTCTTAACGAAGTCATAAGATCTGATTACATCATCAAACCTTATGTTCCAACTTCGGAAAGCTTGCTTTAGTCCATAAATAGACTTAAGCAACTTGCACACCTTATCTGGACTTTTCTCGGAAATGAATCCATCAGGATGTATCATATACACCTCTTCCTCAAGGTTTCCATTGAGGATGCAATTTTTACATCCATCTGCCAGATCTCATAGTCATGGTATGCTGCAATGGCCAATAAAATTCTGATAGATTTTAGCATGGCGACGGGCGAAAAAGTTTCATCATAGTCAATACCTTGCCTTTGACGATATCCTTTTGCCACAAGTCTTGCCTTAAAGGTCTCTACCTTTCCATCAACTCCAATCTTCTTCTTGAAGATCCATTTGCACCCAATGGGTACAATACCCTCACGTGCATCAACTAGGTTCCAAACCTGGTTGGAGTACATGGAATCCATCTCAGAATTCATGGCCTCTTGCGATTTCCTGGAGTCTATGCTCATAATAGCCTCCTCGTAGGTTTGAGGATCAATATCTTCAGAGTCTTGTCCCTTGATATGTCCCACATATCTTTCAGGAGGGATAGGAACTCTCCTTGACCTACAAAATTTGGAATTTGTGTGATAGGTACCTGAACAGACTCTTTTTGTAGAATGGTGCTTGAGCTAGGTTCCCCAACCTCACTCAATTCTATCACACTCCCACTGTTTCCACCAAGAATGTGTTCCTTCTCAAGAAACACTGCTCTCTTGGTAATAAAGACCTTTTGGTCCTCGGGGTGATAGAAATAATACCCACAAGTTTCCTTGCGGTATCCCACGAATATGCACCGTTCTGACCTTGATTCCAATTTATTAGGATTGTGTCTCTTAACGTGGGTAGGGCAGCCCCAAATCTTAATAACTTTAAGATCGGGCTTCTTCCCTTTCCATATTTCATATGGAGTGGACACTACCGTCTTAGTTCGAACTCTGTTCAGAAGGTAAGCTGCGGTTTGTAGGGCATATCCCCAGAATGACATGGGTAGGTTGGCAAAACTCATCATGGATCACACCATATCCAGCAGTGTGCGATTCCTCCTTTCCGATACACCATTGAGCTGAGGTGTATGAGGAGGAGTCCATTGGGATAGAATCCATGGTCCTTTAGAAATTGGGTGAACTCTGTACTCAAGTACTCTCCTCCTCGATCTAAACGAAGAATCTTAATACTCTTTCCAGTCTGATTTTCTACTTCATTCTTATATTCTTTGAATTTTTCAAAGGCCTCAGACTTGTACTTAATAAGTACACATGTCCATACCTTGAGAAGTCATCAGTGAATGTAATGAGTAGAATATCCGCCTCTGGCTTGTATGGACATAGGTCCACATACATCAGTATGTATGAGTTCTGGTAACTCAGAAGCTCTCTCTCCAGTTCCACTAAATGAAGAGTTGGTCAACTTTCCTTGAAGGCAAGATTCACAGGTTGCATATGATTCATAATCAAATGGGTCTAAATATCCATCCTTTAACAACCTTTGAATTCTCCCTCATGGATATGACCTAGCCTACAATGCCATAGGTAAGCCTCGTTCACCTCATCTCTCTTTTCTTTAGACGTACTAACATTCATGACATGTGAAGCAACATCTAATGTAAACAAACCATTAAGCAATGTTCCTTTACTAATGATCTCATTATCCAAAATCAGTGAACAACCATTGTTCTAAAAAACAAACTTATATCCATTTTAGTCAAACATGAATGGAATGATGTTTTTGATGATAGAGGGACAAAGTAACATTTATCAACACAAGTGCAGCTCCACGAGGTAGTAGTAGGTTGACTTCGCCGACAGCAACAACAGCAACTTTTGCGCCATTCCCCATTCTTAAGTCAACCTCACCCTTTGACAGTCTCCTACACTTTGTCAGAACCTGCATGAATTGCAAATATGAGACGCACAGCGGTATCTAATACCCATGCATTATCAAATTTTCTGACAAATGGAGATTAATCATGAATATACCTAAAGCTTCTCCAAGCTTCTGCTTTGCCTTTTCTGCAAGATATTCCTTGCAGTTCCTCTTCTAATGCCCATCCTTGCCACAGTGGAAGCACTTTCCTTTATCCTTGGCTGGGTCTTTCTTGGCAACCTTTGCCTTGCCCACTTTATTGCCTTTGCTTTTGCCCTTCTTAAGGGTCTTCCGTGCTTCTTCTTCTTGTTGATCTCATCAACATGGAGAACTGGCTTCTCCTTCTTAATGGAACCCTCAGCTTCCCTCAACATATTAAGGAGCTCAGGCAGGGTTGCCACTATCTTGTTCATATTGAAATTCATAATGAACTGTGAAAAGAAATCTGGAAGGGATTGAAGTATTAGATCCACACATGGTCATCCTCGAGGACAAGTCCTAGACCTGTGAGCTTCTCAATCCACTCAATCATCTTCAGGACATGGTTCTGAACCAATGCCTTTTCTATCATCCTCATCCTGAACAGACTCTTTGATATCTCGTATCTTTGAGTCCGTCCTGCTCCTCAAACAAGGTGCGAAGATGCAGCATGATGGATTGAGCATCCATCTTTTCATGCTGTCTTTGCAGCTCGGGAGTCATAGAGGCTAACATATAACATTGAGCAAGAACTGAGTCTTCCTTATACTTCTTATAGTGAGAAATAACTCATCACTAGTCCCTTCCACTGGCTCGACCACGATCTCATCGAGGACATACACAATTTCACTGTCGTAAAAACAATTCTCAGGTTCCGAAGCCAATCACCGTAGTTAGGACCAGTGAGACGATTGACATCTAATATGCTACGGAGTGGGTTTGCAAGTGACGTTTTTCTGAAAATAAAGATGTAGCAGAAAAAAAAAACACATGTAGACTTTTGGATTTGTAGAAAATTAAGACATGGATTTTTATCTCAATTTATCCCCTATTTTCTCGCAAGACACATGACACCCTCTAGCATGTGAATTGGAAGTTTCCACACAACTCCTAGTGGGGATCCGGATCCAATTTGGCATCTTGGCATGACCTCGAGGGATTCGATCAATCATACTAAGCCCAAATGGTAGGCAACTCTTGTCAATCACAACTCTTGTGATTCCCATCATAATTTGGCCTCCAAATTACCATGGCCCAGAGGGACTCCGCCAACCATGATCTTTGGTTAAGTCAACACAATCATTACTAGATGAGTTTGATTCGGTGATATGTTCCCGAGGGACTCGGCCAAACATACCCTGTCCTCAAGTCACCGGTAACATCTCCATGTCGTAGGCCAGATATCAAATTCCAATATAGGTGAGCCCGGAGTGACTCTCCCAACCCACTCTATATCAAGAAAAGATGTCTGCCCTATAATGATGGAAGGCCACGTGAGTCAATCTCATTGCTACACGCTTGCCGACTTAATATATTAAAAGCAGAGTGGTTTTTATTTTATTTGAGTGGTCTCATAGCTAAATAATACACGTCCCATACATATATTTAGCATATACTTACATCGCATGCAAATATGTACCTAGTAGGTGCGGAAATGAATATAAATCATATATATAAATAACCACACCAGATGATCATGGACCAAATTCTAGCGTGATCAAGCCTGAGCCAAAAGACTTGATCACTAAGCCCTATGTGTGTTCCCAACGCATCCCATGCACGGTGTTCATCCTCCTCTTCGTCATTAGCTCCGTCGGTGATTCCATGCTTCCGCTGTGCCTCCGAGAGTGATTTCAAATAATTACAACAATTACAAATGACTATAGACATGCAGGCCCATAAATGTACATTTAATCAATTAAGAAACCTTGATCATATCAAGGGAATTACACCATTGGGAGAGGTAGAAATACACAACAATTTTAATGAGAAAGTGAGGGGGGCTCGCAGACCCCAATGTATCACCATCCACACATAGGTCCATGATCATCCGCCCACAATATACACATCACATGATATATAAGCTACTAGAAATTAATTAAACACTTTAACTAATAAAACTAATAGATTAACTCTTATCTAATACATGGATTAACTCTTAATCAATCTGAATCGATCACAATATCAAAACACGAACATCATAGCCTAACCTTGGCTCTAATACCACTGTTGGAAATCGACATGAGGCATCACATGCGCAGCAGAAGTAAAACAAAATCGATTTCCATCTATGTACTTGATCGGGCTATGATGTACGGTGCATGTAAACATACATACAAATAAGGCGTGAGACAATCTCACCTAGGGGAGATCGTATATCCCCTGAAGCACAGAACTAGTCCTTGTTTGAAGGAGCTCTCTCGAGAATCCCTCTAGCGGTATCCACATAGTGGATGATCGGCGATGATGATGACCCCTCCTACACCGGTGGTGCCACTCCTCCTAGTCGTGCAACGCCACACAGCGGCCAACAACAACAAGTAGCAGCAACAACAGAGGGCTCGGCCCTCCAAGTTCTCCTCTTGCCTAGGGAGAGCACAGGAGGGTGAGACAGGAAGGGGGATGAAGTAAGTGGTTCTCTCTCAAGCTCTAGTCCATAAACTTCAAAGAGAACCCCTTCTATTTATAGAGAGCCTAAAGGACACCTCATTAGGGACACCTCATCATGTCATGATGACAAGGACACCTCACAGGGACACCTCACCATGTCATGATGACAGAGGGACACCATGTAAGGACACCTCGTCATGTAATCATGACAAGGGACCTCGCAGGGACACTTCACCATGTCATGATGACAAGAGGGACACCTTGCAAGGACACCTCATCATGTAATCATGACAAGGGACACCTCACAGAGACACCTCACCATGTCATGATGACAAGAGGGACACCTTGCAATGACACCTCATCATGTAATCATGACAAGGGATACCTCGCAGGGACACCTCACCATGTCATGATGACAAGGGGGACACCTTGCAAGGACACCTCATCATGTAATCATGACATGGGACACCTCATCATGTCATGATGACAAGGGACACCTCACAGGGACACCTCACCATGTCATGATGACAAGAGGGACACCTTGCAAGGACACCTCATCATGTAATCATGACAAGAGACACCTCGCAGGGACACCTCATTATGTAATGATGGTTAATGATGATGAGGTGTCCTCCTTCGAGAAGGGGTGAGGTGGCATGATCCTAGTATGCTCCCTTAATGGATCCTTATCAAGGCATATTGGGTCTTACCCAATCGGTCCATAATGGGTTAAATAAGGCTTATTGGATAACTTGTATTCAATCCTTTATTCATCGCGTTATCCACCTTCTGTGTGTGACCCTCTAGGCCAATATCGAGCTGGTCGTGAGTTGTACTCGTTAGAACTCCTTCTGACTTAGTGAATTATTATCCGCATAATAATTCACTCAACTCATCGATTATGTGTTGGGTGAGTGTGAATATAATTCATTTTCCCTCATATTTTGATGATGACAAGTTATGATTTTGATGCACAAAAATTGGAACATGTTAAATGCACCACACATGTAATGACCATATTCAAAAAGCATATTTTCAAACACATTTATCATTTATTTTCATGATAATACATTGGCCTAATGAAATATGTGTTTATTTCTCAGGGGCACACAATTCTTGCAAGGGTAGTGTCAACACACCCCATACTGGTGTCGACACAATGCTCTAAGCTATAAGGCAAAAGATGAAGAAATCGTCAAGTGGTGTCGACACAAGATCAAGTAGTGTCGACACTAGACCCAGCTCCCAGAGAACCCTGTCAACAGGTCTGGACAGTGTGTCGACACTAGACCAGATGGTGTCGACACTAGATGCCTCTCGAGAAGGCCTGTTTTGCAGTTTTCTACAGTGTGTCGACACGAGATGAAGTGGTGTCGACACTAGAGACTCTTCCCAGAGAAGCTGTTTTGCCAGTCTGTGATAGTGTGTCGACCACCCCCACGGGCTGGTCGACACACTCTGGAAACTTTTTGACGTAAAGTCCACATCTGGACACGTGGCACTCTAGGGATTTGGTGGATCGGCCTTAGATCATGTGCCCACGACCCCCAAGGGTACTTTTGGACACTTTGGGGTATAAATACTCTCATAATTGGCCATCCAACTATAGAGAGCCTCCAAGAGCCTTCCAGAAATCTTTTTGGCGGTAGAGAGAGTTCTCCACCCTGTTCTTGCTCCCCTTGTGCTTCTTCAACCCGATTCCCACATCTCCAAGTACAAGAAGTGAAGATTGATCCAAGATGAAGCAGTATGATCAACTTCCAAGGGTGCAGATCAAGTAGAAGCAGACAATTGTGAAGATTTCGAGAAGTTCCCAAAGCACAAAGTGTAGAGCATCGGCCAGGGACTTCAGGGAATCAAGCCTCTTCACAATTCTGCATCTACAAGGGAGTATACTTGAAAAACAAGGATCTTTTAGAATATTCCTCAATTCCCTTATGTCTTTTGAGTCATTCTGAGATTGTGCATGAGTTGTTGCACCAATCTCTTGAATGAACTCTTGATAGATCAGATCATTGCTAGAGGATCTGGATCTTGTGTTTTTGTTCTAGCAAGTTGTTTGTGAGCCTATGAGCTCAGTGGTTGAGTCGTTGTACTCAATATTTGAGTCGTTGCACTCAGTTGTTGGTTGAGCAGTCTTGCTCAGGTTCTAGAGTAGTCTTGCTCTAGAGGTCGTGTGAGTTTTAGAACTCAGTGTTTGGAGTTGTCAGACTCCAGTGTGTGGTGTATCCAGGTTGTTTAGTGGATCCTCATAGTGTGAGGGGTGGATGTAGGAATCATATGGTGTGATTCCGAACCACCTAAAAAATCTCTATGTAGTGGTTTGTGTGTGACTTAAATTCACATTGCGCTAGATGTATGCATAGGGTTTTTCGAATTCACTTTTAATCAACTGATTCTACACTTCAATCATCTAATTCACACAATCACTCTCATATCTAAATTGCTCTTTCAAATTGCCTCTGATTCCATGCATTGTTTTAAATTGGCTAAGCTTCCGCAATAGTTGGCCTAGATCTATTCACCCCCCCCTTCTAGATCTTGTCCATCACATCTTCTATCCTACAATTGGTATCAGAGCGGGTTTTATATCTGATCTGATCTGAGTGCTTTCTATTGTTCTGTGTGTTTTGCTTGTTGCTTGCTTGCTAAGTGTTTCGTTCATTGCACCATCTATTTGATTCAATGGATTCCAGAGGGTTCATAGCTGAGGGTCATCCATTAATAGGCCACCCTTCTTCAATGGGACTGACTACTCCTATTGGAAGAATAGAATGCAAGTCTTCCTTAGAGCTCAAAACTATGAAATCTGGAAAGTAGTTGAGGTAGGCCCCTATGAGAACCAGAGAGAGGAAGAAACCTGGACCAGGGAACAGATTAGAAGGGCTACCTTGAATTATAGTGCCATGAATATGATCCAGTGTGAAGTCCACCCTAAGGAGTACTCAAGAATATCCATGTGCAAATCTGCCAAGGGGATGTGGGACAAACTTGATCTACTCTATGGGGGAACATCCCAAGTGAAAGAAACCAAAGCTAACATTCTTGTCTCTGAGTATGAATTGTTTATGATGAAATCTAATGAGACAATTTCTGAAATGTTTGCCAGGTTTATGATCATTGTGAATGGACTGAAGGCCTTAGGTAAGGATTATACAGATGCTGACTTGGTAAGGAAAATTTTGCGTTCTCTCTCTTCAATTTGCACACTAAGGCCACAGTCATTGAAGATTCTAAAGATTTGTCCAAAATCTCTTGGATGAATTGATAGGATCCTTAATGACTTATGAAATCAATCTAAGAAGAAATGAAGAACACATAATTAAAACCAAGCCAATAGCACTAAAGGCCTCTTCAAGTAACAAAGATAAGAATCAGGAGAAAATATGTTCTGATGAGTCTGAGTCCAATGGAGGATGAGATTGCCCTCATGACCAGGCAATTAGAAAATTCTTAAAATACAGGAAAGGAAAATTATCTGGGAAAAAGAAATTCCCATGAGGAAAAAGAAACACTTCCTTTTCTAATACCAATTCTAATAGGAATCAGAAATCTGATGAAACTGTCATTTGTTACAGGTGCAACAAGACAAGACATATGAAGGGAGAATGTCCTGACAACAAGAAGGAGAAATACAAGAAGATTCACAAGTTCAAGAAGCCAAAGGCCATGGTAGCCACCTGGTCTGATGAAGACTCATGTGAGAAGGAAGAAGAAAAATCCTCAATCTCTGAGAGTGAGGAAATTTGCTTCATGGCAAATAGCTCAGATGGAAAGGTAAGTACTTCTTTCAAAGACTATTCAATTGATGATTGGCAAGATGTCTATGCTGAGCTTGTTGAAAACTACTCTGAAATAAGGAAAGAAAACAAGCATCTCAAAAAGAAAATTGAAAACATTTTGCATAACCAATCCATCAATAAAAGAATTTGTGAACTGGAAAATGAAGTAGCTGAACTTAATGAAGAAAAGGAAAATCTCCTGAACACAATTGATGAGCTTAAGCTTGCATCCCAAAAGCCCACCATGAATTTAAAGAATTGTCTGAAAAGCTGGAAATGGAACACAAAAAAAACAACAAAAGGTTGATGAAATCAAAACCTTAGAAAACCAGCTAAATAAAAGGATGAAGTCATTGAAACCTTTACAAAAGGTAAGACAATTGGAGGCCTTGCAGGGAGCTAGAATGAAATCAATTCACATGGACTAGGATTAACAAATAAAAACCCAAGAAAGACAAATTGGGGAAATAAGAGAAAAAGCACCCTTGATCAATTTTGTCAAAGTTCTAGTCTTGAAAACACAAAAAATAAGCAAGTGTCAAGCAACACAGTAAAAATTTCAAAACACAGAACAAAGAGAAACCAACCAGGTCGACACAATCATCTAACAGGTCGACACAAGTCCACAAAAGGTGAATCTGTGACTGCTGTGTCGACACTAGTTAAGGACAAGTCGACCTGCTCAACCTCAAAAACCACAAATCAAAACCAAAAATTCAAATAAAAATCTGAAAAATAAGAAAAACTTAAAAGAAGCAATTCATGAGAAACTTGGACTTCCAAAACAGCACATCAGCTGATTGGACTAATTCTTAGAACCAATGGTATCTCAATCCTTTTTGGTACCATCCTCAATTCTTCCATCCAAATTTTTCAGTGTACCATCAAAATCCTTGGTTTGGACCTCCACAAATGTTCAACCATGTCCAAATGCAAAACTCCCCTCCGAATGTGAAAAAGAACACTGGTGTTTTCATTCCTAAAGAAAAGGATAAAGTGAAAAAGATAAAAAACACCAATGAACCAAAAAAGAAGCAAAAAACAAGTCAGGTATGGATTAGGAAAGATTTGATATCAATGTTCAAACATTCTGATGGTCCCAACAATGTTTGGGTACCAAAATCTTCTCTCCACTGATTGTTTTTGTAGGAACGTCGTGCACTCAATTCCAATGTGTGGTTTCTTGATAGTGGGTGTTCACGACACATGACTGGAGACAAAGCCAAATTTTCATTCCTGATTGAGAAGGAGGGAGGTTCTGTCACTTTTGGAGGTAAAAATAAAGGAATGATCATTGGATCTGGAAAGGTTGGTCAATCTTCCTCAAACTCTGTTGATAATGTTTTGTTAGTTGATGGTCTAGATATAATTTGCTGAGCATTAGCCAACTATGTGACAAAGGTCACAAAGTTGTGTTTGAATCTGATTCTGCAAGATAATTGACTCATCAACTGATAAAGTAAAATTCTTTGGAAAGAGGGAAAACAATGTCTACATGATCAACCTCAATAAAAACTTTTCTGAAAACATTTGCTTTGTTGCCAATAAAATGAAATTGCATGGACTTGGCACAAAAGACTTGGCCATGCAAGTTTCAGAACAATAAATAAACTATTAAGGCTAAATTGGTTAAAGGTCTTCCTGAATCCTTTTCTAATGTAGAAAATCAAGTTTGTGGGATTTGTGCCCAAGGAAAACAAATCAGAAAATCTTTTAAAACCTTCAATGAGGCACTCACATCTAAGCCACTAGAATACTTCACATGGACCTCTATGGCCCAACAAGAATTCTAAGTCTTAGTGGCAAAAGATATGGGTTTGTGATCATTGATGATTTTACTAGATTTATGGGTTATCTTTTTGTCCCACAAAAGTGATGCTTGCCTTGAGTTCAGGAATTTCTGTACCACTACCTTAACAGTTTTCCATATAAAATCAAAAACATTTTGACTGATCATGGGGGTGAGTTTGAAAACAAGTCATTTGATTTATTATGTGCTGAATTCACATATTTTACAAGTTTTCTTCACCAAGAACTTCAGAACAAAATGGAGCTGTGGAAAGAAAGAATAGAACTCTTGTGGAAATGGCTAGATCTATGCTCTTAGATAGCAATTTGCCCAAATCCTTCTGGGCTAAAGCTATAAACACAGCAAACCACATTCTTAATAGAGCATTGATTAGACCAAAAATCAGAAAAACCCCCTATGAATTATTGAAAAACAAAAAGCCAACAGTGTCTTATTTCAAAGTCTTTGGGTGTAAATGTTTTGTGTACAACAATAATAAAGAAAATCTTGACAAGTTTGATGCTAAAAGTCAGGAAGCCATCTTTCTTGGCTATTCTGAAGTGTCAAGAGCTTTCAGAGTGTGCTATCAAGAACAAAAACGTTGAAGAATCTCCACATGTTATTTTTGTCCTTTTCAACTCATAGTTCTAAATTGCAGAGACAGTCAAGACAATGAAGAGGATGATTTCAATGTAGATTCTTCACCAACTGTTGAAGAGCATGAAGACATTGATGAGAACTTGAACATTCATTCACCTACTCCAAGAGGATCAGGTAATGTTGTTCCAGACATAAGTGCACTTCAACAGGTAATGTCTGAACATAGATTTTTGAGAGATCACCCATTAGAAAATGTTGTTGGCAATATGCATGATAGAGTAAGGACTAGATCATCATTCCTGAATGTTATTGATGAAGACCCACTGGCTCTAATTTCCCAAGTTGAACCAAATTCAATTGATGAAGCTTTATTGAGTTCTGATTGGATCAATGCAATGCATGATGAACTTCATCAATTTGAAAGAAATCAAGTATGAGAATTAGTACCTAGACCTAGTGACCAAACAGTCATTGGCACTAGATGGGTATTCAGAAATAAATTGAATGAAAATGGTCAAGTCATTAGAAAAAAGTTAGGCTAGTTGCGAAGGGGTACAATCAAGAATTTGGAATTGATTTTGAAGAATCATATGCCCCTGTAGCTAGACTAGAAGCTGTAAGAATTTTCCTTACTTTTGCATCTTCTATGAAATTTAAAGTTTATCAAATGGATGTCAAAAGTGCTTTTTTGAATGGTTATATAAAAGAAAATGTTTTTGTTGAACAACCTCCGAGCTTTGAAAATGAAAAACATCATAATCATGTCTTTAAGCTTCATAAGGCTCTCTATGGTCTCAAACAAGCTCCAAGAGCTTGGTATGACCATTGAGTTTTTTGCTTGAGAAAGGATACTCTAGAGGTAATGTTGATCAAACCCTGTTCACAAAAACTATAAAAAATCAAATAATTACAGTACAAATTTATGTTGATGACATAATATTTGGATCAACCAATAAGAGCCTGTGCAATGAATTTGAAAATCAAATGAAAAATGAATTTGAAATGAGCTTGATGGGAGATTTATAATTTTTCTTGGGATTGCAGGTTAACCAAACAAGCGAGGGGATCTTCATAAGTCAAACCAAATATATCAAAGAACTTCTGAAATGGTTTGACTTCTAGAACCTCAAGCATTCAAGCACACCCATTGCAATTAATGCTAAACTAGAAGAAGACTCACTTGGTAAGTCAGTAGACCCAAAGACATACAGAGGTATGATTGGTTCTCTACTCTACCTAACCACTTCTAGACCTGATATTCAGTTCAGTGTGTGTTTATGTGCTACATTTCAATCTAATCCTAAAGAAAGTCACATGTTAGCTGTTAAAATAATTTTCAAATATCTTGTTGGAACATGTGATCTTGGAATTTGGTATCTTGCTGGTTGTAAGTTAGACCTGATTGCCTATTGTGATGCTGATTATGCTGGGTGTAAATTAGATAGAAAAAGTACAAGTGGCCTGTGTTTGTACTTAGGTGGGTGCCTAATCTCTGGGCTTCTAAAAAGCAACATTCAGTTGCTCTGTCAACTGCAGAGGCTGAGTATGTTGCAGTTGGTAGATGTGGCACTCAAATTCTTTGGGTGAAACATCAACTTCTTGATTATACCAAGAGTTAGGTTGTGTTCCTATTCTTTGTGATAACACAAGTGCCATAAATCTGTCCAAAAACCCAATTCAGCATTCCAGAACAAAACATATTGAAATTAGACATCATTTCTTGAGGGATGAGGTAGCAAAGAAATCCTTTGAACTCCACTTCATTGAAACTGAAAAACAAATTGCCGACATCTTCACCAAACCTCTTCCTGACAGTAGATTTTCATCCTTGAGAAGAGAACTTGGTCTTTGCAAATGTCTATCTTCTTGATCTCTCTCATTTTGGTTGAGTGTTTAGGTATATTCTGAGGGGGAGTCATTGTTTCATCATTCTTATTTGCTTCCTAGATTCATATTGTTCACATCTCTCACTATTCAAATTCTATTTCTTTTTGACAATGAATTCTTCAACTCACATTGTGTTGAACTTCTTGGTATATCAAATGGTGATTTGAAGAAGGACAAGTTCTGCTTGTCTGGACACTTTCACTATGCGAGAGTATATGTCTCCGCTAAGTACCAAGAAATGAATATGCAATCGTTGAGTGGGAGCTTTTGCTGTTCAAAGAGAATCATTTATAGTTTCAAAATACTTGCATATCTTTATGTTGATGAAAAGTGGTTGGAATCATCATCTCAGGGGGAGCTAGGGAATTCACAACTCATTTCTTTTGCAAAATTCAAAACTCTTTTGAATTACATCAACTTCCTTGCATGATGTCCTCATTGAGTTGTCTAGAACCTCAAAATGATCCTTTGAGTGATCTACTACATTTTTCACAATCAACTCTCAACTATACTCTTCAAGACTACAAAAATTCAAATCTCTTTCACAGACTGAAGGATAATGTGTGCATTGAACAAACATGTTTTTTGCAACTGATGTGAGATAAATGGTTTCAATTTTATAAAATTCTCCTTACACTTAAATTCAACAGAGCAATGGTACAAATACTGAGAAACTATAAACCTTCACAATGAATGAGTGCCATGTATGTCATGAGGTATTATTGCTATCTCTGTTCAAAGGGGTTCAAAATTAAAAAAAAAATGCTCTATATTTTTTTTATGGTGACTGAGTAACTGAAAATATGGCTTCTGAAAAACGTATATCCATGTAAAAGGTTGTCATTTGCCCCTTGAAACTAGATAATGAGTAAATCTCTAGTATCCAGGAACTATGGTGTGTGAAAAACATTAGTTCTTGAGTGAACAAGATTTACTACATTTGATAGTCTGATTAAAAAAAAATGTCCAAAGAGAATTGCTTAAAATAACCGTCTTTGTCTATCATCAGTTTGTTTTAAAGGTGTTTATCTTCATCACACTTGATTTCAATCTAAAAGATATTTTCATTTCTTTGGATTTGGAGATTATGGTAGTTTGTATTGATTGTTGGATGTCCTATATCCCTCAAACTATCATTTTACTGGTTCGAGTCATTTAATGAATATATCCTGCTTGTTGTTGAGTAAATCTTGAAGTTTGTTACATTTTTACAAGAATTATGACAACTGAATTTTTTGGCTTCTTAAAAATCCTTGAAATGCTAATTCCATCCATCTTGAATCATATTAAAGATATCCCAAAACTCACAAATTTTTTCCATGCTCAAATACTCTTCCCCCCTTCACAACATCTCTGTCTCCATCCTCTTCCCGCCATCTCATTCTTCCTCCTCCTCCTCCATCCTCCTAATGGACTTCATATTTGGATGATGCCAAAGGGGGAGAAGGACATCTATTTTGAATGAGAACTTTTTGTAATGAATGTGAATGAACAAATGTCCGTAGATATCAAACTGTGTTGGTTTTTGGCCATTAATGGAAAGCTATGGTCATTAGTAACATTGTGCCTCTTGATTATGAAAAATGTTAATTGTTACTAAATTGTGCTAAATGGCTTTTGATGAATGTGAACGAAAATTGAATGAATGTGAATGTGTTCATTGTCATTCAGTGTGTTGAAATTGAATATTTAACAAACAAATGGCTTAAAATCACATTTCATTGAAATCTCCAATTTTCACGTGGACTTAATGTTCCATCATCAAAAAGGGGGAGATTGTTGGGTTGAGTGTGAATATAATTCGTTTTCCCTCATATTTGGATGAGGACAAGTTGTGATTTTAATGCACAATAATTGGAACATTTTAAATGCACCACACATGTAATGACCATATTCAAAAAGCATGTTTTCAAACATATTATCATTTATTTTCATGATAATACATTGGACTAATGAAATATGTGTTTATTTCTCAGGGGCACACAATTCTTGCAAGGGTAGTGTCGACACACCCCATACTGGTGTTGACACAATGCTCCAAGCTCTAAGGCAAAAGATGAAGAAATGGTCAAGTGGTGTCGACACAAGATCAAGTAGTGTCGACACTAGACCCAGCTCCCAGAGAACCCTGTCAACAGGTCTGGACAGTGTGTCGACACTAGACCAGATGGTGTCGACACTAGATGCCTCTCCGAGAAGGCCTGTTTTGCAGTTTTCTATAGTGTGTCGACACAAGATGAAGTGGTGTCGACACTAGAGACTCTTCCCAGAGAAGCTGTTTTGCCAGTCTGTGATAGTGTGTCGACACACCCCATGGGCAGGTCGACACACTCCGGAAATGTTTTGATGTAAAGTCACATCTGGACACGTGGCACTCTAGGGATTTGGTAGATCGGCCTTGGATCATGTGCCCACGACCCCCAAGGGTACTTTTGGACACTTTGGTGTATAAATACTCTCCTAATTGGCCATCCAACGATAGAGAGCCTCCAAGAGCCTTCCAGAAATCTTTTTGGCGGCAGAGAGAGTTCTCCTCCCTGTTCTTGCTCCCCTTGTGCTTCTTCAACTCGATTCCCACATCTCCAAGTACAAGAAGTGAAGATTATCCAAGATGAAGCAGTATGATCAACATCCAAGGGTGCAGATCAAGTAGAAGCAGACAATTGTGAAGATTTCGAGGAAGATCCTAAAGTACAAAGTGCAGAGCATCGGCCAGGGACTTCAGGGAATCAAGCCTCTTCACAATTCGGCATCTACAAGGGAGTATACTTGATGAACAAGGATCATTCAGAATATTCCTCAATTCCCTTGTGTATTCTGAGTCATTCTGAGATTGTGCATGAGCTGTTGCACCAATCTCTTGAATGAACTCTTGATAGATCAGATCATTGCTAGAGGATCTGGATCTTGTGTTTTTGTTCTAGAAAGTTGTTTGTGAGCCTGTGTGCTCAGTGGTTGAGTTGTTGTACTCAGTATTTGAGTTGTTGCAGTCAGTTGTTGGTTGAGCAGTCTTGCTCAGGTTCTAGAGTAGTCTTGCTTTAGAGGTCGTGTGAGTTGTAGTACTCAGTGTTTGGAGTTGTCAGACTCCAGGTGTGGTGTATCCAGGTTGTTTAGTGGATCCTCACAGTGTGAGGGGTGGATATGGAATCACATGGTGTGATTTCCGAACCACCTAAAAAATCTCTGTGCAGTGGTTTGTGTGTGACTTAAATTCACATTGCGCTAGATGTATGCATAGGGTTTTTCGAATTCACTTTTAATAAATTCTACACTTCAATCATCTAATTCACACAATCACTCTTCAGATCTAAATTGCTCTTTCAAATTGCCTTTGATTCCATGCATTGATTTAAATTGGCTAAGCTTCCGCAATAGTTGGCCTAGATCTCTTCAACCCCCCCCCTTCTAGATCTTGTCCATCACATCTTCGATCTTACATTATGAACATACTAGGCCACTATGCCATAATCCCCAGACGATACGAGTGATCAAATCCATTGGACCTGTCAGCCCACAGTACCGTGTACCTGTATCCCTCATCCATCTATTATCCTAGAGACCATATATTAGGCATGGTGTTGTCAGGTCTATATGGAATCTGTAAAGTCAACTCTTATCGGATTCTCCCGGAGAACTCCTTCTAAAAAAATCCAATTGACCCTGGCCAGGGATTTTCCTGAGTAAGACAATAGGGATATTCCTCTCACGATACCGAGAGTGGATGATCCTTTATTGACACATAATTGCCTTCGTAAGGCGGCTACCATTCCGATGACTGGCTATACTAGACCTGGAACATCCAGACCTATAAATCCAGTATCAAAGAATGGAGTACTCAAACAAGACATCTTTGGTGTCTCAAGTCTGAGGACCAGTTACACAACTGAGACTACGGAATCTCTATCTGACAATCAGGTATCAGTAACCATATAGCATTCCGAGAACGGATCATTCAATGTACTCATTCTCCAATAAGCACCTGCACCATATCCCTAGAGTCTCCACACAAGTAGCTATGAGACCAGCTGCTTCCATCATAGGGACAGGTATATGGCACACCGGTCTTTCCGGTCATCTCAATGTCCTTCTTGAGTAACCTATGACTAGGAATATTTAGGATCTGTGTTTAAAGAGGATCGGCCTCATTATCATGATCCAATTCCCATTGCACAGACCCATGGACATCACAATATACATACGCATGGAATATACAGTGAGAAAATACCATTATAATATTACCAAAAGATATTGTACATAATTATAAGTGCCATCACTCACGTGAATTGGCTTGCAGGGCACCTATAACTAGCACCATTCTCTTCGACATGATCAGGTGGGTGAAAGTGACGTGTGGGAACTGACAGAATCCTAATCGGATTCTCGATTTCGGTTCGGTGCTCAAACTACTAATCTTAAAAGAACATAAATGAAAAGGATCAAAACACGCAACCCGGGGGTCTAAAATCTGAAATAGGAATCCGATCGAGGTGTCGTTCCCTCTGACATAACCAGGTGGATGAAAGTGACGTGTGGGAATTGACTGAATCCGAATCGGATTCCCAGTTTGGGTTCGGCGCTCAAACCACTAATCTTAAAAAAACATGTGTAAAGTATGAAAACACGCAACCCGGGGGTCCAAAATAAGAAATATGAATCCGATCGACATGTCATTCGCTTCGACACGACTGGGTGGATGATAGTGACGTATGGGAACTGACAGAATCCTACTCGGATTCCGGTTTGGGTTTGGTGCTTAACCACTAATCTTAAAAAAACATAAATGAAAAGAATCAAAACACGCAGCCCGGGGGTCCAAAATCTGAAATAGGGATTTGATCGGCATGCTGTTCACTCCGACACAACCGGGTGGGTGAAAGTTACGTGTGGGAACTGACGAAATCCTAATCGGATTCCCAGTTTGGGTTCGACGCTTAAACCACTAATATTAAAAAAACATGTGTAAAGTATGAAAACAGGCAACTTGAAAGTCCAAAATCTGAAATAGGGTTCCGATCGGCATGTCGTTCGCTCCGACACGATTAGGTGGGTGAAAGTGACGTGTGGGAACTACCGGAATCCTAATCGGATTCCCGATTGGGTTCGGCGCTCAAATTACTAATATAAAAAAAACCTATGTGTAAAAGATCAGAACACGCAACCAGGGGGTCCAAAATCAGAAATAGGGATCCGAACGATGTGCCGTTCACTCCGACATGACCGGTGGGTGAGAGTGACGTGTGAGAATTGACGGAATTCTATTCGGATTCCGAGATTGGGTTCGGCGCTCAAACCACTAATCTAAAATAAAATTCAAGTGTAAATGATCATAAATATTTTCTAATTAAACTTAGTGAATAATCATATGTTTTAAATTTAATTTTTTGAAAATAATGTTTGTATATTTTTTTTTATTTATGTTTCTCATATTTGTTTTTTTTTAATATAGGATCCTCCGGCACCTGACTATCATGAGGCGGGGACAGCTGACGATCCAACAGACCTTTCTTGATTCTTATTTCTTATTATTGTGTATGATTTATATTTGTTGTCATTGATGATTTTATGTTTGATTGTTATTTATTGTGGAATGTATGAATATTTTTGCTGGTTTTATAATTTATCATTGTTAATTTCTGTATATTTAAAAAATATGTATGTGGCTTTTTCCGACGGATTTTTCGATGGATATTGTCGGTCGGAAATAGCGTCGGCACACAAGACTGTCATCGGAACTTATCCGTAGGCAAAACCGTCAGAAGTTCCAATAGAACCTATCCGACGGCATTTACCAAAGGAATTTCCTATAGAATTTCTGACAGAATGTTCTGTCGGAATGTACCGACCAATTTTTTGACTAAATTTTTTGACCACTTTCCGTCGAAATTTACCGACGAACTTTTCAACGGAATTTATCAACAACTTTCTGTCGGAAGCACCAACCGATTGCTGACGGATTTTTTGCCCGCCAGTAATTTCTGACGGTATTTTTTCGACGGACGATTTCCGATGGTCGTTCACCGGAAAGTTGTCAGAAGGTTTGTTTTCCGACGGATTTTCAGCGGAGTTCTGACGGATGAAATCCCACTTTTTCTTGTTGTGAGCTTGGTCACCCATCATGATTGTATTTTTTTATTTTTCTCCATGCTGATGTGTACCCGGTGGGGTACCTTTATGGTGCACTTTTGGGGTTGGCCCCCCTTTTGGCCATGATATATATATACATCTGTGTTGTTGCCCTTCTTTTCTCGTCTCGCCTGAAAAGCAGTTAAGAAGACAAGTTAAATGGTTGCTCTGACTCAGCCCCTTGCACATTAGGTAGATTGGGCTTCATGATCTTGTCAAGGGGCTGAGTCTTTATTAAATAAGGTGAAAATAAAGGAACAACATAATTAATATGCAACATGCAAGCAGGCATATGCTAACAGGAAATTTAAAATCGAGCATGCATTTGATGCATTCATACAATGGGGTATGATTTTTTTTTTAACATATCTAATTTTTTTAAATTTTGACATGTTCGATTTTGTGTTTGGATTTTGAAAATATGTTTTTTTTGCGGTTTTGGAAATATTAATTTTTTTTTAGATTTTGAAAATATGTGAATTTTTTAGATTTTGATATATTCTCATGTTTTGGATTTTGGAATATGTATTTTTTTGGATTTTGAGATATTTCCTTTTTGGATTTTGAAATATGTGATTTTTTTATTTTGAAATATATGATTTTTTAGATTTTGAAATATGTGATTTTTTTGGATTTTGAAATAAGGGCCGCAACCCGGGGTAGTCTCTTCTAAAAAGACACATGGAACGAAGGGAATCCGCTCTAATTGGAAAAACCTGTTACTTGGACCCTTCAATTACTCAGCCATCATTAAAGTTCATTATTAATTCTAGGTGTGTTAAACAGAGGTTGGACGTGCTTAAGTGGTGCCTTCACCCAAGGTAGCTTTTGGCGATGTCCTCTTCAGTTGATCGTTGCCTTGCCTTGAACCTAGGACATACTGTAGGGGAGGAAGGAAGGTGATATTTTAGGAAATCTGCCAATAGTTTGGGTAACCGGGGAGACGCTCATTCCTCTGCCCTACATTCAATGGGGTTTAGTCTTTTGGGTTATTGGGGTTTGGCACGCTTATGACCAGGTCCCTTTGGATCTATGCAGGGACTTTGTCGCTCTTGACCTACTTTTTATTTGGATTTGCCTTGTTTTGGCTCTTTTGCTTTGATTTGCATTGTTTTCTTTCTTTTCCTCTTATTGGACCTTGACTTTCACCCATTTGAGCTTTGGACAGATTCATAGGTCGCCCCCTCAGGTTCCCCTTTCTATTGGCGGACTGAATGGAAAGAAGAGGTAACATCCTAGACTCTTGGTTAGGCATTGATCCACCTTAGATTTCATGCTTCTAGCTTCCAAGGGTGGGCGTGTAAGTGTGTGGGTGTCGACACCTCAAGTTAACCAACCATGAATGAGAAATGAATTAAAAATGATAACCCTTCATTTTAGGATCCGTGTACCATGTAAATCCAAACACCTATCTAGGGGTAGTATTTTTCAAGTAAAGCCCATTCCAAGGGTGAGAGAGCTCCTCACCCTCTGCATTTACCAACCTGTACGCGTTGCCTGGATATGCTTCTTTAAATACGTACGGCCCTTCCCAGTTTGGTTGGAGTTTTGATCGGGGACCACCAGGTTTTACAAAGATTATTTTAATTACCATCTTACCGACTTTGAATTTTCTCTCAATACCTTCTTCTGGTAGAAATGAGTGAGCTATTCTGATATGATCTTGTGTGTTTTGCGGTGACCAGATGCTTCTCATCTAAGAGTTCCAGTTGTGTTAGGAGCGATTCACGTCGCTCATCGATTGACAAGTCCTTGTCAAGCTGGACCCTCAGTAAGGGAATGAGAATCTCATATAGTACTACAGCCTCCATTCCATAAGTGAGGGCGAACGACGTCTGCCCTATGGGAGTACGGATTGAAGTACGGTAGGCCTATAGAGCTTCTACAAGCTTTTCTGGACAATCTGAGAACTTATTAGCCTCACAGGTTTTCTTTATGATTTTAATTAAGGTTTTATTCATAGCTTCTGCTTGGCCATTGCCTTGCTGATAATATGGAGATGAATGATGCAATACAATTTTATACCTGTTGCAGAGGTCGCAAAGTTCCAGAGAGATGAATTGCTGTCCATTGTCGATGATGATGCTACTTGGAATGCCGAATCTGGTGATGATGTTCTTCATGATGAATTTGCACATGGTTGCCTTAACATCCGCATATGCTTCAGCTTCCGCCCACTTGGTGAAGTACTCCATTGAAGTGAGGATGTATGACTTGGATTTGTTCTGGGAGTTTGGATCACCAAGGGGACTAATGATGTCGAAAGCCCACATAGCGAAAGGCCATGGGGAGGATATTGGGTGGAGTGTAGAGGATGGAGAATGGATCTTGTCGATGTGCAGTCGGCACTTAACACACCGATGGAAGAAGATAGAACAATCCACCTCTAGAGTGGGCCAGTAAAAGCCATGCCTAAGGATTTTCTTGGCATGTATTTGGCTATTCACATGGCCACCACACACACCAGAATGAGCCTCCTCAACAACCTTCAGGACTTCATCATCATCCAGGCATCTAAGCAAAACTCCAGTGAGTCCCCTTCCATAGAGAGTATTTCCAATCAACATGTACTTCTAGGACAGTCTACTTATTACCTTGTTCTCATCGGCTGTGGCTTCCTCAGGGTACATCTGAGTTCTGTAATACTTAGCTATCTCAAAATACCATTGTTTCTCCTCATCATCCAATTCATCTTCCAGCTTCATCAACATGATTTCTATTTTGCTTTTCCTCTCTTCCTTCTTCAACACCTCTTCTTTGATCCATAGAAAGACGGGGTCTTGAACAGTTGGGGTATGACGACGTGCAATCTAAATGCAGTCAAAATCCCCCGGGTAACACATGTTGAGAGTTGAAGTGATAGTGGGAAGAGCGTCTGCTAGAAGATTTTGGTGACGAGGCACATGGACAAAGATAAGCTTGGAGAATAGCTTGGCATAAGCTGAGGTAAGTTCTTAATATGGCTTGAGCTTAGGGTTCCGAGTGTAGTATTTGGTGAGCACTTGCCGTAGAACCAGTTGACTATCACCTACAATTCGTAGATGGGTGACACCATAGAAGTGGGCGAGCTCAAGGCCGGCCAACAAGGCTTCATATTTCGCTATATTGTTGGTGACAGGGAATGTCAGCTGATAAGCCTGTGGAATGGTGACACCCTCGGGTGATAGTAGAGCAATCTCGATACCCTTTCCATGAGAATTCAGAGCTTCATCGAAATATAACGTCCACATAGGATTAGATTGGCTAAGGAACATAAATTCCTCATCTAGAAACTCCGAACGGACAGGATCGAATTGTGGAATAGGGTGATGAGCGAGATGTTCTACTATGGCATAGCCTTTGATAGATTTCTGCTGAATGTAGACGATATCAAACTGGGAGAAAAAGCTTTGCCAACGTGCTAGCCTATCAATAAGGATAGATTTTTCAAGGAGGAACTTGATAGGATTCATGCGAGCAATAAGGTGAACCTCATGAGCAAGAAAGTAGTGCTTCAATTTCTGCACTACCCATATGAGAGCGGCGCATGTCTTCTCCATTGCTGTGTACCTCTGCTCGCAGGGGTTGAGAAGCTTAGATAGGTAGTATGCTGCCCTCTCCTTGCCTTCTTCATCCACTTGTGCAAGGACAGCTCCTACAGAGTCTTCCAGGACAGATGCATAAACAATAAGTGGTTTGCCTGGAGTCGCTGGCCTCAGGATAGGGGGATTAGCCAAATACTCCTTTAGTTCATCAAAAGCCTCCTTACACTTCTCGTCCCAATGAAATTCGACTCCCAGCTTGTGAGGTCGTAGAAGGGTGTACACCTCTGCGAGTGTTGGGAGATGAACCGGCGAATAAATTGCAACCTCCTGATTAAACCTCGAACTTCCTTCAAATTCTTGGGAGGGGGCATCTCTGTTATTGCCTTCGCCTTATTGGGATCAATCTCGATACCCCACTTGCTCACGATGAAACCTAGGAGCTTACCCAATGACACACCAAATACACACTTCTTGGGGTTCATTTTCAATTGGTACTCTCTTGACCTTTGCAGAACCTTTGTTAGAACCCCAGGATGCTCAGCCAATGTTCTTGATTTTACCACCAGGTCATCCATGTACACCTCAATATACATATGAATCATGTCATGAAAGATGGCCATCATCGCTCTTTGATAAGTAGCTTCAGCATTCTTAAGCCTAAATGGCATGATCACATAACAGTATGTTCCCCATGGTGTCGTGAACGAAGTCTTCTTTTGGTCTTCCTCAGTAAACTTGATCTGATTGTACCCTGAGAAGCCATCCATGAAGGAGAGGGTTTCATACCCGGTCGTATTGTCTATGAGCACATCGAGGTGAGGCAAAGGAAAATCATCTTTAGGACACGCGCGGTTGAGATCCTAGAAGTCAATGCAAATTCTTACTCTTCCGTTTTTTTCATGACCGTGACGATGTTTGCCACCCAATTCAGATAAAGTACGACTCTAATAAATTTGGCTTTGTGGAGCTTGTCGACCTCATCTTTCATTTTCAAAGCCATATGAGGGTGGCAACGTCTCAAACGCTACTTAATGGCAATGGACCCCGGCTTAAGTGTAACATGGTGTTCAACTAGCACGGTGTCTAAGCCTGGTATATCTTCATAGCTCCATGCGAACGTGTCCTTGTGCTATCTGAGAACCTCAATGATTGCCTCCTCTTTAGCTGGAGATAAGTTACTACTTATGAGGACAGTCCTAGGGTTTTCCTCAGTTCCCAGATTGATTTCCTTGGTGGTTTCTTCTATGGCGGCTGACGGTTCATCAAATCTTCTGACTCCACTTGTGAACGCGTCAGCCTCGTCCTCGAATTCTTCATCACTTTCCTGAATTGGGTCATCCTCATCCGTGATCTCATAGACTCCAAACCCATCATCAATGAAGCACAATGACTTCTCATACTCTATATCTGGCAACTGCAAAGGCTCTTCAATGAATTCCAGAAAATTGCTAGACATGCCTTGCATCTACGGGCTAGATCAACGAGGAAGCGGTGTGGAACCCTCTTATCCTTGGACTTCTTCTTAGATACTACCCCTAGCTTATTGCTACTCTGACCTAGACTCTCACAACAAATCTACAGCAGTGGGGGGAGGAATAGGAAAAGCAGTAAAAGAATTTCCCTGCGTGGGGGAAGATGGAGGAGGAGTGAAAGTAGTAAAAGAATTTCCCTGTGTAGGGGAAGATGGAGGAGGAGAAAAAGTAGTAAAGGCCCCCTGTATGGAGGGGGAAGGAGGTCCCTGCATGGAGGGAAAGAGTAGGTCGGTCATGGGACCATGGAGGAGTGGCCCCTAGGTTAGGGCACACTCGGTAGAGAGATAGGAGGTCTCCTCAATGGAGATGATGGAATCGGCCATTTGAAAATTGGCAGTTTTTTGTCGGATTTTCGGTGTTATTCGATTTTTTTTTGTTTTTGTTAATCATACAGGGTGAAAGAGGGTTGTTGCCCGGTTGACAAGCCCAGAGGGGGGGGGGGGTGAATGGGTCTTTAAAAATTTTACTTGATTAGTACCTGTACTTAAAACATTCACACAAAAGACGTTCTTCGATGAAGGTTAGTAACAGTTAGTTCAAAGTGTAATCACACAAGAAAAACAACCACACAACACAAGAAATTATCCTGGTTTGGACCTCCTCTCCTTAGGAGTCCTACGTCTAGTCCCTGAGCAACAACTCAGGATTCCATTAACTAGGGTACAGTCCCCCTATGGACACTACAACACCCAGCTCAACTGGTCTTCCTTCACACCAGAAGGGAACAACAACACCCTGGATACCCCACCAGGTCTTCCTTCACAACCAAAGGGAAACAGCACCGTGGATCCCACCAGGTCTTCCTTCACACAGAAGGGAACAACAACACCCTGGATACCCCACCAGGTCTTCCTTCACAACCAAAGGGAAACAGCACCCTGGATCCCACCAGGACTTCCTTCACACACGAAGGGAAACACCACAAAGAGAATAGAATGAATTCAAGCCCCTAGATCAAGCTTTTACAAGCCAAGATCTGAAGCAACAAGCACTGAGAGCAAAAGATCTAAACAAGGCACACTCTCAGAACTACACGGGCTCTCTTAGAAATTCTATTACAGCACAGAGGGCGAAGAGCTAAAGATGATGAGGAAAGAGATTCTTGGCTCTAGACTTCTTGCAGAAGAATTTCAATGCTTGTATGCGAGATGCTTGTTCTCCACTCAGTGACTTCCCATTCTTCTCTTCTGTCTTGTATTTATATCTCCTTTTGAAATACGGCCATTGAAGTAACCATTATCTCTTAGATTGGTAGGCGTTATGTAAGGCCCTCGAATTTTCGTCGCATTATTTGTATTTGCGTGTGTATATTTGTGCTTGTGTATGTATATACATATTTAAGTACGTATGATTAGTATAATTACGTGTGCATATGTTATATTAAGATGTAATAATGCATGTATTGAATGGTGATAGTATGGATACACTACCATATACATATTGCATGTATATATGCATGGTATGCATAGTTTTCTGCATATTTTAGAGTTCTGGCCGAAGGCCACCTTGGCGTCAACCCCTAGCCGTTGAGGTAGTGTCAGCGTCCAGACATGGACGCCAACACTAATCCTGGCGTCGAGCGATATGGACGCCTATCTCTCTGGCCTGCATGCGCAGCAGAGCCAGAAACCTCTGAAACAAGAAAGCTCAGCCATTGGGGGGCTGTCCCCAACGGCTCTGAGAGCTATCATGTCACTTTGTGAGTGGGGGAGAGACCTCCCCTTATGTCTGAACCCGGATTTGCCTCTTCCCACTCCTCTCTTCACCCTTGCAAGAGGAGAAAAGAGAGAAAGAAAACCCTAGAAAAAAAACTGAGAAACCCACCCCTTTTGCACCCAAAGATCAGGCTTCCTGGAGCAAGATCCGGCCATCCCACGACAAGAGGACAGATGGAGCAAAGGAGGAGGCTTCCCCGACATCCCCCTGCTGTGGAGATCATCCAGGAGCCCGGAGGAAGAAGATCTAGGAGGCGTTTCTGCACCTTCTTGGGACTACCCAAGGAGGGCTTCACCAACACCTAGACCCTTTGGAGCAATTTTTAAAAGGCAAGTGACCTAACCATAATGTCCCCGTATGTGTCTAGGTCGTTTCTACTATTTTTATGAATTTTCCCTCGAGTCCTAGACCCTCCCATTCACCCAAACTTGAGAGCTCGGGTCTGTGTTTCTGCACAGACCTGCATTGACGGCAAGGTCAATGGACGCTGATATCATGCTTGGCGTCCATCGACCATGCCGCTGACCCTGAGTCAGCGGCCAGAGACCGCCGCCAAGTTCCTCTGGACAGAACAGTGACCTGTTCTGCCCTTCCTATATATTTTCGGTATGGTTTCCGTGATGAGGATATATGGTAACCCTATACACTATGTATATTGTGAAATGTGGTGTGTGGATGAGTGTGATGTGTGGTGATGGATGTTAGAAGATTGTATTCCATGAATTGTAAGCATGACTTATTGATGATCTTGCCAATTATGCTTTATGATTAGGACTAGTCTGAATGCCTCAGTTTTGTCAGATCATGAGGATTAGTGGGTCAGTGTATGTATACTCAATTTTGATGATTTGTCCATGCTTGCATGAGTTGCTAATAAATTCGGTTCGGTAAATAAAAAGGCATGCAAGAAAGATTGTGATGATTGATCTATGGCTGTATGATTTAGGGTAATTTTGTATTCTCAAATCATGCATATAATAGTAATCTCTGTTCAGACAGTAGCTTGCTAGATTTTGACTTGTGTATAAGTCCATATCAACTTAAATTATGAATGGCATGCTAAATAGGTGTTTTATTTACTGTAAATCCCAATTAGCTCAGAAAAATCTGAAAACTTGAATGTATGATCTAGAACCCGAAAATAGCATGTGGTTAAAATTTCAGGTCATTTGGACCAGTACATAAGAAGTTATGTATTTTCCATGTGGAATATAGTAATCTATGTATGTTATCGTAATGTGATTAGATATTGCATGAACCCAACTTGATTGGTGGAATTGACTGTGTGTTAAACTCCTGAAATCTGTAGTGCCATGTCAGGAAAAACAGAGAAATGCATATGAGTGAGAAAGTGAATGAGATGAAAACTGCTATGTGTAAAACCATGTGCAAAACGGTAAAATGTGTAAATGTGTAACTGTGCCAATGTGACACTGCTTCCGTAGAGGGCAGTGGAGCTGTATCAGGAAAGTCCCCCTGAGAAAGTTCAATGTGTAAGTGACCCTAAGGGCATTAGGGGAAATCGTGGAGGTGGACAAGTACCACTGGTTAGGGTGGAGACTTGTTCTCCCGGTCTGCGCAGTCCAAGAGTCACCATTGGAATGCCTAGATGGCGTCTATGTGTAATGTGATGTGTATATGTCATTCTTTGGTGGTTTGGACTATGTGTCACGGCACCTAAAATGTGTAATGTGTAATGTGTAATGTGTATGTGTTCATGTGTAAATGTGTAAGTGAACAAGTGTAAAAATGTGTATGTGTAAAGTGCAACCATGTGAAATGGGAAACTTGTGTAAAGAAAATGTGAAACTACAGATGTGAGAATATGTTGTTGAAATCCATGTGTGACAAATCTGAAACCATGTGAAATCAGTAAATTCATGTCGTTATCATCATGTGTTATATGTGCAAAAATGTCTAGAATCCATGTTAGGGATAATTGATGAGTACGTATGCAAGTAGCATGATTGGTTGTTCACATGATTTGTTTTAAGCAATATTGTAGCTTCATGTGTAGGTTTACAGCCATTGAACCATGTGAAACCAGCAACTTAAAGCATGTGAAAATGCCTATGTATATGCTTAAGAACACGTAAAACTCATGCTAGTTGTGTTTCCTTTCATATATGCACAGTGTTCATGTTGGTAGCTCTCATGTCTTGGTCCTTTAAAGATAAAATTTCATGAGTAAATTGAATAGAGAGCATGTGATAGGTAAAGTTTTATTCTTAGAAATCTGAAAGCATGATCCATGTAATAATTTGTAAAACTTTCATGATAAGTCGAAACCTTCAAATGATTAGCATGCCATGTGTTGTAAGTTTTGAATGTGCATGTAGAAACCCCTATAACTTATACGTGTATGTTATGAGTAGTGTTGCTTGATTCGACGTACATGTGTAGTTGGTGACGTGGCACCGTTGGAGGAGACAGTGGAGACGGACTCTGAGCGCGGAGATTAGACTTTGGAGTTCCTTTGTGACTTGTGCATTTTCCTAGTATGTAATTTGAACATTGTATTAGAGTATCATGGAAAGAATGTATAAGTGTGGACATTATGTATTTTTATTTCAGCAATTTAAATTATGTGAACTTTTAGTTCTTTATTGTTAATTGCAAACTTCATGTATGTTAAATGTGGATGATGAATGAATGGAGACAGTTGCCTTTTACTTCCGCTACTCTGTTGTATATTCGCGTGTATCTCAGCTGTATGTATCGTTTGGGTAAATGTCCCACTGTGAGGACTCTCGCTATACCGACGTGGGTTGGTATAACCGTACCGGTATAATGAGGCCCGCAGACAGAGATTGGTATCAGAGCAACCGGTTGAGATTGCACATGAATATACCTAAGTCATCATCCCCATTGCATGCTAAGTATGTCCACATGTGTAGAAAACACTAATAAGAAGTGAAAGATAGATAAGAAAATGGTTAGAAAACTTAGTAACCTAACTCTAATGGTGGCTGAAATTTTATTACAGCCATGGCTTCTAGAGGTAGGCGTGGTGGAGCGTCTGCCCGTGAGGACGAGCCGCGACGTGATGAGCAGGCGGAGCAACAGGCCCCGGCACCCGAGGCCTGTACTTCCCCCACCGTCGCCTGTGGACTACGGAGTATTCATGCAAGGTCTGGTGCAAGCCATGCAGACGCAGGCTCATACCCAGGCAGCACTCCAGGCACAGTTGGAGGCCCAGGTAGAATAATGAAACAACTAGTAGTTTGCTATTTAAATTGCATGATATTGTGTTTATTGTGTATTGTTATTGTTTAATGTAGCAGGCTCAGGCACCAGCTCAGGACCATGGTGGACCATCCATCATGGAGCGTTTCAAGAGGATGACCCCACCCTCTTTTAAGGGGGAGAGTGATCCATTAATGGCAGAAAGCTGGTTAAGGGAGACAGAGAAAATATTCTGAGCCATCAGGTGCCCTGATGAGGATAAGGTGACACTAGCCACCTACATGCTACAGGTAGACTTTTAATTTTGTATGTTTGTGTGTTCTGCTTAAGTTAGAATTGTTAGTTGGTACTTATGAAGGTGCATTGCAGGAGAGAGCAGATGTATGGTGGTCTCCCTACTACGTACACGCTTTGAGGATGGAGCAGTAGACGTGACGTGGGACGCGTTCGTGAGGCTCTTTCGAGCCAAGTTCATCCCAGAGCATATCCAGGACAAAATGGAGCGGGAATTTCTCTCCCTGACGCAAGGCTCCATGACCGTGCTGAATACGAGGCAAGGTTTTCTGAACTTTCTAAATATGCACCGCATATCGTAGAGGATGAGCGAGGAAGACCAAGAAGTTCGTGATGGGACTCAAGCCATCACTGCGGACGAGACTAGTGGCGTTTGACCACCGCATGCTGGACGAGGCCCTCAGTACTGCCTGCGGGCAGGAGGGAGAAATGGCAGCATATCTGGAGGAAAAGAAGGCTTCGCAGAAGAGGCCGGCAGCGGCATTCCAGCGGCAGGATAAGAAGAAAACGGTGTACCAGACACCGCAGAAACCAGTGACAGTCAGCAACTCTCAGGTACCTTCTGTACGTTCCCCCGGTGTGAAGAAAGAGTGTCCCCATGGAGAAGACCACATGGTGGGTCCGAGTGTTGGTTGGTAGCGGGTAGATGCTTGAAGTGTGGGAGCAGCGACCACAAGATCAAAGATTGCCCAAGACTTCAGCAAGGAGCTCAGCGTGGAGCGCCAGCACCAGCAGTAGCGGCAGCCGCGCCAGCTACAGGAACACCAGGAAGGCCTCGAGCCCCAGCTCGAGTGTTTACTTTGGCTCGCGAGGACGCCGAGCAGGTGGAGCATGTCACCGAAGGTACGATTTTGCTTTTAGGTGTGCACGCTCGGGTTTTGTTTGATACGGGTGCTACTCACTCGTTCATTTCCGAGTGGTTCGCTAGGCAGTTAGCCCTAGAGTCAGGCGTAGAGTCTAAGGAGTTAGAGGTCCCTTTGTCTGTGCACACCCCTGCAGGTACTGTATCGACTAGGAAGTGCATTCCGTCGTTACCTGTGTGCATTGAGGATAGAATCCTAGATGGGTGTTTCTTCTTGCTAAAGATGAAGGACTATGATGCTATTCTTGGTCTGGATTGGCTAGAGGAGCACTATGCGTTAGTGGATTGTCGTCGGAAGAGGATTGTTTTCCGCATTCCTGGTGAGGATGAGTTTTCTCAACCCTTGCCAAAGAACTTAGAGGGAAAGTTAGTTATCTCTGCCATGAAGGCAATGCGCATGTGAACAAGGGTTTGTGACGCTTTCTTGCCAGCGTTATGCTAGTACCTGATGCTGGTTCATCACTGACTCTTGCGGAGATCGATGTGGTGCAGGAATTTCCAGATGTCTTTCCCGATGACTTGTCTGGATTGCCACGGATAGGGAGATTGAGTTCATATAGAGTTGCTTCCAGGCACCTCTCCTATCTCGAAGGCCCCATATCGGATGGCCCCTGCAGAGTTAGCCGAGTTGAGGAAGCAATTGCAGGAGTTGCGTGATAAGGGATTCATTCGCCCTAGTGTTTCCCCTTGGGGCGCACCTGTATTATTCGTCAAGAAGAAAGACGGGTCACTTAGGTTGTGTATTGATTATAGAAAGCTAAACCAAGTGACTGTGAAGAACAGGTTACCCCTTACCTCGGATTGATGATCTGTTTGACCAGTTGCAGGATGCATCAGTCTTTTCTAAGATTGACTTGCGATCTGGTTATCATCAGCTGCGGATTAGGAGTGAGGATGTGTCCAAGATGGCATTTAGATCCCGTTATGGACATTATGAGTTCTTGTCTCCTTCCCTTCGGATTGACCAACGCCCCTGCAGCGTTCATGGATCTCATGAACCGGGTGTTTAGTCCGTATTTAGATAGCTTTGTTGTTGTGTTCATTGCTGACGTGTTTGTCTTTCTCGGATGAGGCCACGCACCGTCAGCATTTGAGGTTAGTCTTAGAGGTTCTCCGTGAGCACAAGCTGTATGTGATTCAGCAAGTGCGAGTTCTGGTTGCGCGAGGTTCACTTTCTCGGCATGTCATCTCCGGCGCTGGTTTGCAGTTGATCCAGCAAAGGTCCCAGCAGTTATGGATTGGGAGATTCCCCAGACTCCTTCGGAGATTCGTAGTTTATTGGGTTAGCTGGTTATTATCGGCGATTCGTTGAGGGTTTCTCATCCATCGCCGTCCCTTTGACAAAGCTGACCCGAAGGTGAGAAGTTCGTATGGTCTGAGGCATGTGAGCGTAGCTTTCAGCTATTGAAGGCTAAGCTTACTTCTGCTCGGTATTGGTATTGCCTAGTGGTCCAAAGGTTTTGCCATTTATACGGATGCATCTCAGATTGGTTTAGGCTGTGTACTCATGCAGCGAGAGAGGGTAGTGGCTTATGCTCTCTCGTCTTGAAGGAGCATGAGAGGAACTATCCGACTCATGATTTAGAGCTCGCAGCTATGTTCATGCACTAAAATCTGGAGGCACTATCTTTATGGTGTCAGATTTGAGGTGTTTACCGACCACAAGAGGTTGAAGTATCTTTTCTCCAAAAGGATTAACCTGAGGCAGAGGAGATGGATCGAGTTCTTGAAGGACTATGACTTCGACCTTCAGTATCATCCTGGAAAGGCGAACGTCGTAGCAGATGCTCTTAGTTGAAAGAGGTCTTCGCTCCAGCAGATTGGAAGATGTTGGAGGATGCAGCGTGCTCTATGACCGAGTTAGAGCCATCGCCGTGTCAGGCTTTTGTAGCTCAGCTATCCCTTAGATCCTCAGTCTTGGATGAAGTGATTGAGCAGCAGAGCCGACCCTAGATTGTTAGAGTAGTAGGTAAGGCGGGCATTGCTCGTGATGAGGACGGTGTGATTAGATTTCAGCACCGTGTTTGTGTCCCTGATGTGGTAGATGTCCGTAGCATGTGTTAGCGGAGGCTCATAGATCGCGATTCTCTATTCATCCGGGTAACACTAAGATGTATCAAGACCTGAAGAGATCTTTTTGGTGGTCCGGCATGAAGAAGGATGTTGCGGATTATGTGTCTAGATGTCTAGTATGTCAGCAAGTGAAAGCCGAGCGCAGCGACCATCCAGCCTTATGCAGAGGATGGATATCCCCGTATGGAAGTGGGAAGCTGTCACTATGGATTTCTTATCGGGTTTGCCTCGATCTAGAAGGGGCAATGACTCGATTTGGGTAGTTGTAGATAGATTCTCGAAGACTGCTCATTTCTTGCCTATGAAGAAGAAGCAGTCAGTAGAGAGTTTAGCTAGATTGTATGTTAGCGGTATCATTAGATTGCATGTGTGTGCCGAAGTCGATCATTTCGGATCGAGATCCGAGATTTACTTCGAGATTGTGGAAGGGTCTTCAGGATGCGTTAGGTTCGGAGCTTAAGCTCAGTTCGGCGTTTCATCCCCAGACCGCGGACAGTCCGAGAGGACTATCCAGACGCTCGAGGATATGTTGAGAGCGTGTGTTCTGGATTGGAGGATGATTGGGAGCGTCATTTACCTCTCGTGGAGTTCGCATACAACAACAGCTTTCATGCTAGTATTGGTATGGCTCCATTCGAGGCGTTGTATGGTAGGCCCTGCAGATCTCCTTTATGTTGGGAGGAGACTGGTGATAGGCAGTTGATCGGACGGAGTTAGTTCAGGAAACTTCGAATAAGATCCAGCTTATCAGGAAAAGGCTTGTTGCGGCACAGGATAGGCAGAAGAGTTATGCCGACAACAGGAGAAAGATTGGAGTTCGAGGTTGGCGATCATGTCTTCTTGAAGATATCGCCTACTCGTGGTGTCGTCAGGTTTGGAAGGCATAGCAAGCTAAGCCCTAGATTCATTGGACCATATGATATTCAGACGTTTGGGCAGCGTGGCGTATGAGCTAGCTTTACCCCCAGCTTTGGCTAGCGTTCACCCTGTATTCCACGTATCTATGCTCAGGAAGTATTGTCCGAGATCCGTCTCATGTGATTAGTCATGAGCCAGTGGAGATCCAGCCAGATCTTTCGTATGTCGAGCAACCAGTAGCCATTCGTGACTGGAAGGTTCAGCATCTCCGGAACAAGAGTATTGCGTCGGTGAAAGTTCTATGGCAAAACTTCTCACGAGAGGAGGCTACGTGAGAGCTTGAGGATGCGATGAAGAAGAAGTATCCCCTTTTGTTTGAGTAGTGTTGTTCTAACTTCGAGGACGAAGTTTCTTTAAGGGGGAGAGGGTGTAAGGCCCTCGAATTTCCGTCGCAATATTTGTATTTGCGTGTGTATATTTGTGCTTGTTGTATGTATATACATATTTACGTACGTATGATTAGTATAATTACGTGTGCATATGTTTAAATTAGATGTAAATAATGCATGCAGAAATGGTGATAGTATGGATACACTACCTATACATATTGCATGTATATATGCATGGTATGCTAGTTTTCTGCATATTTTAGAGTTCTGGCCGAAGGCCACCTTGGCGTCAACCCCTAGCCGTTGAGGTAGTGTCAGCGTCCAGACAAGGACGCCAACACTAATCCTGGCTCGAGCGATATGGACGCCTATCTCTCTGGCCTGCATGCGCAGCAGAGCCAGAAACCTCTGAAACAAGAAAGCACAGCCATTGGGGGGGGCGTCCCCAACGGCTCTGAGAGCTGTTATGTCACTTTGTGAGTGGGATAGAGACCTCCCCTTATGTCTGAACCCGGATTTGCCTCTTCCCACTCCTCTCTTCACCCTTGCAGAGAGGAAAAAGAGAGAAAGAAAACCCTAGAAGAAAACTGAGAAACCCACCACTTTTGCACCCAAAGATCAGGCTTCCTGGAGCTAGATCCGGCCATCTCCCAGGACAAGAGGACAGCTGGAGCAAAGGAGGAGGCTTCCCTGACATCCCCCTGCTGTGGAGATCACCCAGGAGCCCGGAGGAAGAAGATCTAGGAGGCGTTTATGCACCTTCTTGGGACAGCCCAAGGAGGGCTTCACCAACACCCTAGACCCTTTGGAGCAATTTTTAAAAGGCAAGTGACCTAACCATAATGTCCCCGTATGTGTCTAGGTCCTTTCAACTTTTATGAATTTTCCCTCGAGTCCTAGACCCTCCCATTCACCCAAACTTGAGAGTTGGGTCTGTGTTTCTGCACAGGCCTGCATTGACGCAAGGTCAATGGACGCTGATATCATGCTTGGCGTCCATCAACCATGCCGCTGACCCTGAGTCAGCGGCCAGAGACCGCCGCCAAGTTCCTCTGGACAGAACAGTGACCTGTTCTGCCCTTCCTATATAACTATTTTCGGTATGGTTTCCGTGACGAGGATATATGGTAACCCTATACAATGTATATTGTGAAATGTGGTGTGTGGATGAGTGTGATGTGTGGTGATGGATGAGAAGATTGTATTCCATGAATTGTAAGCATGACTTATTGATGATCTTGCCAATTTATGCTTTATGATTAGGACTAGTCTGAATGCCTCAGTTTTGTCAGATCATGAGGATTAGTGGGTCAGTGTATGTATACTCAAATCTTGATGATTTGTCCATGCTTGCATGAGTGCTAATAAATTCGGTTCGGTAATAAAAAGGCATGCAAGAAAGATTGTGATGATGATCTAGGCTGTATGATTTAGGGTAATTTTGTTTTCTCAAACATGCATATAATAGTAATCTCTGTTCAGACAGTAGCTTGCTAGAATTTTGACCTGTGTATAAGTCCATATCAACTTAAATTATGAATGGCATGCTAAATAGGGTTTTATTTACTGTAACTCCCAATTAGCTCAGGAAAAATCTGACAACTTGAATGTATGATCTAGAACCCGAAATAGCATGTGGTTAAAATTTCAGGTCATTTGGACCAGTACATAAGAAGTTATGTATTTTCCATGTGGAATATAATAATCTATGTATGTTATCGTAATGTGATTAGATATTGCATAAACCCAACTTGATTGGTGGAATTGACTGTGTGTTAAACTCCTGAAATCTGTATTGCCATGTCAGGAAAACAGAGAAATGCATATGAGTGAGAAAGTGAATGAGATGAAAAGTGCTATGTTTAAAACCATGTGCAAACCGGTAAAATGTGTAAATGTGTAACTGTGCCAATGTGACACTGCTTTAGAGGGCAGTGGTGCTGTATCAGGGAAAAGTCCCCCTGAGAAAGTTCAATGTGTAAGTGACCCTAGGGGCATTAGGGGGAAATCTGGAGGTGGACAAGTACCACTGGTTAGGGTGGAGACTTGTTCTCCGGTCTGCGCAGTCCAAGAGTCGCCATTGGAATGCCTAGATGGCGTCTATGTGTAATGTGATGTGTATATGTCCTTCTTTGGTGGTTGGACTATGTGTCACGGCACCTAAAATGTGTAATGTGTATGGGGTTCATGTGTAAATGTGTAAGTGAACAAGTGTAAAAATGTGTATGTGTAAACTGCAACCATGCGAAATGGGAAACTTGTGTAAAGAAAATGTGAAACTAAGGATGTGAGAATATGTTGTTAAATCCATGTGTGACAAATCTGAACCATGTGAAATCAGTAAATTCATGTCGTTATCATCATGTTTATATGTGCAAAAATGTCTAGAATCCATGTTAGGGATAATTGATGAGTACGTATGCAGTAGCATGATTGGTTGTTCACATGCTTGTTTTAAGCAATATTGTAGCTCTCATGTGTAGATTTACAGCCATTGAACCATGTGAAACCAGCAACTTAAAGCATGTGAAAATGTCTATGTATATGCTTAAGAACACGTAAAACTCATGCTAGTTGTGTTTCTTTCATATATGCATAGTGTTCATGTTGGTAGCTCTCATGTCTTGGTCCTTTAAAGACAAAATCACGAGTAAAGAATAGAGAGCATGTGATAGGTAAAGTTTTATTCTTAGAAATCTGAAAGCATGATCCATGTAAATTGTAAAACTTTCATGATAAGTCGAACCTTCAAATGATTAGCATGCCATGTGTTGTAAGTTTTGAATGTGCATGTAGAAACCCCTATGATTATACGTGTATGTTATGAGTAGTGTTGCTTGCTGAGTCTTGGACTCACTCCTTGCTTCGGCGTACAGGTGTAGTTGGTGACGTGGCACCGTTGGAGGAGACAGTGGAGACGGACTCCGAACGCGGAGATTAGACTTTGGAGTCCTTGTGACTTGTGCATTTTCTAGTATGTAATTTTGAACATTGTATTAGAGTATCATGGAAAGAATGTATAAGTGTGGACATATGTATTTTTATTTCAGCAATTTAAATATGTGAACTTTAGTTCTTTATGTTAATTGCAAACTTCATGTATGTAAATGTGGATGATGAATGAATGGAGACAGCTGTCTTTTACTTCCGCTACTCTGTTTTATATTCGCGTGTATCTCAGCTATATGTATCATTGGAGAAATGTCCCACTGTGAGGACTCTCGCTATACCGACGTGGGTTGGTATAACTGTACCGGTATAATGAGGGCCGCCACACGTTAGATTGCTTGACATTTGGAAGCTTCAACAATCTTTTATCCAGTTGAGCACGCAAAGAGATAAGGTCTTCTGGCGTCTATATGGTCTAACGTTGTATGACAGAATGTCTTTAGGACCCTGCACATATTAAATGCTAGAACAATAGACAGCTAGGTTGTCCCTTGTTGTCAGTAAACGATGATGTGAGTATTCACCAAAATAGCAATGCCAAACAGCTTGTTCTAAAAGATGTTGACAGAATATGCACAATAGTAAAAGGATATTATCTACATGCATGAAGAGATACGTTCTGTCTTCATTAAATGCACAGCAATCAGACAGATAATGAAGTCATTGACTATTGAATGCCTTAAGAGATAAGATAAATATCAAGTTGATATAAACTATAAAGTCATTGTCTATATGACTTATGAAATCGTTATGAATATCAATAAGTCATTATAGAGAGCAAATCGTTGTATTCAATGAAGAAATTGTTATAGACACTTAACAAATCGTTATGAAAAGCAAGTCGATGTGTTCAATGAAGAAATTGTTATGAACACTTAACAAATCGTTATGAGTTCTAAAGAAATCGTTGCGCGAAGCAAATCGTTATGAGCTCTAAACAAATCGTTGCGCGAGGTAAATCGTTATGAGCTCTAAAGAAATCGTTGTGTGAAGCAAATCATTATGAGCTCTAAAGAAATCGTTGTACGAAGCAAATCGTTATGAGCTCTAAAGAAATCCTTGCGCGAAGCAAATCATTATGAGCTCTAAAGAAATCGTTGCGCGAAATAAATCGTTATGAGCTCTAAAGAAATCGTTGCGCGAAGCAAATCGTTATGAGATCTAAAGAAATCGTTGCGTGAAGTAAATCGTTATGAGCTCTAAAGAAATCATTGCGCGAAGCAAATCGTTATGAGCTCTAAAGAAATCGTTGCGTGAAGCAAATAGTTATGAGCTCTAAAGAAATCGTTGCGCGAAGCAAATCGTTATGAGCTCTAAAGAAATCATTGCGCGAAGGAAATCGTTATGAGCTCTAAAGAAATCGTTGCACGAAGCAAATCGTTACGATGGGCAAATCGTTATGATGACTTAAGAAATCGTTGCGATGAGCAATTCGTTACGATGGGCAAATCGTTATGATGACTTAAGAAATCGTTGCGATGAGCAAATCATTACGATGGGCAAATCGTTATGATGACTTAAGAAATCGTTCCGATGAGCAAATCGTTACGATGGGAAAATCGTTATGATGACTTATGAAATCGTTGCGATGAGCAAATCGTTACGATGGGCAAATGTTATGCATGAAGGAAATCGTTGTGATTTTCAACCGAAATGATGTGGACTTAGATAGATACAATCTTGAAATAATTAATGCTTCAGAAATATAATGCTTACCAATATTGGCTTGATTGACCTTGACCTTGGAGAATTTCCTGTACTTAAGACTTAGAGAATTTTGATAAGGTTTTGTTAATTACCAAAATACATGTATATTTAAAATTTTCGTGGGGACAGACTGATCATCAATCTCCCCCTTTTTGTTGATGACAAAAAATTATCAATAAGCATGAATATTTTCGGAAAGTATTTGAAACATGCTAAGTATTTTTCTAAATCTGAAGATTTTCGGAATGTATTTCAGACATGCTAATTTTCTCCCCCTTTTTGTCAGTAAGCAAAAAGATACTCTGAGCTAAAGAAAGAAGAGAAAAGATGGAAGGGCAGACAACCAACATATATTGATCAGTTTTGAGGATTTACAGACAAGTAATAAGTAGGGGATAATAAGGAGCCAAAGCGCCTGATGACAGGGAGTGCCTGGTTCCTGCTCTTCAAAGAAGGCTTGAAAGACCCCAATTTCAATTTGATAGGAGGGTCCCATGGTGGGAGCCATCCTTTTGATATGAAGCTGCCTTTGATCTGAAATGAAGTCCTCATACTTAACACTGCCAAGGGCTAACTTGTAAGTTAAGAAGGACCCAAAGATTGCAAATTGAAGAAAGGCTTCAACCTTGAGGGGATAGTCAATCTTAGCGACTGAAGCTCTTGCTTTAAGGCAAAGAAAACTTGTATCTTCGACCCAGGTTAGATAGGAATCCGGATGAGGTGAAGAGAGTTGGCATCCAAAAATTCACCAGGTGACAGGGGAGGTTGATTGAGCTAGCCTGAGAGGCATTTAGATCGCCTAGCTGCTGAGCAGACAAGGGAAGAGTTTCGTCCACTCTTCAGGAGACAGCCGCTCACATTCAGAGATAATGGGGCCAGAACATCTGCCTTGATATGCCCCTGAAGATATTGCCTGAAGACGAATCGGGAAAGATAAATCACGGCCATCTTACACAAATAATCTGGCCATTACCCTTGCAGCTCGCTCAAGATAAGTGTTCCATGGAAGAATCCATAATCAGAGCAAGGAGAGGGTGAAGGAACACTACATCAGGAATAACCAGGGTGGCAAAATCGACCTGAAGGGGCTCAGTATGAGCTGTGCTTGAACTGAGGGCCCTGATGGCTGCACGAAACTGACCCAACTGAGATTCTGGGAGGCGATTTACATAGAAGTAGTTACTGTACATCTGATACTGCCGGATAAATTGATTTCTTTCTGAATGAAGGGGCCAAACAAATTTTTGTGATGGATTTGGAACCACTCAGAAAGGGGAAGAGGAGCTTCCCTAGGCAGATATCGGGCAGCTTGAACTCGTCAGAATTGACTGTAAGGTCTTTGTTTCTTCGAGCCCACTTCTCTTCAGTTTTGGCTTCAGTCATGGAGAAGAATTTTGACTGTTGAGCCTTAGAGAGATGGGTATAAGGAAAGATGGTGGTGACGTTCAGAAAGATTTGGAAGGAAGGCAAAAAATATGGGCAAAAACTACCTTTTGAAGATATTCTTCATAGGAAGTTTCTGCTTGTTGGAGAGAGAGAGGGAAAACCAAAGGGGAGGATAGAAAGGTTCAGAAGAGACAAGATGAGAGGATGTGAGTCTCCTCTTCTTAGAGACAGGACTAGAAGAGCCTGTTCTGTGAGAGTGGGTCCCAACAGCCAGGACTAAACGAAGTATTGCTACTTCAAATTCATCCTTAATATCCTGGATTTCTATTTGTGTGAGTTGGGCACCTTCAGGGACAATGGTAATGAAGAGGGAGGTGTAGGTGGATTGAATATAGAGTCAAGAGTTACTGTAGGAAGAACAAAGGTTCTGATGTAGAAGGACTAGAAGTGGAAGGTCCAGCTGAAGAGGATGCTGGTGGAAGCTGAGGAGGAGAGGATGGTGGAGGAGGAACAATGGTGGAAGAAGCAGGAGATGAGGCAAGTCGAGAGGAAAAAGGTTGGGGAGAGGAAACAGATCTTGAACGGGGTCGTTTAAAGGGGTTGGAGCTGGAGGTGCAGTGGAAGAAGATGGAGGAGAGGGAGCAGCTGGAGTGGTAAGTGAAGAAGAGGCAGGGGGCTCAGGAGCTATAGCCTGGTCTTCTTGTTCAGCTACCGGATCCACTGGATTGAGTGACTCCTTCTCCGGTCTAGATTCCTGACACAAAACAGAATCTTCACTAGGCACCTTTTCAGAGGGCTGAACTTCAACACTTGGCCCTGATGGCTCTGCTGGAGCAACACTGAAGGCCCTGATGGCCGCTCCACAAGATCAATACTGACTTGCCCTGATGGCCCTGCATTAACCTCACTTGGCCCTAAAGGCTCATGCTCCTGAGGAGTAGGAGCATCTTCAGAAAGTGCCCCTTGAGATGTTGCTTCCTTCTCAATATCTTGCTCCCCCTGAATAGGAGCATCCTCCACAAATAATCCTTGCTCCCACTGAATAGGAGCATCAATCAATACAGAATCTTCAATGTGGCCAGATGCCACAGACTGATCAACCAAACTCCCACCGGTGTTTTGATCCACTTGGGAGGGGTGAATGAAGTCTAAGACTTGACGGAGTATAGAAGCCATAAAGGAGGTGGGAAGAGGATCCTCTGATCTTCTGACAGAGTCTGTTACTTCTGAATTTTCTTCAGCAACCGGAGTCTCCATTACAACTTTTGTGATGGCAGCAACTTCTAATGAGCACTAAGTGCTGTGGCCTCTCTTGCTGCTGGTTCTGCAACTGCTGACGGACCCTCTAATTCTGCGCCACTACTTCGAGTTGGACTTCTTGGGCTTCCCCTAGGATGGGTTCACCCTCAGCTACTGAAGTCTTTGTCCAAACTCCGCTGACCACTAAAAAATTGCTTTTCCTTGATTTCTGGACCTAATGCTTGGCCCATTTTCTCTACAACGGTGCCAAAAACATCTACTCCAAAGTGCTGAAAGACTTTGGTGAGCAAGTGAGCATAGGGCAGGGATATATTCAACTTACTCTTGGTATCCATATTTGATCACGGGCAAACTTCATTCTTTCCATCATTACTTCGGCCATGTTGATTTCGTGGTTCTGAATGGCCAAAACATCATATCCGAGTCTGCCTTGGTGCAAGTTGAGAAAGTTGCACTTCTTGGAACCAAAATCTGACAAACTATGAAATGAAGGAGGCGATTGAGAGCACTCAACTAATTAATATCTAACTTCCCATCTCTCAGTCTGAACCCTGGTCCTACAATACCAAGTCCTTTAGCTGGGCGTCCACGGTGTGAACCCCACTATGCCCGGAAGTCTTTACTCCAACAACAAATGCAACAGCTCATGATCTATCTTTATTTGGGTTCCCTTGACTGATGAAACCAGGGACCATCTGCCTCTGTCCTCAAGCACACATAAAAAGCCTTCACGAGGTCTGGATAGCTTACCTCAGAGAAGTTGCTGATTCCCATCCACTACATCCTGCTCATTGCGGCTACCACACTGTGCATGCCGTTCTTCTCAAGATCAGCTACATCCACTGCCTTATTTCCACAAACCTTGGTCTTCATGAAAGTAAACCTTCTGCTGCTCTGCCGATAGAAACTCAGCACTTTAGCCACCAAACTTTCGGGGATAACGGACGATGCCATGGACTTTGGGGAGGAGGGTTCCTGAAGGTTGAGATGAAAGAAGAGAGAAAGTCCTCAAGAAATTCTTCGCGGGAAGAAGAGAGGAACTTCAAATGAGCAGAGAAGCGATGTCGGAGTTGTTAGGCATCGGCTCAGGCATCCAGACGAAAGAGGGAAAAGGTGTAAAGGGGGGAGATGAATCATTTTCACATCTATTTTGGGGTTAAATAAATTTTGCGGGAAAGCGAAGCGCCAAGAGGTGGAAGAAAATGACAAATAAGTTTGACCAGCCAAAGCAAACTTTATTATGAAGAGCGACCAGTAGGGAACAATTTTAAATTTCTTTTGCTTAAGTCAAGGAGAGAAAAATTACTTAACTCTGAACATTTATGTCCCAATTTTAAACAGAAGTCTTCACAAATTACACATGCCCAATTCCCTTCTAAGAGATGTGAATCTCTCTTCGGGTAAGGCTTTTGTGAAAATATCTGCTAACTGACCATTTGTGTCAATAAAGGATATTCTATGTTACCATTTGCTACATGATCACGAATAAAATGATATCTAACCTCAATATGCTTGGTCCTTGAATACTGGACTAGATTTTTGGTGAGATTGGTAGCACTGGTGTGTCACACAGTAGTGGAATTGATTTGATATTTAGTCTGAAATCCTCAAGTTGTTGCTTTATTTATAGGAGTTGGTGTACAGCAACTTCTAGCAGCCACGTACTCAGCTTCAGCTGTAGACAGTGCCACTGAATTTTGTTTCTTTGAGGACCAGGATATTAAACACTCTGCAAGAAATTGACAACAACCACTGGTGCTTTTTTATCTACTTTGCATCCAGCATAGTAAGCATCAGATATCCTACTAGATTAATTTCACAAGATTTTAGATACCACAAACCTAAATCATGAGTTCTAGCTAAGTATCTAAATATTCTTTTTACGGAGATCAAATGAGATTCTCTAGGATCTGCTTGATATCTTGCACACATGCATACACTGAATAGAATATCAGGTCTACTGGCTGTTAAGTAAAGCAATGAACCAATCATACTCTGTAGATCTTTTGATCTACTTTCTTACCATTCTTGTCACTATCCATCCTTATAGATGTACTGATGGGTGTTGAGAGTGGCTTTGTGTTCTCAAAACTAAATTTCTTGAAAAGCTCTTTGGTGTATTTTGCTTGACAGATGTGAGTGACATCTTTTCCTTGCGTGATTTGTAGTCCAAGGAATAATTTAGCTCCCCCATCATGCTCATGTCAAACTCTCCCTGCATCAACTTTTCAAAGTACTTGCAAAGAAGTTCATCAGTAGATCCAAAGATAATGTCATCTACATAAATCTGTACAAGTAATATGCTTTTAACTTTTGTTTTTACAAATAGAGTGCTATCTACTTGTCCTCTAGTGAAACCATGGTTTAATAAAAATGAGCTAAGCCTTTCATACCAGGCTCTTGGTGCTTGCTTTAAACCATATAATGCCTTATGAAGTTTAAAAACATGATTTTAAAATTCTGTATCATCAAAACCGGAGGCTATTCAACATACACTTTTTCCTTAATTAAACCATTTAAAAAGGCAGATTTAACATCCATTTGAAATAATTTTAAATCCAAAGCAGATGCATAAGCTAATAAAATTCTAATAGCCTCAAGTCTAGATACTTGTGCATAAGTTTCATCGAATCTATGCTGCCTCTTGGAGTACCTTGAGCCACCAATCTGGCCTTGTTTCTTAAGATTACACCAGTCTCATCCAATTTGTTTCTAAACACCCATTTGGTGCCAATAACTGGATGGTCTGATGGTCTGGGAACAAGTGACCATACTTGGTTTCTCTTGAATTGATTTAGTTCATCTTGCATGCTATATCCAAGATTCATCAGTGAGAGCTTCATTGACTGTCTTAGGCTCTATTTGAGAGAAAAATGCTAGATAATCACAAGGTATTACATTACCTCTTGTTCTTACCCCTACAGATGGATCACCAATAATGTTCTCAGGTGGGTGATCTTTCTTGTATCTCCACTCCTTTGGAAGATTTTCATGTGTAATATCTTGTTGTTGCAAGTCTTCCAGAGGTGGATCATCCCTGTCTTCAATTGAGGTATCCTTTAGTTTCTTGGACAGTTCGTCTGCATCATCATTGTCACTATCTTCTTCCTTTCTCAAGGAAGGGTTAGTCTCATCAAAAATATATGCACAGACTGTTCATTAATAAGGTACATTTGTTAATACTCTATAACCTTTGGTTTAGAAGCATACCCCATGAAGATACCTTCATCTGATTTGGCATCCATTTACCAATGTCTCTTTTTCCATTATTGTGAATGAAGCAGGACATCTAATGTCCAAAAGTGGCTGACCTTGGGCTTCTTTCCTTTAAACAGTTCGTATGCAGTCTTCTTTAGGATTGGCCTGATCATTACTCTGTTGATAATATAGCTTGCTTGTGTTTCATGCTTCAGCCCAACACTATCTTGGCAAATTATATTCTGACCAACATTGTTCTTGCCATGTCCAATAGAGTTCTATTCTTCCTCTTAGCAACTCCATTTTGCTGTGGTGTCCTTGGTGCTGAGAAATTGTGCTCGATCCCTTGGTCATCACAGAATTTAGCAAATCTTTCATTTTGAAATTCTCCTCCATGATCTGACCGGATTCCAACAATGCAAAACTTCTTGTCTTTCTAACTTTCCTGCTGAAGCTTATAAAGCTTGAAATGTATCATCTTTGTATTCTAGGAATGACCCCCATGTAAATCTGGAATATCATCAACTATAACAAATCCGAAATTCTTTCCTCAAGACTGGTGGTTCTCATTGGCCCAAATAAGTCCATATGAAGGAGTTCTAAGGTTTTGAGGTTGTCACTACGTTTTTTGACTTGAAGGACTTCTTGACATGTTTCCCCTTGGCACAAGGTCTGCAGACATCATCCAATTTTGTGTTGACCTTTGGCAGACCTTCCACAAGATTCTTCTTTAGAAGTTTTCTCATACCTTCTATGCTGCAATGTCCCAGTCTTCTGTGCCACAGTTCAGTTGATTTATCCTTGTTTTTGCCCAGACAGACATCTTGATCCTTTAGTTCTTCAAGATGAAGTGCATACAGGTTCTTTTCTCTATTGGCTTCAAAAATACTGCTCCATCCTTTACTATGCTGCACTTTGACTCTTGAAACTGAATCTGATGACCTCTGTCACAAAGCTGGTTGATGCTGATGAGATTGTGCTTCAGCCCTTGACAAGCAATACATCTTCAGTGACTATTTTTCCTTTGTTGCTCACGGAACCACTGCCAATTACTGTGCCTTTCCCATTGTCTTCATAGGTAACTGTTTCTTCTTCAGCTTGAAGATGGGTGAATAGCTTCCGATTCTCTGACATGTGCTTTGAGCACCCACTGTCCAATACCATTTGGATGCTCGAGTCTTACCCTGAAATAAAATCATCAATTTTTAGGTACCCAATTCTTTTGGGTCCTGAGGAGTTAGTACCATCAACTTTTCTTTTTTATTATCCATTTCATATGTCTTGTTGGACATATTGCTTTATGTGACCTAACTTATTGCAATGACTACACCAGATGTTTTTGTTATTTTTCAATATATTTGAATTTACTTTATATGATATGTCTTGTTCAGGTACAAATTTTGGAGTCGGTATATTTTAGGATAGACTATGGTTTCTTCATTATCTGGAGGTGTATATCCTAATCCATGTTTTTTCTTTCCTGATCTTCTAGCACCTTTTATATTTAAGGATTTTTACCATTTGTAAATTTTTCCAATGTGCTAGATAACTTAATATTTTCTTCTGTTAGTGTCTTAATTTCAGTTTTCAGTTGATCTGAGCTTGCTTGTTTTTCTAGTTTTATTATTTGTTCATTTTTAGCTTTTAGATCTTCACATAGCAGTTCATTTCTCCTTTTATGTTCAGTTATTTGGCTTTCTAATTGATCATTTTGTGATTTTAGATCAGAGTTTGTGTTTTTTAGACAAGTATTATTTTTCTTGCTTACTCATAACAATTTGGTTGCTTCTCTATATTTACTGTATAATTCATTGAAAGCTTCTTCTAAACTATCAGAATCTGAACCATTACAAGAATCAAAGGATGAGTCAGAGGTTACCTTTTCTTCGGTATTTGCCATGAAAGCCAAGTTGACTTCTTCCTCATCACTGGTTGAGCTTGACTCACTGTCTGAGTCGCTGTTGTTGCTCCATGCAGCAGCCATAGCCTTCTTCTTATATTTCCTGAATTTTCTGGAGCTCTCTCTCTTCCTGAATTCAGGCTTCTTAAGCTTTGGACATTCTGCTTTGAAATGTCCTGGCCTTTTGCACTCGTAGCATATGGGCTCACTCTTCTTTTGATCATTTCCATCTGGTTTCTTGAAGTCTTTGTTTCTCTTGAAGTGTCTTCTACCAGATTGGAACTTCTTCTTCTTTGCTAGAATGCATTGCAATCCTTTTGACAGCATGACTTCTTCATCTTCACAGCCACTTGAGTTCTCATCTTCAGCTGATGACTCATCTGACTTGTCTTCTTCTGCTTTAAGAGCATTTGAATGCTTCTTTCCGCTAGAGGACTCTCTCCTGCCTTTCCATATTAAGCTCATGGGCCATAAGGGACCCAATGAGTTTTTTTCCAAAGACATCCTTTTCAGATCATTAGCTTCTTCAATAGCTGTGACCTTTGGGGTCCATGAGGATGGTAAGGATCTAAGAATTTTCCTCACCATGTCTCCAATGTCATAGGTTTTTCCTAGTCCGGCTAACCCATTTGTGATATCTGTAAATCTACAGAACATCTGGGTTATGGATTCACCTGATTGCATCTGAAATCTTTCATATTGTGTAATAACAATATCAATTCTTATCTCCTTCACCTTGTCTGTGCCTTCATAGGTAATTCTAAGCTTTTCCCACATCTCCATTGCGGATTTGCAGGCTGAAACTCTGTTGAATTCTTTTTTGCTTAGTGCACAACACAGAATACTCTTAGCTTATAGTTCAAGGAGATCTTTTTTCCTATCATCATCTGTCCACTGAGCTTTCTCATTTGTGACCAGGAGATCGCCTTCTTCTACGATTGACCATATCTGATAGTCGTGACCTTGGAGAAAGTACTCCATTCTGGTCTTCCAGTAAGCATAATCTTCACCATCAAAGAGAGGGGGTCGGTTGACAGATTGACCTTCAATGTTACCTTGGGCTGCCATGGATCTTTACTCTTCAGATCGTTAGATCTTCTTCTTTGTCGAAGAGACTCGCTCTGATACCACTTGTTGCCGGTTGACAAGCCCAGAGGGGCGGTGAATGGGTCTTTAAAAATTTTACTTGATTAGTAGCTGTACTTAAAACATTCACACAAAAGACATTCTTCGATGAAGGTTAGTAACAGTTCGTTCAAAGCGCAATCACACAAGAAAAACAACCACACAACACAAGAAATTATCCTAGTTCGGACCTCCTCTCCTTAGGATCCTACGTCCAGTCCCTGAGCAACAACTCAGGATTCCACTAACTAGGGTACAGTCCCCCTATGGACACTACAACCCCAGCTCAGCTGGTCTTCCTCACACCAGAAGGGAACAACACACCCATGATACCCCACCAGGTCTTCCTTCACACACCGAAGGGAAACAGCACCCTAGATCCACCAGTCTTCCTTCACACACGAAGGGAAACACCACAAAGAGAATAGAATGAATTCAAGCCCCTAGATCAAGCTTTTACAAGCCAAGATCTGAAGCAACAAGCACTGAGAGCAAAATATCTAAACAAGGCACACTCTTAGTACTACACGGGCTCTCTTAGAAATTCTATTACAGCACAAAGAGCGAAGAGCTAAAGATGATGAGGAAAGAGATTCTTGGCTCTAGACTTCTTGCAGAAGAATTTCAATACTTGTATGCGAGATGCTTGTCTTCCACTCAGTGACTTCTCATTCTTCTCATCTGTCTTGTATTTATATCTCCTTTTGAAATACGGTCGTTGAAGTAACCCTTGGCTCTTAGATTGGTAGATGTTAGACTGCTTGACATTTGAAAGCTTCAACAATCTTTTATCCAGTTGAGCACGCAAAGAGATAAGGTCTTCTGGCGTCTATATGGTCCAACTTCTTGTGATAGAATGTCTTTAGGACCCTGCACATATTAAATGCTAGAACAGTAGACAGCTAGGCTGTCTCTTGTGGTCAGTAAACGATGATGTGAGTATTCACCAAAATAGCAATGCCAAATAACTTGTTCTAAAAGATGTTGACAGAATATGCACAATAGTAAAAGGATATTATATGCATGCATGCAGGGGTACGTTCTGTCTTCATTAAATGCACAGCAGTCGGATAGATAAGGAAGTCTTTGACTATTCAACGCCTTAAGAGATAAGATAAATATCAAGTCGATATAAACTATAAAGTCGTTGTTTATATGACTTATGAAATCGTTATGAATACCAACAAGTCATTATAGAGAGCAAATCGTTGTATTCAACGAAGAAATCGTTAAAGACACTTGACAAATCATTATGAAAAGCAAGTCGATGTGTTCAACGAAGAAATTGTTATGAACATTTAACAAATCGTTATGAGTTCTAAAGAAATCGTTGCGTGAAGCAAATCATTATGAGCTCTAAAGAAATCGTTGCGCGAAGCAAATCGTTATGAGCTCTAAAGAAAACGTTGCGCGAAGCAAATCGTTATGAGCTCTAAAGAAATCGTTGCGCGAAGCAAATCGTTATGAGCTCTAATGAAATCATTGCGTGAAGCAAATCGTTATGAGTTCTAAAGAAATCGTTGCGCGAAGCAAATCATTATGAGCTCTAAAGAAATCGTTGCGTGAAGCAAATCATTATGAGCTCTAAAGAAATCATTGCGTGAAGCAAATCGTTATGAGCTCTAAAGAAATCGTTGCGCAAAGCAAATCGTTATGAGCTCTAAAGAAATTGTTGCGCGAAGCAAATCGTTATAGGCTCTAAGGAAATCGTTGCGTGAAACAAATCGTTATGAGTTCTAAAGAAATCGTTGCGCGAAGCAAATCGTTATGAGCTCTAAAGAAATCGTTGCGCGAAGCAAATCGTTATGAGCTCTAAAGAAATCGTTGCGCGAAGCAAATCGTTACGATGGGCAAATTGTTATGATGACTTAAAAAATCGTTGCGATGAGCTAATCGTTACGATGGGCAAATCATTACGATGGGAAAATCGTTATGATGACTTAAGAAATCGTTGCGATGAGCAAATCGTTACGACGGGCAAATCGTTATGATGACTTAAGAAATCGTTGCGATGAGCAAATCGTTACGATGGGTAAATTGTTATGCATGAAGGAATTGTTGTGATTTTCAACCGAAATCGATGTGGACCTAGATAGATACAATCTTGAAATAATTAATGCTTACCAATATTGGCTTGATTGACCTTGACCTTGGAGTATTTCCTGTACTTAAGACTTAGAGAACTTTGGTAGGTTTGTTAATTACCAAAGTACATGTATATTTAAAAATTTCGTGGGGACAGACTGATCATCAAGGGTAAGGAGAGATCGCCAATCTAGAGAGTAGTGAAACGAGCATATGCTCGAGTGGGGGGAGGTTGTTGAGGGGAGGAAGTTGAGGGGTGAGCGTCTGCTCGGAGAAGTGGAGAGAGATTGTCAAATAGGGCGTCAATGCCCGAGGAATGCTTAAGGAAATGAAAAATGGCCACACGGTGACTTGGAGGAGATTGGGCGTGATGCCCAGAGAAATGAGGCCCGCCCTGAGCCTACCTATGGTGGAACATTCATTAAAAAGGATACGTAGGTCCACTTCATCTGTTCGCTCATTCTTCAGCTGCCCTGCCTTCGACTATTGCTAGTTTCTCGGTATCTGTTGGTGTAAAAAGTTGATTCAATGAAACAACAATATCACTTAGGTCAAACCACCTATGCCAATGAGATTCAGAATCGCCCCTTTTCCTCTGTTTCTGGGGCTTGGTGTTTTTAGCAGCTTTATATGTGACCAGGGAGGTAGTATGAGAGAGTTCGGATGTGATGGCTGAGGTTTGTTCACTCCCTGGTTGCAGTGGCCCCTTCTTTAAGTGCTGATATAGTTTCCATCTGAGTGGCTGCCCCTACGTTTCCTCTGCCCTTCCTGGCTTGTATCCCAGTCCTGCCCTGGGTCTTGTCTTGCTATCATTGATAGCTTCTGTCCTTCCCTATAAGTATGCCCCTAGCCCTTTGCCTGGCTAGTACCCCATCATCAGCATGATGTGCCACCCTTTTTTAGTTATGATCTTGCTCCTTTTTGCTGCACTAACAGATGATGAACTGAATTTTTTGTGGAATAAATCAGCTAAGAATGGTTCCTTTCTCTCTCTAGGTTTTAGAGAGAGAAGCTCTACGTTTCCTTGTTAGGGTTTGGCTTCTGCCGCCACCCCACCTGGGGGCTGGGGCTACTTGTCCGAACTTGGTTTATGTCTTATTCCACGCGAACTACTAATGCGGCTGTGGTTGGTTGAGGTGCTGCTCTTCTTTCTGATGCGGGAGCCTCTTTTTCCATAAGTGAGAGCACTAGCACCGTCCGACTCAGAGGGAGTCGACTGAACATCTCAGCCATTGGCGGGAATTTCGCCCGCATCCGATCCCCAATTCTTGTTCACCCCGGATGACCGTGTTGGGTGAATTGTGACCTAGTACGATCGTGTCGGGTGAGCAACTACCGCTAGCCCCTCCATAGCGGCACCCGCTCCACTAGATGATGCCCTTGGCATGCAATCCTTAGCGCCAGATGGAGGAGATCCTTCTGCTTGGACTGCAGTTCACAAGAGTTACACTCAAATGATCTCTGCTATGAAACCTCAACCGACGATCAACAATGGAGTTAAACTTGCTGATTTTACTGACCAAGGTGAGCCGGCTACTTTCTTCTCCAGAGAGAAGTTATTGCTGTCTACCAAACCTTTGCAGCTAGCTATTATCGCTAGATGTTCTTATGGTCGATGTTCTATTCCGAAGATTAAATCTTGTCTCACCCAATGGTTGGGCCTTAAAAAAGACTTTATTGTTAGCACTTTGCACCAATGTCACCTCTTATTCAGATTTGAAGAACAAGAAGATTTTCTGAAGGTTATCTTGAGAAGAAGTTTATTTATCAAAGGTCTCCTCTTTCGGTTCTTCAGATGGGAACCAAGTTTTGATTTCGAATAAGATCCTACCCTAATCCCGGTGTGGGTTGGCTTTCCTTTCCTTTCAGTTAATTTTTATTATGATGATTTCGTTAAATCCATTGCTGGAAACATTGGACAAGTCATGTGCATACATGACTCTACTAGACGCAGGAAGCTCTTGTTGTGTGGAACTTGATAATAAAAATCCAAGACCTGCTAGGATTTGGATTGGCTGTGACAAGGAAGGATTTTGGCAACCTGCGAATTACCATCGCGTCCCTTCCCTCTGCTCTTTCTGTCGGAAGCTTGGACATGTGGAAGATGATTGCACCAAAAAATGAAAGAAGAACCTTCCTGTGCAACGTACAGAAACTATTTCCAAGACAGTTGAACCATTGCATGCCAAGCCCATCTGGTGCCAGAAAACCCAGCCTCCTCCGATGGTTTTGAAGCCTACAATGAATAGATTTGATGCATTGGCTGTTGAGGTGGAAGATGCAATACAAGCTCACCAAGAAGTTTTTCCTCAAGTGTTCTCTGAAGTAGTGGTTCCTCCTATTCCCGTCAGCGACCTCGACCAAGATCATGTCAATTCTTCCGACGTGCATGCTATTGTTCCACAGGTGGATGATATCGCATGCAACGGAGGTGATGTGCATGGTATACCTAGTACTTCGGGGACCAAGAATTTAATACCGCCCCTGAATGAGTTGTTATGCCCTCCTGGTGATACGCTGCCTCATAAACAGATGGCTTTCAACCCGTTGAGTGCCTCTTATTCTGTGGAACGCACATTGGTCATTGAAGACCAGGATCATACGAAAATTTCTACGTTTGGTAAAAAGTTCGTTAACACCAATAGGGAGCACCATATTAAAACTATGGTGGTAGGGCAGGCCAGCATTGATAATTTTCTGATGCCAGAGGTTTTTATTTCAAAAGATGGTAGACTTGAACCTCCAGGGGGTGTTCATACTAGATCAAAGGCTAAGGCCCTGTTCTTCAAGAATTGCTCCACTATCTTCTGGAATATTAGGGGTGTTGCTAACCCCGCTTCTAGGCGGCACCTTCGTCAGCTTTGTCGAAGACACTGCCCCATGATTGTTGCTATTTTAGAACCTATGATGCCTTTCTATCGTGCTGATGCTCTTTGCAAATCTCTCAAGATGCATGCGGTAGATGGTAACGATGGTGAAAACTTAAAGATTTGGGTATTCTGGCAAGAGGAGGCCAATCTAGAGGTCTCAAATACCTCTGGTCAACACATCACTTTTGTGGTAGAACGCCTCGGTCAAGCCCGTTAAACTAATAACGTACTTGATCCGAGTCCGCCTCCCGCGAACGGGCCGAAGCCTCGCAAGGGATACCCAACCACAGTCCGTGTAAACATAAAGGAACACACTTTCATATATATAATTTTTCACAATTTACATAGCCATATTCCATAAAACCTGTAAAGGTGTACAAAAGTCTGGGGCATACCCCGAGGTACAACAAAAGAAAGTAAACAACTACAAACTACAAGGCTACAAGGCTACACTGCTGAAGTACTACTCCGCTGGAGGTACTGACCCTGCTCCGCTACGCGCGGCCCAGAACTGGACGTCGGACGGAAACGTCCTCCTCGCCCTCACCTGTGGGGGTATGGGTGAGCCTCTCTAGTCACTGGCTCAGTAGGGAACTCCCCCAAAGCCGAACAAACCACAAACCACAGGTACAAAACAGTAAACAGTACCAACAACATATAAAACAGCTAAGCAGGTAAGTAAAGCTGTAAAAGTACTCACCGTCTGTCGACTACGAGAAACAACTGTAGTAACTAAACGGCAAACCTAAACAGGTGTACAAGCCAAAGTAGAGACAGCCACACGAGCCACGTAATCTGGTTCGCGACACCAGAAACTGACTCGGACAACTAACACAGGTCCACCTTTCAGTCTCGCAGCCACGGACGAAAGGTCCAGCTGCCGCTCCACGTAAAAAGGTCAAACAAGTGTGGAGACCAACTAAAACACCACAACCTGCAGACCACACGGTCACAGCCCATGCCTGGCACCTCCAGAGACCCTGGCCTGGGCTCGCTAGAGTGAGGCACTGGAAAAGGACTAGCTGGGGTCCAGTACGTCTACTGGTGTCCGTACCCCCCAACTACGAGCGCGCTACAAGTGAATAAAAACACCACCACAACTGTCACTGCACCACTGTCGTCTTTCCCTCAGCCGGACGTACAACTCTAACACAAGAGTGAGAGTGTCCAGGTCAGACGACACAGACCTCAACGGTACAACACAAGTATCGGGACAAGGCCCCGAGCTAACAGCCTGGCTCACAAAGAACCTGGGGCACCCAACTGGAGAGTAACCACGGTAGGCATCATACTACTTGTCACGTACACAAAACCACGTGCACGTCACACACAAACCACGTGAAACCTCACGCAAACCACAAGTAACCACTGGTCCACGATATGTGAACCCAACTGACTCGCGTACACAATGCGCAGTCACCGAAGTAAACACTTAACAGCATATCTTGTATGCTAAATACATGAACCATGTGCACTTAGTGCACCTCGTATGATACCACGCATGCATTATCGATAAAACACCATAAATAGCCATTTCTGTTCTTATAGGAGTAGGCGACCACATCGATTGCCGCTTACAGGAAGTAGACGACAAGGTCTCTGGCCTTCAACCTCCTAGCTGAAGATCTTGGCGGCACACGATGTTGACGCCAAGTTCCCCGGCCTTAAACCCTGCAGAAACCCTAATCCGTCCTGCGAGTTTTCCACTCATTCATATTACGAAAAAACATGTAAATGCTATTCCTCTAGCATGATAGAACCCAATACAACCCAATTATACATGCTTACACATTAAACTACGCAAACCACCCATTATCTCGCATGGTGCAACTCTATCCAAACATGGATTATCATGCTGGTTCAAGTAGTTATGATGTGTTTTAATGTTTCTAGGGAGCTACCAGGGTTCGTCCCCTACCTCAGAACGCGTTAGAATCTCCCGCCCCCCGGTTTACGCCGAGCCCTCCGCGAGCTCCCACGCGAATTGCACCACGCCGCGACGTTTCCTCGCGCATTCGCGACGCCGCGCGTCCCCACGATCGACCAGCCACTCCTCGATACCTGTTAGAACCTTCAAACTCGGGGGCAGCAAGCTGGGGCAAGAGGGAGAGAGGGTGAGCAGAGAGAGCTGCCCTCGGGTGAACATATAACTGCTGACTGACATGTTGGCGTCAACCCCCTTGTCGCCCACATGCACCGCCAGACTAAACGACCACAAAAGCTGCCGCCAAGTTCAAGAAGTCAACGTCCATAAAACTGGACGCCAACAGTCAACGACCACCCCTTGGCCGCCAACTCAGACAGAACAACAGCAGGTCCCATTCCAATTCAGGACCTACCCTGCTCTTCACCTGCTCAAGCCACGCAATCACACCATGCATTCCACACACCCAACTCACACTGGCCTCTCAACGGCCGCCACAACCACAATGCACATGATCCGCATGGATCCGAAAAGCACGCGACGTTACATTACTATCATCTAAAAAGAAAATTTCGACCTCGAAATTCATAACACAACACAAAGTCAAACGATTTAAACATACACAACTTTACAAGCACTATCATCTAAAAAGAAAAACACAAACTTATACAAACAGATAGGGATACCCTTTAGCCATTTCAGCGGCCAACTCCAGGTATCCTCACCACCCAACCTATTTTCCCATCTCACCTTAACCAACTCAATTTCCTTATTTCTTAACTTTTGATTTTTCGATCCGTGATTTGTACCGGATATTCAGGCATAGTCATATCCGCCTCAGGTCACCACCTTGATATCTAATTATCTGAGCTGGATCTTCAATGCATTTCCTTAACATGGAGACATGGAAAATATCATGCACATCTGCAAATCAGCTGGCAAATCCAGCCTATAAGCCACTCCCCAATTCTTTCAATTACCTGGAAAGGTCCCACATACTTGGACTCAGCTTTCCAGATTTACCAAACCTCATATACCTTTACTTGGAGAAACTCATAGGAAAACAAAATCTCCCACCTCAAATTGAAGTGGTCTCCTCCGCACATCTGCATAACTTTTCTGCCTACTTTGAGCTGCCTGCAATTTTTCTTAATAAGCTTTACTACTTCAGTGGTTTGCTGAATTAATTCAGGACCCACTAATTGCCTTTCTCCACTTCATGCCAGTTCAATGGAGTTTACATGGCCTTCCATATAAAGCTTCATATGGTGCCATCCAAGACTGGTATGATAACTATTATTGTAGGCAAACTCAACCATTCCCAAATGATGTTCCCAACTGCCTCCCCAAACTAAGCAACAGGCTCGCACATATCTTCAATTGTCTGAATGGTTCTTTCTGTTTGACCATCTGTCTGGGGATGATAAGCGGAGCTATATCTCAACTCAGAACCATCACCTTTTGCAAACTTCTCCAAAAACCAGAAGTAAATCTTGGATCTCTATCCGATACAATAGTCTTCGGAATACCATGCAGTGGAACAATTCTTTCAACATAAATATTTGCCAATCTGTCCACTGTCCAAGACATACTTACTGCCACTAATCTGCAAACTTTGTCAATCTGTCAACAAACACCCATATTCCATTATGCCCAGAACTTGTCCTTGGTAAACTGCTACAAAATCCATTGCAATATCATCCCATTTCCACTGTGGAATGGGTAACGGTTGCAACAGACCTCCCGGCTTTTGATGCTCTGCTTTAATTTGCTGACAGATAGAACATCTTGCCACAAATTCTGCTATTTCTTTCTTCATATGAGGCCACCAAAAATGCTTTCTTAAATCATGGTACATTTTAGTACTACCGGATGAATAGTGTACCTTGATTTATGAGCCTCTTCTAGAACTCGCTGCTTCACCTCTCTCTCTGCAGGAACAACAACCTGCCCTAAGCCTGACCACACAATATCATCAATTGAGACTCCTTCCATTTTCACAATTTCGGGTAAACCTGCATCTGCTCTTTGAGCCTCAATAATCTGCCAATATAAAGACGGCTCTACAGCACTAGCAGCTAGAATTGCCCGACGCTGACTGCTGGGCACATACAAAGAATTCTCTGCTACCTCTTCATACAACTTCCATTCTTTAATCATCATCAAATTCACATAAGCTTTTTGCTTAAGGCATCGGCCACAACATTGGCCTTACCCGGATGGTAAGCCAAACTAAAATCATAATCCTTCAGATACTCAACCCATCTGCGCTGGCGAAGATTTAAATCTTTCTGCGAGAAGATATACTCAAGCTTTTATGATCTGTAAAAATCTCAAATCTTTCGCCATACAGATAATGCCTCCTCATTTTCAAAGCAAATACAACTGCAGCTAATTCCAAATCATGAGTGGGGTAATTCTCTTCTGCTGGCTTCAATTGCCTAGACGCATAGGCTATCACTTTACCATGCTGCATAAGCACTGCTCAAGACCTCTCCTTGAAGCATCAGTATATAGCACAAAACCACCACTTCCTGCCGGCAATGTCAATATAGGTGCTGATGTAAGTCTTTTCTTCAATTCCATAAAACTTCTCTGACATTCACGGACCACACAAAAGGCACACCCTTTCTGGTCAGTCTGGTCATAGGTGCTGCGATCCTAGAAAAATCTTGAATAAAGCGCCTATAATAACCTGCCACCCCAGAAAACTTCTAATCTCGGTTATTGACTTAGGCACTTCCCACCTCGACACAGCTTCTTTACTTGGTCTACAGCTACTCCATTAGCAGAAATAACATGACCCAAAAACTGAATTTCCTTCAACCAGAATTCACACTTACTGAATTTAGCAAACAACTGGTTATCTCTTAATAACTGCAAAGTAAATCTCAAATGAGCTGCATGCTCCTCTTCAGATGCTGAATAAATTAAAATATCATCAATAAAGACCACAATAAATTGATCTAAATATGGATGAAAATTCTATTCATCAGATCCATAAAACCTGCAGGAGCATTAGTCAACCCAAAAGGCATTACCACAAACTCATATGACCATATCTGGTTCTGAACGCTGTCTTGTCTATATCCTCCTCTTTAATTCTCAACTGATGGTACCCGGACCTCAAATCAATTTTGGAAAACACTTTTGCTGATTGCAACTGATCAAATAAATCATCTATTCTTGGCAACGGGTACTTATTCTTGATGGTCACATCATTCACTTTCTATAATCTATACACATCTGGAAACTTCCATCTTCTTTTCACAATAAAACCGGCGCTCCCCACGGGGAATGACTCGGTCTAATAAACCCTTTTTGCAACAATTCCTCTAAGCTTTTTCAACTCCTTGAGTTCTGCTGGTGCCATCCGATATGGGGCTTTAGAGATCGGCATAGTACCGGCAGCAACTCAATAGTAAAATCCACCTCTCTATGTGGAGCTACACCAAGCAAATCTTCCGGAAAGACATCAGCAAATTCCCTAACCACGGGAACTGCTTCCATTGGCTGACTGGCTTCTGCCAAACTTACTGAGGCTAAATAGGCCACACACCCATCATTTATCAACTTTCTAGCTTTAATTGCAGAAATTAGAAACTTTGAGGTATAAAAGGCATACCTTGATATTCAAACTCTGCACCATTAGGATGATAAAACCTGATCCTTTTCTTTCTGCAATCTAGCATTGCTCCATACATCTCTAACCAGTCCATACCCAGAATAATATCATAATCTGACAATTGCAGGGCATACACCGACCCGACATCTGTTCCCTTCAATCATAACAGGAGCTTCATCTATGTAGCTCGAAGTGAGTAAGAACTCACCTGAAGGAACCTCTACCACTAACTCACAAGACTTTTCTTCTAATGGATGAGCTATGCAATCCAGAAATCCTTCGAAAATAAAAGAATGAGAGGCACCCGAATCAAATAAGACTATTGCTGAATATTCATAAAGAGGTAAAGTACCTTCTATCATATTTGATGCCTCTGCCTGGGCTCGGGTGATAGCCATAACCCGGCCTCTCCCCTACTGCTGCGGTGCTCCTCTACCACGACCTGCCTGTGGCTGCTGAACTGCTGAGGCTGCTGCTGCTGCTGCACACCTCTGCCATACCCATATTCTCTTGCATACGGACAATTGCGGATCAAATGTCCCGGCTCATTACAATTATAACCGGTATCCTGGAGGAACCATAGGCTGCCTGGCTGTACTCTGCTGCGACTCCTCCACCTCAGGCCTACCACGGCCTTGCTGATACTGCGGACGACCTCCCCATCCTTTTCCTTTTCTTTTTAGTGCTTGCTTTAATTTCTGTCCCCACTTCCCAAAGCCTGATGAAGAATGTCCTGCTGGTGCCTTGCCCTTGCTTGCAACCGCTGACTGCTGCGGTAACTGGAAACTACCAGAACCTGACTCACCTGCCATGAGTCCGGATAGACTCTCTAAAATAGCTGCCCTTTGCGCTGCCTCTTCCACTGTCTTGCACATGAGAGGAACTATCGCATTCTGCAATTCCACTCTCAATCCTCTAATAAAATACTCAACCATCATGTTATTATTAGAAAAACATAAGGTGCATAACGGCTGAGTGCCATAAATCTCATCTGATACTCTAGAACCGAAGAGTTACCTTGCTGAAGAGTCCGAAATTGCTCTCTTTTTACCTGCTGCACTTGAATCGGAAAGAATGTATCATTAAATACCTCGAGAAACTCCGACCAAGTGATAGCTTCTTCTCTTCTACCTGCGAAGGTGGTCTGCATCTTCAATCGCCACCATTCTAAAGCAAAACCTCTCAACTGATAAGTAGCCAATACAACTCTGTCTGCTTCAGGACATCGCATAGTCGCAAAAACCCTCTCAATTTCATGAATCCAGTGCTCAGCTGTATCTGGATTTGGCCATCCTAATAAGTAGATGGCTGCAATCTCAGAAATTTCTCCACCTGTGTCACTGGTTCTTCATTAACTGCACTGGCGGTGGTGGTACAGCTACAGGTGCTACAAAAGGTACCCTCCCCCTCGGCAAACTGGAGCAACAGGTACTGCCTCTCCTTCCCCAGGTGGCACTGCAACTGGTGGTATAGGCGCCTGCTGATCCATTCTCGCTCGAATATCCGTGAGGCTCTCCCAGATTCTCTCAATCATACACTGGGTGCTTTCCTCCAGATCATCTCCTCCACCACCCCAATCTCTCCTATCAGCCATTCCAGAATTCTACATGCACAAAATACCAAACAAAATCAAAACCACAAATTATCGAAAATCAGGGTCTCTACCAGCAGTGTAAATGACCGAAATAAGGCTATGTATTCTTCCAGTTCCCTTATATTAACACGGACCTTGCTCTGATACCAACTGTGGCGGAACGCCTCGGTCAAGCCCGTAAACTAATAACGTACTTGATCCGAGTCCGCCTCCCGCGAACGGGCCGAAGCCTCGCAAGGGATACCCAACCACAGTCCGTGTAAACATAAAGGAACACACCACATTTCATATATATAATTTTTCACAATTTACATAGCCATATTCCATAAAAACTGTAAAGGTGTACAAAAGTCTGGGGCATACCCCGAGGTACAACAAAAGAAAGTAAACAACTACAAAACTACAAGGCTACAAGGCTACACTGCTGAAGTACTACTCCGCTGGAGGTACTGACCCTGCTCCGCTACGACGCGGCCCAGAACTGGACGTCGGACGGGAAACGTCCTCCTCGCCCTCACCTGTGGGGGTAGGGGTGAGCCTCTCTAGTCACTGGCTCAGTAGGGAACTCCCCCAAAGCCGAACAAACCACAGGTACAAAACAGTAAACAGTACCAACAACATATAAAACAGCTA
>CM024757.1:98904192-99197756 GCA_014218235.1 Colocasia esculenta
TTATTGTCAAAAAAGAAATGGAAGTTGGTTGAGAGAGTGTGAACACATGAATCAAGGAAGCAAAGAAGAATGAAGAAACAATGACTCCCCCTCAGAACATGCCTAAACACTCAACCCTAATGAGAGAGATCAAGAAGATGGATATTTGCAAAGACCAAGCTCTCTCCTTAAGGATGAAAATCTATTGACAGGAAGAGGTTTAGTGAAGATGTCAGCAATTTGTTTTTTAGATTCAATAAAGGGGAGTTCAAAAGATTTCTTTGCTACCTCATCTCTCAAGAAATGATGCCTAATCTCAATGTGTTGTTCTAGAATGCTGAATTGGGTTTTTAGACAGATTTATGGCACTTGTGTTATCACAAAGAATTGGAACACAACCTAACTCTGGTTATAATCAAGAAGTTGATGTTTCACCCAAAGAAATTGAGTGCCACATCGACCAGCTAAACATACTCAGACTCAGCAGTTGATAGAGCAACTGAGTGTTGCTTTTTAGAAGCCTAAGAGACTAGGCATCCACCTAAGTACAAACACAAGCCACTTGTGCTTTTTCTATCAAGTTACACCCGCATAATCAGCATATCAGCATCACAATAGGCAATCAAATCTAACTTACAACCAGCAGGATACCAAATTCCAAGATCACATGTTCCAACAAGATATTTAAAGATTCTTTTAACAATAACATGTGACTTCTTTTATATTAGCTGAAATCTAGCACACAAGCACACACTGAACTGAATGTCAGGTCTAGAAGTGGTGAGATAGAGTAGAGAACCAATCATACCTCTGTATGTCTTTGGGTCTACTAACTTACCAGTGAGTCTTCTTCTAGTTTAACATTAATTGTATGGGTGTGCTTGAATGCTTGAGGTTCTAGAAGTCAAACTTTCAGAAGTTCTTTGACATATTTGGTTTGTTTGTTTGACTTATGAAGATCCCTCACTGGTTTGGTTAACCTGCAATCCCAAGAAAAATTGTAAGTCTCCCATTAAACTCATTTCAAATTCATTTTTCATTGGTTTGCAAATTCAGTGCACAGGCTCTTATTGGTTGATCCAAATATTATGTCATCAACATAAATTTGGACTACAATTATTTGTTTATTGACTTTTTTGTGAACAGGGTTGATCAACATTACCTCTAGAATATCCTTTTCAAGCAGAAAAGAACTCAAACGGTCATACCAAGCTCTTGGAGCTTGTTTAAGACCATAAAAAACCTTATGAAGCTTAAAAACATGATTATGATATTTTTCATTTTCAAAGCCCGGAGGTTGTTCAACAAAACATTTTCTTTTATATAACCATTCAAAAAGGCACTTTTGACATCCATTTGATAAACTTTAAATTTCAGTGAAGATGCAAAAGCAAGAAAAATTCTTACAGCTTCTAGCCTAGCTACATGGGCATATGACTCTTCAAAATCAATTCCAAATTCTTGGTTGTACCCCTTTGCAACTAGCCTAGCTTTATTCCTTATGACTTGACCATTTTCATTCAATTATTTCTGAAAACCCATCTAGTGCCAATGACAGATTGGTCACTAGGTCTAGGTACTAATTCCCACACTTGATTTCTTTCAAATTGATGAAGTTCATCATGCATTGCATTGATCCAATCAGAATCATTAGAGCTTCATCAATGATTTGGTTCAACTTAGGAAATTAGTGCTAGTGGGTCTTCATGAATTGCATTCAGGAATGATGATCTAGTTCTTACCCTATCATGGCACATTGCCAACAACATTTTCTAATGGGTGATCTTCAAAAATTTATGTTCAGAAGGTACCTGTTGAGATGCACTTAAGTCTGGAACAACATTACCTGATCCACTAGGAGTAGGTGAATGAATGTTCAAATTCTCACCAATGTCTTCATTTTCCTCAACAGTTGGTGAAGAATCCACAATGAAATCATCTCTTCATTATCTTGACTGTCCTGCAAGATTTAGAACCATGAGTTGAAAAGGAATTTTCATCAAAAATAACATGTGGAGACTCTTCAACAGATTTGTTCTTGAGAGAGTAAACTCTAAAGCTCTTGACACTCAGAATAGCCAAGAAAGATGGCTTCCTGACTTTTAGCATCAAACTTGTCAAGATTTTCCTTATTGTTGTTATGCACAAAACATTTACCCAAAGATTTTGAAATAAGACAAGGTTGGCTTTTTGTTTTTCAACAACTCATAAGGAGTTTTTCTGATTTTTGGTCTGACCAATGCTCTATTGAGAAGTGATTTACTGTATTCACAGCTTCACTCAGAAGGATTGGGCAAATTGTTTTCTAAGAGTATGGATCTAGCCATTTCCACAAGAGTCATATTCTTTCTTTCCACAACTCCATTTTGTTCTGGAGTTCTTGGTGAAGAAAACTTGTGAAATATGTGAAGTTCAGACATAAATCAGAAAAGGATTTGTTTTCAAACTCACCCCCATGATCAGTCAAAATGTTTTTGATTTTATATGGAAAACTTGTTAAGGCAGTGGTACAGAAATTCTGAACTCAAGGCAAGCATCACTTTTGTGGGACAGAAAGATAACCCATGTAAATCTAGTAAAATCATCAATAATGACAAACCCATATCTTTTGCCACTAAGACTTAGAATTCTTGTTGGGCCAAAGAGGTCCATGTGAAGTAATTCTAGTGGCTTAGATGTGAGTACCTCATGAAGGTTTTAAAAGATTTTCTGGTTTGTTTTCCTTGGGCACAAATCCCACAAACTTGATTTTCTACATTAGAAAGGATTCAGGAAGACCTTTAACCAAATTCAGCCTTAACAGTTTATTTATTGTTCCGAAACTTGCATGACCAAGTCTTTTGTGCCAAGTCCATGCAATTTCATTCTTATTTGCAACAAGACAATATTTTCAGAAAAGTTTTTATCAAGGTTGATCATGTAGACATTGTTTTCCCTCTTTCCAAAGAATTTTATTTTATCAGTTGAAGAGTCAATTATCTTGCAAAAATCAGATTCAAACACAACTTTGTGACCTTTGTCACATAGTTGGCTAATGCTCAGCAAATTGTAATTTAACCATCAACTAACAAAACATTATCAACTGAGTTTGAGGAAGATTGACCAACCTTCCAGATCAATATTTTTCCTTTATTTTTACCTCCAAATGTAACAGAACCGCCCTCCTTCTTAATCAAGAATGAAAATTTAGCTTTGTCTCCAGTCATGTGTCGTGAACACCCACTATCAAGGAACCACACATTTGAGTTGGGTGCACGACCTTCCTGCAAAATCAATCAGTGGAGAGAAGATTTTGGTACCCAAACATGGTTAGGACCATCAGAATGTTTGAGCATTGACATCAAATCTTTTCTAACCCAAATCTGATTTATTTTTTGTTTTTGTTTTGTTTCAGCGGTGTTTTTTGCCTTTTTCAATTTGTTCTTCCCTTTGGAATAAAAACACAGTGTTCTTTTTCTCTTTAGGAGAGGAGTTTTGCATTTGGACATGAGTGTTCAGTTGTGGAGGTACAAACCAAGGGTTTTGTTGGTACATTGAAAAATTTGGATAGAAGAATTGAGGGTGGTACCAAAAAGGATTGTGATACCATTAGTTTCAAGAATTAGTCCAATCAGCTTGATGTGCTGTCTTGGAAGTCCAAGGTTTGTCATGAATGGCTTCTTTTGAATTTTTCTTATTTTCCATATTTTTATTTGAATTTTTGGTTGACTGGTTTGTGTTTATTGAGGTTGAGCAGGTCGACCTGTCCCTGACTAATGTCGACAACAGTCACATATTTCATCTTTTTGTGGACTGGTGTCGACTTGTCAGGTGATTGTGTCGACCTGTTTGGTTTTTTTTTGTTCTGGGTTTTTGAAGTCTTTGTTGTGTTGCTTGACACTTGCTTGTTTTTTGTGTTTTCAAGACTAGGACCTTTGACAAAATTATCAAGGGTGCTTTTTTCCCTTATCTCACCAGATTTGTCTTTCTTTGATTTTTGTTTGTTGAATCCTAGTCCATGTGATTCAGATCTCATTCTGGCTCCTAGAAGGCCTCCAATTGTCTTTACCTTTTGTGAAGGTTTCAATGACTTGTTCTTTTTCTTTTAGCTGGTTTTCTAAGTTTTGATTTCATCAGGCATTTTGTTGTTTTTCTTTTTGTTCCAATTCCAGCTTTTCAGACAATTCTTTAACTCATGAGTGGCCTTTTGGGATGCAAGCTTGAGCTCATCAATCACATTCAGAAGATTTTCTTTTTCCTCATGGAGCTCAGCTACTTCATTTTCCAATTCACAAATTCTTTTGTTTATTGATTGGTTATGCAGAATGTTTTCAATTTTCTTCTTTAGTTGTTTGTTTTTTTTCTTTTTTATTTCAGAATAATTTTCACAAGTTCAGCATACGCATCTTGCCAATCATCAATTGAATAATCTTCAAAAGATGTACTTACCTTACCATCTGAGCCATTTGCCATAAAGCAAATTTCCTCTCACTCTCAGAGCTTGAGGACTTTTCTTCTTCTTTCTCACTTGAGTCTTCATCAGACCAGTGGCAACCATTGCTTTTGGCTTCTTGAATTGTGAATCTTCTTGTATTTCTCCTTCTTGTTCTCAGGACATTCTCCCTTCATATGTCTTGGTTTGTTGCACTTGTAACAAATGACAACTTCATCAGATTTCTGATTTCTACTTGAATTGGCATTAGAACAGGAAGTGTTTCTTTTTCCTGATGGGAATTTATTTTTCCCAGAGAGTTTTCCTTTTCTATATTTTAAGAATTTCTGAATTGCTGGTCATGAGGGCAAGCTCATCCTCATTGGACTCAGACTCTCAGAACTTGTTTTCTCCTGATTCTTGTCCTTGTTACTAGATGAAGCTTTGAGGGCTACTAGTTTGGTTTTGATTATGTGCTCTTCATTTCTTTTTAGGTTTATTTCATAAGTCATTCAGGATCCTATCATTCATCCAAAGAGATTTTGGACAAATCTTTAGAATCTCTCTGATACTGTGGCCTTAGTGTGCCAAATTGAAGAGAGAGAGCGCAATATTTTCTTACCAAATCAGCATCTGTGTAATCCTTACCTAAAGCCTTCAGTCCATTCACAATGATAAAAACCTAGCAAACATTTCAGAGATTTTCTCATCAGATTTCATCATAAACAGTTCATACTCAGAAACAAGAATGTTAACTTGTTTCTTTTACTTGGGATGTTCCCTCATAGAGTAGCTCAAGCTTATCCCACATCTCTTGGCAGATTTGCACATGGAGATTCTTGAGTACTCCTTAGGGTGGACTGCACATTGGATCATATTCATGGCACTATAGTTTAGGGTAGCCCTTCTAAATGTTCCCTGGTCCAGGTTTCTTCCTCTCCTGGTTCTCATAGGGACCTACTCAACTACTTTCCAAATTCATAGTTTGGGCTCTAAGGAAGACTTGCATTCTATCTTCCAGTAGGAGTAGCCAATCCCATGAGAAGTGTGGCCTACTCTAGAATCCATTGAATCAAATTGATGGTGCAATGAAGAAAAACACTTAGCAAGCAAGCAAGTAAAACACACATAACAAACAGAAATCACTCAGATCAGATCAGATATAAACCCGCTCTGATACCAATGTATGATCGAAAATAGGTTGGACCAGATCTAGAAGGGGGGGGGGGGGGTTGAATAGATCTAGGCCAAAAACTGCGGAAGCTTAGCCAATTTAAATCAATGCTTGAATCAGAGGCAATTTGAAAGAGCACTTTACAGATCTGATGAGTGATTGTATGAATTATATAATTAGAGTGTGAGATCAAGTTAATTAGAAGTGAATTCGAAAAACCCTATGCATACATCTAGCACAAAGTGAATTTGAATCACAAGCAAACCACGGCACAGAGATTTTTAGGTGGTTTGGAAATCACACCACGTGATTCCTACATCCACCCCTCACACTGTGAGGATCCAATACACAACTTGGATACACCACACCCTGGAGCCTGACAACTCCAACACACTGAGTTCTACAACTCACACAACTCTAAAGCAAGACTACTCTAGACACTTGAGCACAATGCTCAACCACAATGAGTACAACGACTCAACACTAAGCACACAGGCTCATAAACAACTGCTAGAACAAAAACACAAAGATCCAGATCCTCTAGCAATGATCTTATTTATAAAAGTTCATTCAAGAAGATTGATGCAACAATTCATGCACAATCTCAAGAATGACTTAGAAGAAACAAGGGGAATTGAGGAATTGAGTGTAAGATCCTTATTCTTCAATTATACTCCCTTGTAGAGGTTGAATTATAAAGAAGCTTGATCCCTTGAAGTCTCTGGCCGATGCTCTGCAATTTGTGCTTTGGGATCTTCCTTGAAATCTTCACAATTGGCTGCTTCTACTTGATCTACACCCTTGGAAGTGATCTCATTGCTTCATCTTGGATCAGTCTTCACTTCCTGTGCTTCGAGAAGTGGGAATTGGGTTGAAGAACCACAAGGGGAGCATGATCGGGGAGGAGAACACTTCTTGCCGCCAAACGACTTCTGGAAGGTTCTTAGAGGTTCTCTCTTTTTGTTGGATGGCCAATTAGAGGGTATTTATAGCCCAATGTGTCCAAAAGTACCCTTGGGGGTCGTGGGCACATGATCCAAGGCCGATCCACATGATCCCTAGAGTGCCACGTGTCCAGATGTGACTTAAGGTGAAAAAGTTTCCGGAGTGTGTCGACCTGCCCATGGGGTGTATCGACACACTGTCCCAAACTGGCACAAAAGGTTCTCTGGGAAGGGTCTCTAGTGTCGACACTACTTCAGGCTGTGTCGACACACTGTACAGAACTGGCAAATAGGCCTTCTGGGAGTTGAATCTAGTGTCGACACTACTTGATCCTGTGTCGACGCCACTTGACCATTTCTTCATCATTTTGCCTTGGGTTTGAAGCATTGTGTCAACACCAGTAGGGGGTGTGTCGATACTACCCTTGCAAGAATTGTAGTTCCTGAGAAATAAACATAATCATTAGTCCAATGTATTATCATGATATAAATGATAAATGTGTTGGAAACATGCTTTTTGAATATTGTTATTACATGTGTGATGTATTTAACATGTTCCTTATTTGTGCATTAAAATCACAACTTTGTCATCATCAAAATTATGAGGGAAATATATTAACTTCACACTCAATCCCAACAGACAAGACAGACAAGTTCTACTGGTTAAGGTGGGGGGCTTTCCCCGGTTTTGCGCAAATACCATGACATCATCACCGTTTTGCCTAGGTGATAAGTGAATGACTATATGACAATGTGCTATATGATCTCTATAATAGTGCGGGCTATGTCTTGGCAAATAAATGAAAATGACTACATGCTACATGTCTACATGACCTACATGCTACATGCCTACATAAACATTGTCTACATGATTTCATGCTATATGCCAATGTGTTAAATGTTACATGAATTACATGCAAATTTATATATGAAAGAATTGCTACATGTTTAAATGGTCCATTGTTACATGACAACTGGTACATATTTCATAATGTAGCATAAGGTTTTCATTAAGATGGATTATATGATACATGACAATAAGTAAATTCCATGATAAGAATGATTACATGCTATATGTAGGAACATGTTGATTTAATTGTTAGAAAATAAGATGTGGATTTTATGCATTACATGATATGATTTATTTCCATAATAATTAGAATGCTATGAATGAATGATTGCCAATTGACTTAGAACCATGTTAGTAGGAAGAGTATATGATATCAATGAAATGAGTGATAATATGTTACCATGTTTTTAAACCTAGTATATTTATAATATCGTGAACTGTCTTTCATGTGATTTGCTGAGTCTTGTAGACTCATACTTGCTTAACATTTCAGGAGAACCAGAGGACACTCAGGAGTTAGTTCACACTGACTCGGAGCGAGAGGACCTGGAGACTTAGATTGGTTGAGAGGTTTTAGAGTGACTCTGTATGTGAGGACTATATGTACTTTCCCTCATGCATTTGGACTATGAAATGTAATAAGTTTGGGACTATTGTTATATCTCTTTTATGCACTAGACTTATATTTGAGTATAATGTTGATTACAATCATTTAATTCCATATTCTGTTGCTATTATTGGAATTGAATTGTCATTGGTATATTTCAACCTGTACCATCAATTATTGGATTTATTCCACTGTAATACCTCTGTTAGATCCAATGTGAGTTGGTATAATCGTACTGGTTCTAAGAGGGGTGTACAGAGATTGGTATTAGAGAGTTCCAGTTTGAGCATGTACATAATGAAATATCAACATTGTATTCATGTTTTAAGTCTGCATAAATAATTAGTCCAAAATTTTGTAGAATAATAGGTTTTGATAATTGATGCTTATTTTGCAGACTATTACTATGGCGACTCGTGGACGTAGAGGAGTTGGCCCCTCTAGGGGTGATGAGTCAGCGGGAGGTTTGCAGGCTCCAGCTCAACAGGCTCAGGACCACACTGGAGTACCTTTGCCACCACCACCTGTGGACTACGAAGCATTGATGTAAGGATTAGTGCATGCGATGCTGACTCAGGCTCAGACTACAACGGCCTTGCAGGCGCAGGTGCAGGTTCAGGTTGGTAGATACAAGAGTTATTCAAGGTGTTAATTGGAGGAATTGTTAGCTAAGAGTTTGTTTTGGATTGCAGGCGCAGGCACCTGCTCATGAGGTAGTTTTTGGAGGTGTGCCTATGATGAAGAGGTTCAGGAGGATGACCCCACCCTTCTTTAAGGGGGAGAGTAATCCTATTCTAGCGGAGAGTTGGCTCCGGGAGACGAAGAAGATCTTTCGTGCCATCCGATGCGCGGAAGAGGAGAGGGTGACTTTGGCTACTTGTATGCTGCAAGTAACGGTTGGTTTTTGAGGGTTATGCATGTTGTTTGGAATGTACCCATAGCTGTATTGATTTTTCTTCTTAGGAGCTTTCCAATGTGTGGTGGTCCTCTGTACTACGCACACAGTTTGCAGATGGGTCTATGGAGGTTGCTTGGACTAAGTTTGTCCATCTGTTCAGGGCGAAGTATATTCCAGAGCATGTGCACGACCGTATGGAGCAGGAGTTTTTGACATTGACCCAGGGGTCAATGAGCGTGCTTGAGTACGAGGTGAGATTTGCAGAGATGTCCAAGTATGCGCCCCACATAGTGGCAGATGAGCGGAGGAAGGTAAAGAAATTCATTATGGGGTTGAAGCCGTCCCTGAGGACGAGACTGGTGGCTTTGGGACATTGTTCCATGGAGGAGGCTTTGTCAGCGGCATGCATGCAGGAGGCAGAGATGGAGGTCTATCTAGAGGAGAAGAGGACTTCTTTAAAGAGGCCAGCATTAGCATTCCAGGGTCAGGACAGAAAGAAGAAGGCCCCAGCATTTCAGCAGAGAGCAGTTGCACCGGCGACAGTGGCTACACCAACACCAGGCGGAGGCACAGTTGCAGAGAAGCTAGTGTGTACCCAGTGTGGGAAGCGCCATGGAGGCAAGGTGTGTTGGGTGACTTCTGGGAGGTGCTTGAGGTGTGGTGATAAGAACCACAAGATCAGAGATTGTCCGAAGATGGCGCAGCAGACTACGGCGGCAGCAGCACCAGCAGCAGCTAGACCGGCACCGAGAGCAGTAGGGAGACCGAGGGCTCAGGCTCGAGTGTTCGCTTTGGCGAGAGACAAGGCAGAGTTGGCAAAGCATGTCACAGAAGGTACAATTTTAATTATGGGAATGCATGCTAGAGTCTTGTTTGATACCGGTGCCATGCATAGTTTTGTTTCCGAAGCATTTACCAAGGTCTTGATGAAGGATGATGGTTTAGTTTCGGAAAAGTTGGAGGTTCCCTTGTCTGTGCATACTCCAGCAGGAACTATTTTGACCGAGCAGTGTTTTTCGTCTCTTCCGGTGAGCATTGGGGAGTATATTTTGCCTGGTAGTTTCTATTTGTTGAAGATGAAGGATTATGATGCTATTTTGGGCTTACATTGGCTCGAGGAGCATTATGCTCTGATGGATTGTCGGCGGAAGCTTATTATTTTCCAGAATCCTGGTAAGGAGGAGTTTGTTCATCCTTTGCCTAAGAGCATGTTGGGCAAGTTCATCATTTCTGATTTTAAGGTAGCCCGGATGTTGAGCAAGGGTTGTAGTGGTTTTCTGGCTTGTGTGGTTGTGTTCGAGGATTCGAAGAAGGGTTTATGTGTGGAAGATATAGAGGTAGTCAGAGATTTCAGCGATGTTTTTCCAGAGGATTCGTCTGGTTTGCCCCCTGTAAGGGAGATCGAGTTTGGCATTGAGCTAGTCCCTGGCACAGCACCTATTTCCATTGCGCCTTATCGTATGGCACTAGTAGAATTGGCATAGTTGAGGAAGCAGCTGCAGGAATTGCTTGATAAGGGCTTCATTCGACCGAGCATTTCGCCATGGGGAGCACCTGTTCTCTTTGTGAATAAGAAGGATGGATCGATGAAATTGTGCATTGATTACCGCAAGCTTAACAAGGTAACTGTCAAGAACAAGTATCATTTACCTCGTATTGATGATTTGTTTGATCAGTTGCGAGGAGCTTCAGTCTTCTCTAAGATTGATCTTCGTTCTGGCTATCAGCAACTCCGAATCAAGCTGAAGGATTCTGCTAAGATGGGTTTTTGGACGAGATATGGCCATTACGAGTTCCTTGTCTTACCCTTTGCTTTGACAAATGCTCCAGTAGTTTTCATGGACTTGATGAACAGGGTTTTTCCGCAGTATGTAGATTATTTTGTTGTGGTCTTCATAGATGATGTGCTGATCTACTCACCTGATGAGGAGACTCATAGAGAGCATCTGAGGATTGTGCTGGATATCCTAAGGGAGCACAAGCTGTATGCTAAGTTCAGTAAGTGTAACTTCTGGATGGAGGTCCATTTCTTGGGACATGTCATATCTGGCGATGGTGTGTCTGTGGATCCGACTAAGGTGGAAGCTGTTCTTGACTGGGAAACACCGAGATCGTCAGCTGACATCATGAGTTTTCTCAGCTTGGCTGGCTATTATAGGAGGTTTATCGAAGGATTCTCTTCTATTGCGGCTACCTTGACGAGATTGACAAGGAAAGGAGTCAAGTTTGAGTTGTCAGAGGCTTGTGAGAAGTCATTCCAGGAGTTGAAGACTCGTCTGACCTCAACGCCAATGCTTGTTTTGCCCAATGGTGTACATTCTTCCTCTATCTACACAGATGCTTCGAAGATTGGGCTTGGCTCCGTTCTTATACAAGGAGGTCGAGTTGTGGCGTATGCTTCTAGGCAACTCAAGGAGCATGAGCGCAACTACCCAACTCATGACTTGGAATTGGCGGTAGTGGTCTATGATTTGAAAATATGGAGGCATTACCTATATAGAGTTAGATTTGAGCTCTTCTCAGACCACAAGAGTCTCAAGTATTTGTTCTCGTAGAAAGAGTTGAACCTGAGGCAGTGGAGGTGGATAGAATTCTTGAAAGATTATGATTTTGAGCTTTCTTACCATCCAGGGAAGGCAAATGTGGTGGCAGATGCTTTGAGTATGAAGTGGCAGTTGATGAGGCAAGACTGGATGATGCTAGAAGATGCTTCAGGTGCTTTGGCTATTTTGGAACCTTAATTGTGCAACTTGTTCGTGGCTCAGTTGTCATTGAGATCATCTATTCTTGATCGGGTTATTGCTTTGCAAAAAAATGACTCGTTATTGTAGGAGTTGGTTGGAAAGGGTGATATTACCAGAGATGAGGATGATGTGATTCCCTGAATCTTAGGGTGTGTGTCCCTAATGATGCTGATTTGAGGAAGGAAATTTTGGAAGAAGTGCATAGGTATTAGTTCTCTATTCACCTAGGCAGTGGGAAGATATACAAGGATCTGAAGCATTCCATCTAGTGGTCTGGCATGAAGCGAGCATCAGCGGCCTTCAGGTTTGTTGGTAAAATGTTTGATTTGTCAGCAAGTGAAGGCAGAGCATCAGCGGCCTTTAGGTTTGATGCAGAAACTGGATATTCCTCAGTGCAAGTTGGATCAAGTGACCATGGATTTTGTGTTTGGATTGCCTAGATCGGCTAGAGAAAATGATTCTATTTGGATGATCGTTGATAGATTTTTGAATAGTGCTCATTTCCTTGCCATGAAGAAGATGTAGTCCGTAGAGAGCTTGGCCAGACTATACATTGATGGCATTGTGAAGCTGCATGGGATTCCGAAGTCAATTATCTCAGATCGTGATCCGAGATTTACTTCTAGATTTTGGCAGAGTTTGCAGCAGGTGTTTGGTAGTCAGTTGAAGCTGTGTTCGGCATTTCATCCACAAACTGATGGACAGTCCGAGAGGACTATTCAGACGTTGGAGGATATACTTAGGGCTTGTGTTTTGGAGTGGAAGGGTGATTGGGAGCGTCACCTAGCTCTTGTGGAATTTGCATATAATAACAATTTCCATTTGAGCATAGGTATGGCACCTTTTGAGGTTTTTTATGGGAGACCCTGTAGATCCCCATTGTGTTGGGAGGAGTCAGGAGATCGGTATCTGGTTGGACCATAAGTGGTGCAAGAGACTTCAGCGAAGATCCATATGATTGTGCAGAGATTGAAGGTAGCTCAGGATTGTCAGAAGAGTTATGCGGACACAAGGAGGAAGGACTTGGCTTTTGAGGTTGGCGACCATGTTTTTCTCAAGGTATCGCCAACTAAGGGTGTAGTGAGGTTTGGAAAGAGAGGCAAGTTGTAACGTCGCGTGCTTTTCGGATCCATGCGGATCATGTGTGTTGTGGTTGTGGCGGCCGTTGTGAGGCCAATGTGAGTTGGTTGTGTGGAATGTATGGTGTGGATGTGTGGTTTGAGCAGGTGAAGTGCAGGTTTGGTCCTGAAATGAAATAGGACCTGCTTCAGTTCAGTTGGAGTTGGCGGCCAGGGGTGGTCGTTAACCTGTTGGCATCCAGGTATGTAGCCGTTGACAGCATGATCTTGGCGGCACAGGATGTGGATGTTTAGGGTGGCGGTTTCTATTGGAGGCAGAGGGGTTGATGCCAACTTGAGAATTCTGCAGGTTATAGGGTCACCCGAGAGTACGTTTTCTACCTGGTTTCTTTCTCTCTTGCCCTAGCTTCATGCCCCATGTCCCTAAGCTTCCAACAGGTACTGAAGGGTGGTTGGAGGATCGTGCGACGCGTGGCGTCGCTGAATTGCGCGAGGAAACGCCGTACCGTGGTGCAATTCCCGTGGGAGCTCGCGGAGGGCTCGGCGTGAACCGGGAGATTGCAGGAGGTTTTAGCGTGTTCTGAGGTAGGGGACAAACCCGGTTAACTCCGTAGAAACATTAAAACACGACGTAACCACCTGAATCAGCATGATAATGCATTTTCGGATTAAGTTGCACCATGCAGGGTTAATGGGTGGTTTGAGTAATTTAGCGAACAAAGCATGTTGTATTGGGTTGTTTAGGATTCATGCATGTTAAAAGAACAGTTTCAGTATGTTTTACCATGGTTTAAACAGTTGGAAAACCTATAGAGTTGGATTAGGGTTTCTGCAGGGTCAGAGGCCGAAGAACTTGGCGTCAACATCGTTTGTCGCCAAGCTCATCAGCCAGGATGTAGATGGCCAGATCCCTTGCCGTTGACTTACTGTATGCGGCAGTCGATGTTGCCGCCTACTAGTTATAAACAGGAATGACTAATTATGGTATTTTTCGATAATGCATGGCGCGTTGGTACCTGAGGTGCACTGAGTGCATAGAGTTCTCGTGTTTAGCATACAAGGTATGCAGTTAGTTACTTACTTTCGTGGCTGCGTGTTGTTTACGCGAGTCCAGTTGGGTTCACGTGTAGGGGACCGTTGGTACTTGTGGTTTACGTGAGGTTTCACGTGGTTTGTGTGTGACGCGCACGTGGTTTTGTGTACGTGGCAAGTAGTACGACGCCTACCATGGTTACCGAGCAGTTGGGCGCCCCAGGCTCTTTGTGAGCCAGGCTGTTAGCTCGGGCTTTGTCCCGGTACTTGTGTTGTACCGTCGAGGTCTGTGTCGTCTGACCTGGACACCCTCACTCTTGTGTTTTGAGTAGCACGTCCGGATGAGGGAAAGACGACAGTGGGACAGTGACACTTGTGTTTGTTTTTAGTCACTTGTCGCGCGCTCGTAGTTGGGGGTACGGACACCAGTAGACGTACTGGACCCCAGCTAGTCCTTTTCCAGTGCCTCACTCTAGAGAGTTCCGGGCTAGGATCTCTAGAGGTTCCAGGCATGGGCCTGTGACCGTGTGGTTCGCAGGTGGTGGTGTTTAGTTGGTCTCCACAGTTGTTTGACCTTTTCACGTGGAGCGGCAGCTGGACCTTTCGTCCGTGGCTGCGAGACTGAGAGGTAGACCTGTGTTAGCTTGTCCGAGTTAGTTTCTGGTGTCGCGAACCAGTTCACGTGGCTCGTGTTTGGCTGTCTCTACTTTAGCTTGTACACCTGTACTGGTTTTCCGTTTAATTATTACAGTTGTTTCTCGTAGTCGGCAGACGGTGACTACTTTTACAGCTTTAATATCCTGCTTAGCTGTTCTATAAATTGTTGGTATTGTTATAGCTTTATACCTGTGGTTTTTGGTTTGCTCGGTTTTGGGGGAGTTCCCTACTGAGCCAGTGACTAGAGAGGCTCACCCCTACCCCCACAGGTGAGAGCGAGGAGGATGTTTCACGACCGTCGTTCGATTCAGAGCCGCGCCGTAGCGGTACAGGGTCGGTACCTCCAGCTGTGTAGTGGCAGCTCCAGCAGTGTAGCTTAGTTAGTTGTTTACTTTCTTCAGTTATACCTCGGGGTACTCCCCAGGCTTTTGTACTTCTTTTCAGTTTTGTGGAAATATGGCTATGTAACTTGTGATATATATAAAATGTGGTGTGTTTCTTTGTGTTTACACGGACTGTGGTTTGGTATCCCTTGCGAGACTTCGGCCCGTTCGCGGGAGGCGGACTCGGATCAAGTACGTTATTGGTTTAACGGACTTGGCCGAGGCGTTCCGTCACAGTTACTATCAGAGCAAGGTCCGTGTTGATAAAAGGGAACTAGAAGGATACATAGCCTTATTTCGGTCTTTATACACTGCTGGTAGGGACCCTGGTTTTTTGATAATTTGTTGTTTGATTTTTGTTTGGTATTTTGTTTATGTAGAAATCTCTGGAATGGCTGATAGAAGAGATTGGGGTGTTGGAGGAGATGATCCGGAGGAAAGTACCCAGCGTATGATTGAGAGAATTTGGGAAAGCCTCACGGATATTCGGGCAAGAATGGATCAGCAGGCGCCAGTACCACCGGTAGCAGTGCCACCTTGAGATGGAGAGGCCGTACCTGTTGCTCCAGTTCTGCCAAGAGTAGAGGTGCCTTTTGCAGCACCTGTGCCACCACCACCACCAGTGTTGATAGCAGAAGAACCCGTGATGCAGGTGGAGAAGTTTCTGAGATTCCAGCCGCCTACTTATTCAGGAGGGCTGAATCTAGATATAGCAGAGCACTGGGTTCATGAGGTTGAGATGGTTTTTGCAACTATGAGGTGTCCGGCAGCAGATAAAGTTGTGCTAGCTGCTTATCAGTTGAGAGGTTTTGCATTGGAATGGTGGCGACTGAAGATGCAGACCACCTTCGCAGGCAGGACAGAAGATCCTATCACTTGGTCGGAATTTCTTGATGTATTTAACGATACATTCTTTCTGATTCAAGTGCAGCAAGTGAAAAGAGAGCAATTTCGGACTCTCCAGCAAGGTAACTCTTCAGTTTTAGAGTACCAAATGAGGTTTATGGCGCTCAGCCGTTATGCACCTTATGTTGTATCAGATAATAATATGATGGTTGAGTACTTTATTAGAGGTTTGAGAGTGGAATTGCAAGATGCAATAGTGCCTCTCTTGTGTAAGACAGTGGAAGAACAGCCCAGAGAGCAGCTACATTAGAGAGGTCTATTCGGACTCGTCAGGCGGGCGAGTCAGGCTCAGGTAGTTTTCGGCTACCGCAGCAGTCAGTGGGTGCGAGTAAGGGTAAAGCACCAGCAGGACCTTCTTCATCAGGCTTTGGTAAATGGGGTCAGAAATTGAAGCAAGCATTTAAAGGCAAAGGAAGAGGATGGGGAGGTCGTCAGCAGTTTCAGCAGGGCCGAGGTAGGCCTAAGGTGGAGGAGTCGCAGCAGAGTACTGCCAGGCAGCCCGTTACTCCACCAGGATATAGATGTTATAATTGTAATCAGCCGGGGCATTTAATCCGCAATTGTCCCTATCCGAGAGAATATGGGTATGGAAGAGGTGTGCAGCAGCAGCAGCAGCCTCAGCAGTTTTAGCAGCCACAGTCAAGTCGTGGTAGAGGAGCACTGTAGCAGCGGGGAAGAGGCCGGGTTATGGCTATCACCCGAGCCCAGGTGGAGGCATCGAATATGATAGAAGGTACTTTACCTCTTTATGAATATTCAGCAATAGTTTTATTTGATTTGGGTGCCTCTCATTCTTTTATTTTCGAAGAATTTTTGGATTGCATGGCTCATCCTTTAGAAGAGAAGTCTTGTGAGTTAGTAGTGGAGGTTCCTTCAGGTGAGTTCTTGCTCACTTCGAGCTATGTAGATGAAGCTCCTGTTATGATTGAAGGAAACCAGATGTCGGGTCGGTTGTATGCCCTGCAGTTGTCAGATTATGATATTATTTTGGGTATGGATTGGCTTGAGATGTATGGAGCAATGTTAGATTGCAGAAAGAAAAGGATCAGGTTTTGTCATCCTAATGGTGCAGTTTTTGAATATCAAGGTATGCCTTTTTATATCTCTAAGTTTCTAATTTCTGCAATTAAAGCTAGAAAGTTGATAAATGCTGGATATGTGGCTTATTTAGCCTCGGTGAGTTTGGAAGAAGCTAGTCAGCCAGTGGAAGCAGTTCCCGTGGTTAGGGAATTTGCTGATGTTTTCCTGAGGATTTGCCTGGTTTAGCTCCACATAGAGAGGTGGACTTTACCATTGAGTTGCTGCCAGGTACCATGCCGATTTCTAAAGCTCCATATCGGATGGCACCAACAGAGCTTAAGGAATTGAAAAAGCAGTTAGAAGAATTATTGCAGAAAGGGTTTATTAGACCGAGTCATTCCCCGTGGGGAGCGCCGGTTTTATTTGTGAAAAAGAAAGATGGAAGTTTTCGGATGTGTATTGATTATAGAAAGTTGAATGATGTGACCATTAAGAATAAGTACCCGTTGCCAAGGATAGATGATATGTTTGATCAGTTGCAATCAACAAAGTATTTTCTAAGATTGATTTGAGGTCCGGGTACCATCAGTTGAGAATTAAAGAGGAGGATATAGATAAGACAGCCTTCAGAACAAGATATGGTCACTATGAGTTTGTGGTTATGCCTTTTGGGTTGACTAATGCTCCTGCAGGTTTTATGGATCTGATGAATAGAATTTTTCATCCATATTTAGATCAATTTATTGTGGTCTTTATTGATGATAGTTTAATTTATTCAGCATCTGAAGAGGAGCATGCAGCTCATTTGAGGTTTGCTCTGCAATTGCTAAGAGATAACCAGTTGTTTGCTAAATTTAGTAAGTGTGAATTTTGGTTGAAGGAAATTCAGTTTTTGGGTCATGTCATCTCAGCTAAAGGAGTAGCAGTGGACCCAAGTAAAGTGGAAGCAGTGATAAGATGGGGAGTGCCTAAGACAATAACCGAGATTAGAAGTTTTTTGGGATTAGCAGGTTACTATAGGAGCTTCATTCAAGATTTTTCTAAAATTGCAGCACCTATGACTAGATTAACCAGGAAAGGGGTGCCTTTTGTGTGGTCCGGTGAATGTCAGAAAAGTTTTATGGAATTGAAGAAAAGACTCACATCAGCACCTATATTGACATTACAGGCAGGGAGTGGTGGTTTTGTTTTGTATACTGATGCTTCAAGAAGAGGACTTGGCGCAGTGCTTATGCAGCATGGTAAAGTGATAGCTTATGCGTCTAGGCAATTGAAACTAGCAGAGGAGAATTACCCTACTCATGATTTAGAATTGGCAGTTGTGGTGTTTGCCTTGAAAATGTGGAGGCATTATCTGTAGGGCGAACAATTTGAGATCTGTACTGATCATAAAAGCTTGAAATATATGGAATATGGGTGGTTGTTGATAGATTGACCAAAGTGTGTAGATTAGTGGCAGTAAGTATGTCTTGGACAGTGGACAGATTAGCAAATATTTATGTGTTCCACTGCATGGTATCTCGAAGACTATTGTATCTGATAGAGATCCAAGATTTACTTCTAGTTTTTGGAGAAGTCTGCAAAGAGTAATTGGTACTGAGTTGAGGTATAGCTCCGCTTATCATCCCCAGATAGATGGTCAGACAGAGAGGACTATCCAGACGATTGAAGATATGTTGCGAGCATGTTGTTTAGTTTGGGGAGGTAGCTGGGAGCATCATTTGGGAATGGTTGAGTTTGCCTATAATAATAGTTATCATACCAGTCTTGGGATGTCACTGTATGAAGCTTTATATGGAAGGCCATGTAGAACCCCATTGAACTGGCACGAAGTAGGAGAAAGGCAGTTAGTAGGTCCTGAATTGATCCAGCAAACCACAGAGGTGGTGAAGCTTATGAAAGAGAAATTGCAGGCAGCTCAAAGCAGGCAGAAAAGTTATGCAGATGTTCGGAGGAGACCACTTCAGTTTGAGGTGGGAGATTTTGTTTTCTTGAGAGTTTCCCCGAGTAAAGGTATTATGAGATTTGGCAAGTCTAGAAAGTTGAGTCCAAGGTATGTGGGACCTTTCAAGTGTTAGAAAGGATTGGGGAAACAGCTTATAGGCTGGATTTGCCAGCTGATTTTGTAGATGTGCATGATATTTTCAATGTCTCCATGTTGAGGAAGTGTATTGAAGATCCAGCTCAAATAATTAGATATTAAGGTGGTGACCTGAGGCCGGACATGACTATGCCTGAGTATCCGGTGCAGACTACAGATCGAAAGATAAAGAAGCTGAGAAATAAAAAAATTGAGCTAGTTAAAGTGAGATGGGAGAATAGGTTGGGTGGTGAGGATACCTGGGAATTAGCCGAGGAAATGGCTGAAGGGTATCCCTATCTGTTTGAATAAGCTTTTGTATTTCTTTTTAGATGATAGTGCTTGTAAAGGTGTATATGTTTAAAGTTGTTTAACTTTGAGTTGTGTTATGAATTTCGAGGTCGAATTTTTTTTTTAGATGATAGTAATGTAACGTCGCGTGCTTTTCGGATCCATGCGGATCATGTGTGTTGTGGTTGTGGCGGCCGTTGTGAGGCCAATGTGAGTTGGTTGTGTGGAATGTATGGTGTGGATGTGTGGTTTGAGCAGGTGAAGTGCAGGTTTGGTCCTGAAATGAAATAGGACCTGCTGCAGTTCAGTTGGAGTTGGAGGCCAGGGGTGGTCGTTAACCTGTTGGCGTCCAGGTATGTGGCTGTTGACAGCATGATCTTGGCGGCACAGGATGTGGACGTTTAGGGTGGGGGTTGCTATTGGCGGCAGAGGGGTTGACGCCAACCTGAGAATTCTGCAGGTTATAGGGTCACCCGAGAGCAGGTTTTCTACCTGGTTCTCTTTCTCTCTTGCCCCAGCTTCATGCCCCCATGTCCCTAAAGCTTCCAACAGGTACTGAAGGGTGGTTGGAGGATCGTGCGACGCGTGGCGTCGCTGAATTGAGCGAGGAAACGCCGTACCGTGGTGCAATTCTCGTGGGAGCTCGCGGAGGGCTCGGCGTGAACCGGGAGATTGCGGAAGGTTTTAGCATGTTCTGAGGTAGGGGACGAACCCGGTTAACTCCGTAGAAACATTAAAACACGACGTAACCACCTGAATCAGCATGATAATGCATTTTCGGATTAAGTTGCACCATGCAGGGTTAATGGGTGGTTTGAGTAATTTAGCGAACAAAGCATGCTGTGTTGGGTTGTTTAGGATTCATGCATGTTAAAAGAACAGTTTCAGTATGTTTTACCGAGGTTTAAACGGTTGGAAAACCTGTAGAGTTGGATTAGGGTTTCTGCAGGGTCAGAGGCCGAAGAACTTGGCGTCAACATCGTTTGTCGCCAAGCTCATCAGCCAGGATGTAGACGGCCAGATCCCTTGCCGTTGACTTACTATATGCGGCAGACGATGTTGCCGCCTACTGGTTATAAACAGGAATGAATAATTATGGTATTTATCGATAATGCATGGCGCATTGGTACCTGAGCTGCACTGAGTGCACAGAGTTCTCGTGTTTAGCATACAAGGTATGCAGTTAGTTACTTACTTTCGTGGCTGCATGTTGTTTACGCGAGTCCAGTTGGGTTCACGTGTAGTGGACCGTTGGTACTTGTGGTTTACGTGAGGTTTCACGTGGTTTGTGTGTGACGCGCACGTGGTTTTGTGTACGTGGCAAGTAGTACGACGCCTACCGTGGTTACCTCTCCAGTTGGGTGCCCCAGGTTCTTTATGAGCCAGGCTGTTAGCTCGGGGCTTTGTCCCGATACTTGTGTTGTACCGTCGAGGTCTGTGTCGTCTGACCTTGACACCCTCACTCTTGTGTTTTGAGTAGCACGTCCGGCTGAGGGAAAGACGACAGTGGGACAGTGCCACTTGTGTTTGTTTTTAGTCACTTGTCGCGCGCTCGTAGTTGGGGGTACGGACACCAGTAGACGTACTGGACCCCAGCTAGTCCTTTTCCAGTGCCTCACTCTAGAGAGTTCCGGGCCAGGATCTCTAGAGGTACTAGGCATGGGCCTGTGACCGTGTGGTCCGCAGGTGGTGGTGTTTAGTTGGTCTCCACAGTTGTTTGACCTTTTCACGTGGAGCGGCAGCTGGACCTTTCGTCCGTGGCTGCGAGACTGAGAGGTAGACCTATGTTAGCTTGTCCGAGTCAGTTTCTGGTGTCGCGAACCAGTTCACGTGGCTCGTGTTTGGCTGTCTCTACTTTAGCTTGTACACCTGTACTGGTTTGTCATTTAATTATTACAGTTGTTTCTCGTAGTCGGCAGACGGTGAGTACTTTTACAGCTTTAATATCCTGCTTAGCTATTTTATAAATTGTTAGTATTGTTATAGCTTTGTACCTGTAGTTTTTGGTTTGCTCGGTTTTGGGGGAGTTCCTTACTGAGCCAGTGACTAGAGAGGCTCTCCCCTACCCCCACAGGTGAGAGCGAGGAGGACATTTCATGACCGTCGTCCGGTTCAGATCCGCGTCATAGCGGTACAGGGTCGGTACCTCCAGCTGTGTCGTGGCAGCTCCAACAGTTTAGCTTAGTTAGTTGTTTACTTTCTTCAGTTATACCTCGGGGTACGCCCCAGGCTTTTGTACTTCTTTTCAGTTTTGTGGAAATATGGGTATGTAACTTGTGATATATATAAAATGTGGTGTGTTTCTTTGTGTTTACTCGGACTGTGGTTTGGTATCCCTTGCGAGGCTTCGGCCCGTTCGCGGGTGGCGGACTCGGATCAAGTACGTTATTGGTTTAACGGACTTGGCCGAGGCGTTCCATCACACAAGTTGAACCCGAGGTTTATTGGTCCATTTGAGATTCGGAAGAAGATCGGGAATGTGGCATACCAGTTGGCTTTGCCACCATCTTTAGTAGCGGTGCATCCAGTGCTCCATGTATCCATGCTGATGCGTTATGTTAGAGATCCGACTCATGTGATTAGTTATGAGCCAGTGCAGTTTCTGCCAGACTTGTCTTATACGGAGCAGCCTGTGGAGATTCTGGATCGGAAGGTGCAGGAATTAAGATCGAAGTCTATTCTCTTTGTGAAGGTCTTATGGAGAAACTTCTCACATGAAGAAGCGATGGGGGAGCTTGAAGAGAGGATGAAGAAGCTTTATCTGTCCTTGTTTGGAGAGTAATCCAACTCAATCTTCGAGGACGAAGATTATTTTAAGGGGGAGAGGATGTAGTGCCCTAGAAAATTTTCTTGAATTTATTTTGCAAATTGTATCTATATTTCTACATGTGTTTGAAAGCTGTTCTGTGTGGATCGTGGCGTCAACATCCTTTGGCGTTAATACCTGTTAGCGGCAAAATCGCCTACCGTTTATTTTCTATTAACGACAGACTATTGTGTCATTTATTATTTTCCAAATTATTTAAATTTTTGGGCAAGCCTGTAAACGACATCATCGATGGACGTTTACGTGGAGGCTGACGGCATCTTATGTTGACGTTAATCTGACTTGCCTATTTTTGATATTTCCGTTCGGGGAAAGAGAGATCGGCCGTTTCCAAGGTGTTTGAATGTGATGATACGAGCGTTTAGGATCTGAGGGTCAGGATTTAGGCTGGCCATTGCATGGGAGGTCTTTATAAGACCGGATTTCGTGACTAGATAAGGGTTTTTCACTCTGGTTTTTAGAGGAGAGAAAGAGGGCCGAGGAAAGGGATTTTTGGGCTCGTTCGTGCGTTCTTGAGGCTTGTGGACCAAGGAGGATTGTTCGTCTGCAAGATCCAAGGCTTCTCCAAGCAAAAGAACTTGCATGGAAGGCGGATTGGAGCGTTTGGAGTCGTCGGGAAGGAACTGCCTCACGGGCGAGGCGGGCTTCTTCGGGCTTAGAATCATCACTCCTATAGGAGGGTTAAAGGCAAGTTACATGGGGGTTCAGTTTAGGATATATTACACTATCTATTTACCATTTTTCCGTATTTTTATAGCATGCAAATAAGCTATGGGAAGGGGTAGAAGTTGCGTTATTTCATGTAGGGCTTTCTGTGTTTTTTGCGCATAAGAATTAGACGTCCAGATCGCTTGTCGTCTATATCTTGTTAACGGCGGCATCGATTTCCGTCTACTTCATGTGAACAACATTCGTTTTCTGACATTTATTATATGTAAATGGCGCTATGTGCCACCGTCAGTATGTATTAATGGCGCTATGTGCCGTCGTCTATTTAGACTTAACGACAGAGTATGTGGACGTCTACGTCAGTAAACGCCACATACCTTGCCGTCAAGTTTATCAGTAACATGTATTTCCAGAAAACTGATTTTAATTGTTTATATATGATCCATGCTTGTATGAGTTTTGGTCATGTGATATTTAGGGTGTTTGTTTACTGTTATAATATGGACCGATTATTGCTAGTAAACAGGCTATTTATATCTATATATATATGAATGTTATTGATGTTAGATTGACAAAAGACAAGTGTAATGGATTGTAAAATGATGTATGTTAGAATATGAATGGTTGAGGACTGAATTACAGTGAGAGATACAGCATGCCAGTGGTTCTCTGTTTTATATAAAATTTCTTGATCTTTTCCTAAATGTTGTACCATGTGGATTAGTTGAATTGATGGAATTAATTCATGAAAAAGGGTTACAGAAATCAGAAAAATACGAAATTTGGCATGTATATAGTATATCCTGATTCTGAATTTTTGTTAAAATTTCAAAATTTTTAGACATTTTTACATTCTGTTATGAATTTCTGAATAATGAACTGCATGTAGAATTTAGATAAAAATGCAAGTATGTACATGATTTAATGGGTTGCATTTAGTATCATGATAGGGGTCTGTCATGCAGAAAGTAGAATTTCATAACTGAAAAGACATGCTATAGGTTATTGCAATTGCATGAAATGTAAATTAAATGATATCATACATGTTAGTGCATGCATTGAAATGAAATGTCAATAAGACATTGCTACTATAGAGGTTCCTACAAGGAACTACACCATGGATGCCCCTATGGTAATGGTTCAACTATATGAAATTACTAAATGAGTCCGTGGGCAACGGATTGAAATCCTGGAGGTAGACAAGTTCTACTGGTTAAGGTGGGAAGGGCTTTCCCCAGTTTTGCGCAAATACCATGACGTCATCACCATTTTGCCTAGGTGATAAGTGAATGACTATATGACAATGTGCTATATGATCTCTATAATAGTGCGGGCTATGTCTTGGCAAATAAATGAAAATTACTACATGCTAGATGTCTACATGTCTACATGACCTACATGCTACATGCCTACATGAACATTGTCTACATGATTTCATGCTATATGCCAATGTGTTAAATGTTACATGAATTACATGCAAATTTATATATGAAAGAATTGCTACATGTTTAAATGGTCCATTGTTACAAGACAACTGGTACATATTGCATAATGTAGCATAAGGTTTTCATTAAGATGGTTTATATGTTACATGACAATAAGTAAATTCCATGATAAGAATGATTACATGCTATATGTAGGAACATGTTGATTTAATTGTTAGAAAATAAGATGTGGATTTTATGCATTGCATGATATGATTTATTTCCATAATAATTAGAATGCTATGAATGAATGATTGCCAATTGACTTAGAACAATGTTAGTAGGAAGAGTATATGATATCAATGAAATGAGTGATAATATGTTACCATGTTTTTAAACCTAGTATATTTATAATATCGTGAACTATCTTTCATGTGATTTGCTGAGTCTTGTAGACTCATATTTGCTTAACATTTCAGGAGAACCAGAGGACACTCAGGAGTTAGTTCACATTGACTCGGAGTGAGAGGACGTGGAGGCTTAGATTGGTTGAGAGGTTTTAGAGTGACTCTTGTATGTGAGGACTATATGTACTTTTTCTTATGCATTTGGACTATGAAATGTAATAAGTTTGGGACTATTGTTATATCTCTTTTATGCACTAGACTTTATATTTGAGTATAATGTTGATTACAATCATTTAATTCCATATTCTATTGCTTATTATTAGAATTGAATTGTCATTTGTGTATATTTCAACCTGTACCGTCAATTGTTGGATTTATTCCACTGTAATACCTCTGTTAGATCCAATGTGAGTTGGTATAACTGTACTGGGTCTAAAAGGGCGTTACAGTATACATGGATACTGAAGGAGAGAGCAAAGGATAGGTTACTTACCTTCACCCGAAGAAAACGGGAGTTGAGTTATAAGTTGACTCTTACTTCTCTAACTGGCCGGTCGGCGAAGAAGACTATAGCTCTTGGTTACCTTGTAAAAAAAGACACAAACAAACAAGTGAAAAGCAACGATTAGACCAAGTTGTGTAGCATCAAATCCAAAAGAACCAAGAAGAAAGCTTGCATGGGCTTGAACACACCTTGTGGTGGTGTTTTAAAACCCCTAAGAGCATGGGTGTGAATCAAATGATGTGTGTGTTGATATAACCAAAGGAATAGAAACTATGTGATGAGATATATGCACTAAAGAAGAGAATTGAAAAACAAGTAAAAGGGAGAGGAAGAAGAAATCTGAGATGGCCCAGGTGCAGCAGAGGCTAAGAGGAAGAATACTCCTCTCCAAGCTTCAATGAACGCTTGCAAGTCCGGCAGCACCGCCCCTTCAATGGAAGAACACTCCAAGTAAGCTTGAAAGACTCTTCTCTTCAAACTTCGGAGTTTGAAGGCTCTTGTAAGGCCCTCGAATTTTGCCTTCTATTTAGTTGTTTGGTTGTATAGTGCTTAGATGCATTGTGTGTATAGTTATGTGTATAAATATATAAGTATATATTCCTATACATATTATAAGTAAATAAGGTTGTGCATGTATATATGATTGTTTAATTATGTACATATGGTGTTTATGTAATGCATTATACAATATATAGATGTATGTACCTAGTGTAAGCATAATATTCTGAAATTTTTGTGTTCTGGCCGAAAGGCAAGTTGGCGTCAACATGAGTGGATGCTTAGACTTGAGCCAGCGTCCAGATCGATGGACGTTAACCAATTTTAGGCGGCCAAGGATGTGGACATCTACTTTCCAGATCTTGTGCGATCTTAGATCTAGAATCTCCCGCACTTTCTTCGCCTCTTGTTTAGGAAACGGTTCCCCAATGGTAGGATGCCCTACCTAAACGTGTACCCAACTCCCCTTGGCGCATAAAACACCTTCCTTCAGCCTGATTGAGTCCCTTTGGCTCTTAAGAAAACCCTAGCTCTTCTGTGTGAAAACTGAGACTTTGAACCCTTTGATCTGGCGATTGGAGGCTTCTTCTAGCGTTCTACCACGACTGGAAGGAAGTTTGATCATAGAGGAAGGCTTACCCGATGACGGTGTACCATCTGCTACATCACAGGACCGGTTCGGGGAAGGATTTGAGGGCTTCTTGGCATTGGCCGAGGAGAGCATCATCGGAAAATAATTCCTTTTAACGATTTTTCTAGAGGCAAGTAACCATTGGACATCATCCATACCCATGTCTAGTAGGTCCTAGGTATTTTTATAGATTTTATCTCGCGTCCTGGAACCTCCATTCACCATTGTTTCTGCGTTCGGTCTGTGTTTGCATAGACAGGAACCTAACGGTAGCTTCTGATGCCCTTATGATCCGTGGTTAGCGGCCACTTTTGGTTCCGTTAACACCTGTTGGCGGCCAACTGTGTGCTGCCAAGTTCTTCATATTTAACAGATTTCATGTTGTGATCTTTGCTAGATTTCCGAACATGAGTACATGCTGTAAAAATTTTGTATTGTGAAGTACATCAAATAGAACATGACATGTGATTAGGTTAAATTTTTGTGCATTGTACTAATTCTTGAAATTTCTGATGTGATATATTTAGCATGAATTGGCCATATAAATTCTTGTTTAATTAGATCCATGTTAAATTAGGGTTTCAAAATTTTACTGCGACTATATGATGGTTGTTTTGAGGTATTCGCACTGTTGGGTGTAGTTGTAACCATATGAGACTTGTTTAAGTGAAAATGAAAATAATTATGCTGAAAAATTGTTTCAATTATCAAAATTAGTGTACAAATCTGAAAAATGTGGAAAATTGTACTGTTTGGAACATATGATAAAAATTTCGGACTGTTTGGGGAAACAGGAGGTACTGTTATGGGATATATGATAGAAAAAAGACCATGTTAGTCATGTAAATGTAAATTGTATGCATTGCAGTCATTAGTAGCATAATTAGGATTGATTTATGATCTGATTATTCCTTGTAAATAGTAGTGTCATGTTAGGAAAACTGAAGCATATCTAATTGTGTGAAAATGAATATAGTTGAGTTAAACGGTGCACAAACAATGTGTAAATAATATAAATTATGTAAAATTGTGCCGTGTGTGACACTGCTACCATAGAGGGCTGTGGAACTATACCGTAGTAAAGTCCCTATGGGAAGGTTCATAGTGTGTGAAATCTTTTGGGTAATTAGGATGAAATCCTGGAGGTGGACAAGTACCACTGGTTAGGGTGGAGAGTGCTTCTCCCGGTTCTGTGCAGTTAACCAAGATCTATCACTGTGTTGCCTAGGTGATAGGTATGTGAATGTGTTATGTGTGTCCTTCTAGTGGTGGTTTGGATTATGTGTCACGACAACTAAATGTGTAATGTGAACATATGTGCATGTAAAACTTGTGAAATGTGAAATGTGTAATTGAGCGTGTGAAAGTATAAAATGATTATGCTACCATGTGAATAATGTGTAATGCATTTCAAAACAGAAAGCTAAGTATGATTACAAATGTGATAAATGCATGAAAGAATGTCTAGATTCCATACTAAATGTGTTATTCAATTAGTACCTAGTTTCATGCTAAATTTGTATATAAATGCCAATCAACTTGAGTCTGTTTTAACATTCAATTCATGCTTGATAAAATGTGGCATCATGTATGATTGTGAATTTATTTCATTAAAACAGCAAGTTAAGTGTGTAAACGAATGTGAAATGAGCATGTAAAAATTGATTAGAATCCATTCTAGATTGCTAACCACATTGTACTAAAATCCATATTCTAGATTAGTAGAATTGTACTATGAAATGGGTAATATTGAATTGTTTAATCATGTGCATGTTATACATCGAGAGCATGTGTAGGAATGTAAGTATGTTGACTTATGTTATAAGCATGCAACTTGTATTCCTTCTTACATTTAAAGGTCAGCATGTGCATATGATGTGTGTATGAATGTTGTGCATGGATTACTTGCTGAATCTATTTAGACTCACTCTTGCTTCGGCGTACAGGTGTAGCAGGTGACTCTACTTCCTTGGAGGAGATCGTTAGGAGTGACTCTGAGTGAGAGGAGTAGATTGTTGTGGAGATATCGATATTGTACTTTCATTTTCATAGTATGTAATTAGAGACTTATGTAATTGTAGATGAACAATGTAATTTGATTTAGAATTTCAATTATGTGGACTTTAGTTTTCTTTTTGGCTATATGGATTGTGGATATCTAATGTGGATGATGGAATAAGAATGAAATTAGTTTTTTTATTTATGCTGTTCTATATCTATATTTATGTACATCTCAACCTATTGTTAGTGTTGGGTCAATGTCCCACTGTAGCGATGTTCATTATACCGACGTGGTTTGCTAGGCAGTTAGCTTTAGAGTCTGAGGAATTAGAAGTTCCTTTGTCTGTGCACACACTTGCAGGCACGGTATCGACTAGGAAGTGTATTGCGTCTTTATCTGTGTGCATTGAGGATAGGTGTAACGTTGCGCTTTTTTCGGATCCTTGTGGATCTTGTGTTCAGCGCTTGTGAGGCCAATGTGTGGCCAATGTGACTTGTGTCCGATGTGTGCGTGCATTTTTGGGGCTTACTGGGCCGATAGTTTGGGCCTACAGCACCCCAGGGTTCTCTGTCTGTGATCGCGACAATAGGGGATGTCGCGTTCTGAATGCGACACTCTTGCCCATCGCATTCTTGTTGCCGCTTTGTGGTGCTGATCGTCTGCATGTGCGGCACGTGTTGGGTGCTGGGCGACCTGCAGACGCTTAGCTCTGTCACGATTAGGTCACGACACAACGATGCGTCGCGATTTCAACCGTCGAGGGTTTTTAAATAACCCTGGCCAGGCAGAACTGCAACGAGTTCTGCTCGTCCAGGGGGAGAGGTCGTGCGAGTTTCCTGGAGGATTTCGGCGTGGAAGCTCGCGGGTTGGCATGTTCTCACCGCGGGAAGCTCGCGTGAAGCGGAAAAATGCCGAGGGATTGCCGTACTGCACGTTCTTCACGGAGGTAGGGTGACTCCTCCTATTTTCTAGGCTGAGGATTACGTAGGAGAGTGGTTTGATGAGTTATTTGCTTTCCTAACAATAGATACCATGACTAGGGATTCACAAAAGCATGAAACACATGAATTAATGGTGGTTTGCATAGCATATAATGGTAATCCGTGGAGAGGATCCCGGATTAGTGTTTCTGCCTGTGAAGGCGACGGAACCCCCTGTCGCGATCTGATCGCGACAGGTTGACCAGTCGCGTTCAAGTGGGGAACGCGACATGTTGTTGCGTCGCGTTCATGTGATGAATGCGCCATATCGGACCGTCGCATTCTGAAGGCGACATAGGTCCATGTCGCGACCACAGCCGAGTGGTCTGAATATGCATGACTTATGTGACGTGATTATCCGATTGTTATTATTTGGTGTATTTGGTAATACCGTGTGGTGCATTGGCACCTGTGGCACTCTGGGAGTGCATGTTTATGAGGCTAGCGTGTTGGTTACATAGCTAGCTAGTGGTTTGGGTGTTGGCATGGTTTACACGTGAGTTGCATTGTGTTTATGTGTTGTGGACAGTCAGTACTCGTGAATATCGTCAGATTTCACGTGATTTGTACGGTGCGCACGTGGTTCTGTGTGCGTGGCAGGTAGTACAATGTCTACCGTGGTTACCTCTCTAGTTGGGTGCCCCAGGTTCTCTGTGAGCCAGGCTGTTAGTTCGAGGCTTGTCCCGGTACTTGTGTTGTACCGTCGAGGTCTGTGTCGTTTGTCCTGGACACCCTCACTCCTTTGTTTGAGTTGTTCGTCCGACTGAGGGAAAGACGACAGTGGGACAGTGACTCTTGAGTTTGTTTTTAGTCACTTGTAGCACGTACGGACACCAGTAGTCGACACTGGCCCCCAGCTAGTCCTTTCTAGTGCCTCACTCTAGGGTGCTCTGGCCAGAGACCCTAGAGGTGCCAGGCATGGGCCTGCGGTTGTGTGTCCGCAGGAGTGGTGTTTAGTTGGTCTCCACAGTTGTTTGAACTTTTCTCATGAAGCGGCAGCTGGACCTTTCTTCCGTGGCTGCGAGACTGAGAGGCAGAGCTATGTTTGTTTGTCCGAGTCAGTTACTGGTGTCGCGAACCAGTCTACGTGGCTCGAGTGTGGCGGTCTCTACTTTAGCTCGTACGCGTAATTGAGTTTTTCCGTTTATTTAATTACTTTGTTTAATATAGTCGGTAAATGGTAAGTATGTTTAGTACTTTAATGATCTGCGTGGTTGTGATATAAATTGCTAGTATAGTTTACTGCTTCCGTACTTATGTATGGTTTGCTCGAGTTGGGGGAGTTCCCTACTGAGCCAGTGACTAGTGAGGCTCACCCCTACTCCCCACAGGCGAAGGTGAAGAGGAAGTTTCGTTACCGTCTTCCAGTTCAAGGCTGCGTTGTAGCGGTGTTGGGCCAGTGCCTCCAGTAGTGTAGCTTTCGTAGCAGTGTAGTATCTTTCCTCAGTTGTACTAGTTTACCTCGGGGTATGCCCCAGGCTCTTGTAATTTCTTGTACTTTTTCTGAAATTTGGCTATGTAAATCATGTACATTATATATGAAATGGTGAATCATATATGAGATCAAGTGTGTTCCTTTCTATTTTCACGGACTCGTGTGTGGTATCCCTTGCGAGGCTACGGCCCATTCACGGGAGGCGGACTCGAACCAAGTTCGTTATTGGTTTAATGGGCTTGAACGAGGCATTCCATCACAGTTGGTATCAGAGCGAGGTCCGTGTAAATATAGAGGAACTGGGAAATTACATAGCCCCATTTCTATATTTGTGCACTGCTGGTAGCTGACTCTAGTTTTGTAATGACCGGTTTTGTTCGTAATTGATATATTATTTGTGCAGGATGTTGAGATGGCTGATAGAAGGGATTGGGTTGGTGGAGGAGAGGACCCTGAAGAGTCCACTCAGCGTATGATTGAGAGGATTTGGGAGAGTCTTACCGATATTCGGATGAGGATGGATCAGCAGGCACGGTACCTCCAGCAGCAGTATCACCAGTTGCTGGAGTACCCATGGCCCCAGTTCCACCACCACCAATGGTGGAGGTACCCTATGTGGCACCTGTACCACCACCACCAGTAATGGCAGCAGAAGAGCCAGTGATGCAAGTTGAAAAGTTTCTTAGGTTGCAGCCGCCCACTTATACAAGAGGGCCGAATCCATATACTGCAGAGCAGTGGATTCATGAGATTGAAAGGGTCTTTATGACCATGAGGTGTCCAGCAGTGGATAAAGTTGTGCTAGCCACATACTAGCTGAGAGGCTTTGCACAGTAGTGGTGGCGTCTGAAGATGCAGACCACCTTTGCAGGCAGAACAGAGGAGGTTATTACCTGGCCGAAATTTCTCGAAGCATTCAATGATACATTCTTTCCATTTCAAGTACAACAGGCGAAAAGAGAGCAATTCTGGACACTTCAGCAAGGTAATACCTCAGTTTTAGAATATCATATGTGATTTATGGCACTTAGCCGATATGCGCCTTATGTAGTATCAGATAATGCTATGATGGTTGAGTATTTTATTCGGGGTTTGAGAGAAGAGTTGCAGAATGCGGTGATACCGTTGATGTGTAGAACAGTTGAGGAGGCAGCCCAGAGAGCAGCTACACTTGAGAGGTCTATTCGGGCTCGTCAGGCAAGTGGGTCAGGTTCGGGTAGTTTTCGGCTACCCCAGCAGACAGCAGGAGTCGGTAAGGGAAAAGCACCAGTAGGACCTTCTTCTTCAGGTTTTGGTAAGTGGGGTCAGAAATTGAAGCAAGTATTTAAGGGCAAAGGAAGAGGAGGAGGAGGTCGTCAGCAGTTTCAGCAGGGGCGTGGCTAAAAGCTAGAGGTAGAAGAATCGCAGCAGAGCATTGCCAGGCAGCCCACTATTCCACCAGGTTATAGGTGTTATAATTGTAATCAGCCAGGGCATTTGATTCGCAATTGCCCCTATCCGAGAGAATATGGGTATGGTAGAGGTGTTCAGCAACAGCAGCAGCCCTAACAGTCATTAGCAGGTCGTGGTGGAGGTGTACCGCAGTGGCGCGGTAGAGGCCGGGTTATGGCTATCACCCGTGCCCAAGCAGAGGCATCGAACATGATAGAAGGTACAATACCTATTTATGATTTTTCAGCCAGAGTTCTATTTGATTCAGGTGCTTCTCATTCTTTCATTTTCGAAGAATTTTTTGATTGTATGGCTCATCCTCTAGATGAGAAGTCACGTGAATTAGTAGTGGAGGTTCCCTCGGGTGAGTTTATGCTCACCTCGTGTTACATAGATGAAGCTCCTGTTGTGGTTCAAGGGAACCAGATGTCAGGCCGATTGTATGCTCTTCAGTTGTCTGATTATGATATCATCTTGGGTATGGATTGGTTAGAAGCTTATGGAGCTATGCTAGATTGCAGAAAGAAAAGAATCAAGTTTTATCACCCTAATGGTACAGAGTTTGAATATCAAGGTATGCCCTCTCGTACTTCTAAGTTTATAATTTCTGCAATTAAAGCTAGAAAATTAGTTAATGAGGGATGTGTAGCTTATTTAGCTTCTGTAAGTCTGGTTGAGGCTGGTAAGTCAGTAGAAGTAGTTCCCGTGGTTAGGGAATTTGCAGATGTTTTTCCAGATGATTTGTCGGGTTTAGCTCCACACAGGGAGGTGGACTTTACCATTGAGTTGTTGCCAGGCACCATGCCGATCTCTAAAGCTCCATATCAGATGGCGCCGACAGAACTTAAAGAATTGAAAAAGCAATTAGAAGAATTGCTGGAAAAAGGGTTCATTAGGCCAAGTCACTCCCCATGGGGGGCGCCGGTGTTGTTTGTAAGAAAGAACAATGGAAGTTTTAGAATGTGTATTGATTATAGGAAATTGAATGAGGTGACCATAAAGAATAAGTACCCGTTACCTAGAATTGATGATCTGTTTGACCAGTTGCAATCAGCTAACGTATTTTCTAAAATTGATTTAAGGTCAGGGTATCACCAGTTGAGAATTAGAGAGGGTGATATCGATAAAACAACATTTAGAACCCGATATGGTCACTATGAGTTTGTGGTTATGCCATTTGGGCTAACCAATGCTCCTGCAGCTTTTGTGGATCTGATGAATAGGAATTTTCATCCGTATTTAGACCAATTTATTATGGTCTTTATAGATGATATTCTGATTTACTCAGCATCTGAAGAGGAGCATGCAACGTATTTGAGATTTGCCTTGCAGTTATTAAGAGATAATCAGTTGTTTGCCAAATTCAGTAAGTGTGAATTTTGGCTAAAAGAGATTCAGTTCTTGGGCCATGTCATATCAGCTGAGGGAGTGGCAGTTTTGAAGGGTTGCGGAATTCCCTATATGGTAATCTAGAAGGGGGGTTGAATAGATTATTGCCTATTAAAAACATTTATCACCTTCTTTTCTTTGAAACACAGATTATCAAAACAATGTTAAACTTTAAACTATGTGTGGATGTGTGTGACTTGATGACAGATAGATAACAGATTATCAAACGTGCGTAGAGATTCTGTGCCTACCAAACATCTATCGTAAAGTCGTGCAAACCACAAGACACGACGATTTACGTGGTTCGGAATACACAACTCGTGTATCCTACATCCATGGGCCACACACACACGCAGAGCAATCTGCTTATGAGCTAGTTCACAAACTACAACTCACACACACACGTGTTATCTGATGTGAAACCACGATCAGAACAACACCCACACGTGAATCAAGCACAAGGACTGCTTCAGACACCACAACACACACGAATAAGGAAGAAAATAGAAACAGAGAAGAGTTTGAGAGTTGAAGAACAAATCCAGATTGTAAACTCTTCTTGTGAACGTCTAACTGGACTTCAAGCTTCGTCTTGAAGATCACAAGTTGATGGAGACACTTGAATCCACGACGTTCAGGCTTCACCTTCCACTGGAGAGACTTATCTTCTTGGTTCTGGGCGGTAGGTTGAAGCAGAGCAGCAGAACAAGACTTCTTTTGAGAACTCTTTAGGGTTTTTTCTTGGAGGCTGCTTGTGTTCGTGATTTGCTTCAAAAGGATGTTTATATAGTGGTGTTTACATATGGAGAGACGTGGTTGTTGGAAACACCAACTTTGGTAACTTTCAAACTTTTCGTTTCTGAAGATTCTGTACGTCTGTTGACAGGTCATACACCTGCTGTCGATAGGGATCAACAGTTTCCCAAGTTCAAGAAGTCTGGTCGTTCTGTTGAAGCTCTCACTGTGTGCATCTGTCGACAGGTGCCTTGGTGCTATCGACAGGCACATGTATTTCCATAACACTGGTTTCTGACTGTATGCTTCTGTCGACAGGAGGCTTTGTTGTTGTCAACAGGGCTTGTTTTCCAGAACTGTATGCTTTCTGACTGTTGATATCTGTCGACAGGGTCTTGATGGCTGTCGACAGGTACATTGTCTTTTAGCTTTGCTTGATCTTTCAAACTTGATTTTGGCACACGTCTTGCATGGTATATCTCCTACATTAGTAAACATAGTTAGTGTGATATTATGAACATATATAATCAAGCATTGTACCAAGTTCTTGTGACAAGTCATTTGTATGAAGATCTCATGCATTAAACTCAATTCTCATTGTTCACTTTGTTTACATTGTTCATCATCAAAAACATGTTGTATTTATTATTTAGAATGTGAACCCAACATTCTCCCCCTTTTTGATGATGATAAAATTAATCAATTAAGTAAGTACACAATTGAGTTTTCTCCCCCTTTTGACAACATCCAAAAGCATACACCATATACACATGTATTAGACAAAGAACAAGGATTGGCACTGATATTTCATGACTCATACATAGTACATGACATGCTAATGAGAAAGACATTGCTGGACAATCATCTAAAAACAATCATGACTGAAAGCATAACAAGATGCAAGTGAAGTGGATAACAGGACTTTACGCTATCCTAGACACCTAAGCTAACTAAGCATCATCATCAGCTGGCGGTGTAGGAGCCCAACACGCAGTAGCAATGCTATCCAAGTGAGTGTCAAGTGTGTCCATTCTGACATTGAGTCTCTCAAAGCCTGTTGCCATTTGGATCTGAAGCTGAGCAAGTAATTCCCGAATTGATGGCTCAGCAGCATCAGCAGTAGCATCTCCCGGAGCATCTAGTGGCTCAGATTGGGAGTCTTCATTTTTAGCACCATCGTCATCGTCATCTTCTTCATCATCACCATCATCATCAGCTGCCCCTTTACCTTTGAGGTCTCTTGTGACGATGCCATCTACCATCTTGTAGCCCATCCTGTGTGCAGCAGTGAGGTTATAGGAGCTACGTGATTTAAGGACGGTCATCTCCTCCTTTGGGATTTGAATACCAATGAAGAGGAAGAGAGAAGTGACTTGGCATGCATAGGGCATAGATCTCTTTGCGCTGCTAATGCACAGGCGAAGAATAGAGACCATGAGGAGAGGGAGGTTGATGGGTTCAGCCAGTAGGAATTGATGAAGCAGAGACTTGTGAAGGGAGGTCACAAGTTCTCAGCTACCATCCTTGGGAACTATGAGAGTGGTGAAGATGTGATGGATGAGACGATGAAGGGGAGGGAAAGAGTTGGCATTTAGTTGCTTACGATCAGTAGGATCGTAAGGCTGCAGAGTAATGAGTGTGTGGTACTCTTCAGGGGTTGGATGATGGGACTTGATGTCTATCCCGGTGTTAGGGATTTGTAAGGCAGTGGAGAAGAGGTTTGGAGTTATGAAGAAAGGAGTTTGTTTCACCTTTGAGAATAACTCACCGCTGCTGGACAAGCGGAGGTTGTTGTAGAATTGGGTCACAGCAATTGCGGAGTACAGCTTGTGATCTGAGCAAAAAGGAGCCCAACCCTGGACATCAAAGAGAGGCTGGAGTTCGGGAAACATATCCTCCAAGGAGACGAAGTCGATGTAGCGGGGCTGCACGACCTTCGTGAAGGTACCATGGGCATCGAGAAGACGAAGAGTAGGTGGGATGATGAGCTCCGGCAAACGATCTTCCCGGTGCTTCGTCCGACACTCGGCGGTTGCCCTGGAGCCCTGGCCGGCTTCGGGAGACCGAGGACGACGACGGGATGCCATCTTCCTGGCCGATGGAGCCATCAAAGGTAGAATCTTGATGTAGATGGAGACGGGATAGAGGAAGGAGAGGAAGGGAGGTAGAGATGGCAGAGGAGGCAAGGTTCGCTTCTGTGGCCCTGGAGAAGGAGATTTTGTAGAGAGGGAGGGAAAGGAGTGTTTTTGGAAGTGGAAAAGGATGGAAAGGGGGGTGGGGACCTCTTATAGAAGGCTTGTGGGTATTTGAAAGGTTGGGTCCCACAAAATCCGGCCTTAAACCCGTGCCCAATGGGCTTCCAAAAAAACATGTCTGCCGCCGGCTATCGATAGGGCCCCTGATGCCTGTTGACAGGGACATTAGTAAAGGGCTAATTTACTGCTTTGGTGGGTTTTGTGAATTTGAACTTTGGAGCAGTGGTTCCTAAGTGTTTATTTAAGGTGAATAAGAGGTGAACACATATTTTACCCAACCATATACAAAGATATAAAAAGCCAATTCATTTTCCTTAATGGTTTTGACATACTACCCAAGGAATTTTAAGTTAGAGCATTAAGAAAACACCTACTAAAATGAAGAACAATGCACTCTCACCCTTCGTTGTATAAATGCAGTGTAAGACAACACAATCCCCATTTTGTTGATAGGCAAATGATGCATGAAATGAATATCTATACGTCAAGACAATCATAAAACCAATGACCCTGTGATTTATGACTCAGTGGAGGCTTCACACTATTTCAATTTTCTTAATTTGCAAGTCAGAGAAGCAATGGGAAAAAGTGGTACTTAAGAGGAGTTCACACCTTTTCACGTGAGGATAGACATTACCAGTGCCCATACCCCCAGTTACTCAGTGGAAGTGTCTAGCATACCGTTGTACAGAGTTGATGAGTGAGCCTTTTGACGCGAGGGCAGACATTTGTGATGCCCATCACCCCGGTTACTCAGCAAAACACAACATTGCTCTGTATTTATCCCAATTTGAAGTTGATTTTTATTTTTCTTATGAAAATATGATTTTTCAGAAATAGGTAGTTGTTCTCCAAGTATTGCTTTAAAAGCTCAAGATCAAGTAGTTTATATGATTAGCTATCAATATTAGACATTCAGTTCCATGACCAAAAGACTGATCAAGTAAATTGAGAACTATGTTTGCCTACAAAGAAATTATTTAGAGGAGTGAGGTGTATATCCTTGAGAGATGTGAAATGTTTCCAAAATGATAGAACCTAAACCCAAACATGAGTAGTATATGAAAATTATAGTGGTATAAAGAATAGCTTAAATATCATTTGTACATAGTGTGGTCAAACATGCATTAACACCTTATAGACACCTTATTTGTTAAACATGAAGCTGCTCATTGAATGTTTGAAGAAAGGGGCTTGAAGTTACAACTTTTATTGTGTCTGTCGACAGGGAGAAATGGCCTGTCGACAGGATGACACAGACAAAAGATTAAGGGTTCTGGGAGGCAGAGACTGTGCATATCTGTCGACAGAGGAAAGTGGACTTGTCGACAGATGTAGACAGTGTGCAGAAATAGTGTTATGTCTGGCCTGATCTGTGGACAGGGGGCTTGTAGGCTGTCGACAGAGACCTGTTTAGAGGCAGTATAAGGTCAGAATGAAGTGAGGAATGGACAAAGCATGTGAGAGAATTGTAGAAGCACAAGAGGTGAGTGATTTCCTTCATAGTGATATCCATCTAACCTTAATTTGCTCCCCCATAGTGTGTGCTATTTTATACAAAGATACTCAAGTTCATGAAGACAAATTTGCACATACAGACCAATCACATAAGCACACCAAATATATAGTAAGATAGACCATCAAGTGTTTTCAGATTTTGAAAGGGAATTTTGAATGGGCATAATTGTAAAGAAACTAATTCCATATGTAGAGTACATGTCCCTTTCATGCCACATGACTATGAATACTTGGCGGAGAATATTTTCTCACGCATAATGAGAGTTTCCAAACAAGCATAACTTGTTCTTCCACACATCACCATTTGATATACCTCATAGTTAGTACACACAAGGGACATATGCTTAACATTTGTTTTAAGTTTCATTGCAATTTGCACAAACCCAATTCTCTTCTCAATGTGGTGAATCTATCTTCTGCCAGAGGTTTGGTAAAGATGTTAGCCAATTGTTTTTCAGTGGGTATGAAGCTAATTTCCAAGGTTTTATTGGCTACCTCATCTCTCAAGAAATGATGACGAATCTCTATGTGTTTTGTCCTAGAGTGTTGAATGGGATTCTTTGATAGATTGATTACACTAGTGTTGTCACATAGGATAGGTGTGCATCCAATATCGATGTTATAGTCACACAGTTGACTCTTTATCCACAACACTTGTGTCGCACAACTCCCTGCAGCAACATATTCTGCCTCTGCAGTGGAGAGTGCAACTGAGTGTTGCTTTTTGGATGCCCACAAAACCATGCAACCACCAAGCATTTGGCAATAGCCACTAGTGCTTTTCCTGTCCATTTTACATCCAACGTAGTCTGCATCAGAATAAGAAATCAACTCAAAACTACTACCTGCTGGATACCTAAGGTCCAAGTCATAAGTACCTGAGAGATATCTGAAAATTCTCTTGACTGCAATTAAATGGCTTTCCTTTGGACTAGATTGGTATCTAGCACAAAGACAAACACTGAATTGTATGTCCGGTCTACTTGCATTAAGATAAAGGAGTGAGCCAATCATACCTCGGAATTGTTTGGCATCTACCAATTTACCTTTCTCATCACTTTCTAGCTTAATGCTTGTGCTCATGGGTGTTGAGGCATGTTTAGCTTGTTCAAACTGAAACTTTTTCAGTAGCTCTTTAACATATTTTTCTTGGTTGATGAAGAATGCATCTTCTAACTGCTTAACCTGCAAACCAAGAAAAAATTGAAGCTCCCCCATAAGACTCATCTCGAATTCACTGTGCATATGTTTAGAGAATTCTTCACACAGTGAAGGATTAGTAGAACTAAAGATAATGTCGTCCACATAGACTTGAACAATAATTATGTGATTGCGAACTTTTTTGTAAAGAGAGTTTGGTCTACCTTACCTCTTGAGTAGTTTTTGCTTACCAAATAGGTGCTCAGCCTGTCGTACCAAGCTCGGGGTGCCTATTTCAAACCATAAAGAGCTTTGTGTAATTTAAATACATGGTTTGGTTTATCATGATCCTCAAAGCCAGGTGGTTGAGAGACATAGACTTCCTCTTTTATGTAGCCATTCAAGAAGGCAGTTTTGACATCCATTTGAAACAATTTAAACTTGTTTGAGCATGCGTATGCTAACAAGATTCTAACTGCTTCTAGCCTAGCTACAGGTGCAAAGGATTCTTCAAAGTCCACACCAAACTCCTGATTATATCCTTTGCAACCAATCTAGCCTTGTTTCTCACCACTTTACCCTCTTCATTGAGTTTGTTCCTAAAAACCCATCTTGTCCCAATTACAGAAATATCAGGGGTTCTAGGAACTAAACTCCAGACATTATTTCGTTGAAATTGCCCAAGCTCCTCATGCATAGCATCAATCCATGAGTTTTCTTTTAATGCTTCTTCAACATTTTTAGGTTCCACTTGAGATACAAAAGCTAAATGATCCTGTTCAACTACTAGATTAACCTGAGACCTAGTTTGAACTGAGTCATTTATGTCACCTATGACATTCTCAAGTGGATGAGCTTTAGAATACTTCACATTAGTGACTGTTGAAGGTCCAGATTGATCTTGCATTTGAGGAGGTTGTTCTGAAGGAGGGGTGGCTGGAGGACTTTCAACTTGAGGTTGATCTTGTTGTTGTGGATCTTGTGCAGGTACTTCTTCTTCATTTCTGAATAGATGTCCGTCATCTTCATCATCGTACCTAAGAAGATATCCACTTTTATTTTTAAGAGGTGTTTTGGAGATTGCATTTGGTTTTCCTTGTAGTTCTCCAAGTGTTGTATCTTCAGATGCATCTGCAGACCTGTAAAGATTAGAACCGTTAGGCTTGGTTTGAGATTCATCAAATACAACATGTGGAGTTTCTTCCACTTTTCTAGTTTTCAGATTAAACACCCTATAGGCTCTAGAGTGTTCTGAGTATCCAAGAAAAATACCTTGATCGCTCATGGCTTCAAACTTGTCCAAATCATTTTTATCATTGTTATGTATGAACACTTTTGAACCAAAAACTCTAAAGTACCCAATGGTGGGTTTTTTACCTTTCAGAAGTTCGTAGGGAGTTTTCTTGAATACTGGTCTTACCATGGCTCTGTTAAGAATGTAGCATGATGTGTTTACCACCTCTGTCCAAAAGGTTCTTGCAAGTTGATTCTCAACCAGAAGCGTGTGAGCCATCTCCACCAAGGTTCTATTCTTCCTCTCCACAACCCCATTTTGTTCTGGAGTTCTTGGGGAGGAGAACAAATGTTCTATCCCTTGGTTCCTGCAAAAGTCAGAGAAGGAGGTATTGTCAAATTCTCCCCCGTGATCAGTGCGGATGGAGCATATTTTGTTGACATTTCCATGCTCAATTTTATTGAAAAATTCTTCAAATTCTTTCATTGCTTCATTCTTGTGAGCCAGAAATTTTACCCAAGTGAACCTAGAGAAATCATCTACAATGACAAAACCATAACGCTTGCCATTGAGACTTAGTGTTCTTGTAGGTCCAAATAGGTCCATGTGCAACAGTTCATAAGCTTTTGAAGTACTCACCGGTGCTTTTAATTTGAAGGATTTTTGGGTTTGTTTTCCCTGTGCGCATGCATCACAAAAATTTTCATTTTTATTGAATGGGATTTTAGGAAGTCCACTTACCAGTTTGTGCCTCATGATCTTGTGCAACACATTATAGCTAGCATGACCAAGCCTACGATGCCACAATGTATGCTCGTCCTGTTTGTTTGCTACAAGACACAAATTATCATTTTCTGGATCATCTAAGTCAACCATGTAAATGTTGTTTATTCTTTTTCCAGAAAATTTCAGACATCCTGTTTCCTTATCAAGAATTTGACATGAATTGGATTCAAAGACAATTTTATGACCCTTATCACACAATTGACTTATGTTAAGAAAGTTGTGATGAAGGCCATCAACAAGTAAAACATTGTCTATGGATTTAGAGGCAAACTTACCAATCTTACCTGAGCCAATGATCTGGCCTTTGTTGTTACCTCCAAAAATCACTTGACCTCCGTCTTTTTCAAAGAGCAAACTGAATTTTTCTTTATCGCCCGTCATGTGCCTCGAGCAGCCACTGTCCAGGTACCATTTGTTTTGATTGTGGGCTGCTAGGCATTCCTGCACATGTGGATCAGACAAGAGGTTTTGGTACCCAAATTACTTTGGGTGCCGTTGTATCATTCATGCCAAACAGTAAATGCTTAGGAATCCAAACTTGTTTGATTTTCATTTGGTTTGGGCAATTCCAGCATTGTTTTTCATTGTGCCCAATCTTTTTACATATTTTGCATGATGATGATTTTTAAACAACAGTGGGCTTTACCTTTTTAGGAGCATGCATAGGCATTTTACCCTTTTGTTGCCTTGTTAGTTTAGCTTTAGGAGGTTGGTGTTTGTCCTGTCTTGGGCTTGTTGCAAATTCCTTAGATTGACTAGGAACAACCTTGATGGCTTTTGGTTCCTATTTTTTACCCTTGAATTGATTTTTCTTGTTCTTAGAAGGGTTTTCTTTACTAGAGCTTGGGCTAGGATCAATGAAATTGGTTAGCAGGTTTTTGCCAATTTGCTTTGGCTTTGCATTTTGAAACCTAATCCCATGTCTTGCAACAAACACATTTGAACCTAGAATTGCATCTAGATTCTGTTTACCTTTGACAAAGCTAGATAAATCTTTAGACTTACCTTTTATTTCCTTTTCAGCTTGTTCCAATTTTTCTTTTAGATTAGCATGCTCACTTTTAAGAGTTTTAAGAGAGTTCATTAGATCATCTCTTTCCTTTTGGACTTCTTGAAACTTAAGTTCCATGCTATCCAATTCATCACTGTGTGTTTGTTCATCAAGCTTCATCATTTCAATCACCTTATTCAAGGATTCAATTTCTTCATTATTGTTTGATTCATGAACAAGGGAATTGACTTTCTTCTTGAGTGCTTTATTTTCAGACTTGTATTCACAGAATTTTTCAAATAGAACAGTATAAGCTTCTTCCCATTCACTAATAGAATATGTTTCAAAGGAAGAACTTACCTCGTTGGAGTCATCACTCCTTGCCATGAGACACTGAATCTCATCATCTCCTGAGGTAGCTTGACTGTTTTCATCCTCGTCTTCATCGCTCCAAGTAGCCAACATTGCCTTGGCTTTCTTGAACGTGAACTTCTCCTTTTTCAGCTTCTTCTTGAGCTCGGGGCACTCTCCTCTCATATGTCCCTGCTTCTTGCACTCGTAGCACACAACTTCAGATTTTTTATTAGAAGAAACAAATTTTTTGGTATCCTTTTGGAAAGGTTTCGAGTTACCTGAATCTCTTCTTTTGATAAACACTGTATTGGCAAATTGTTGAGGTTCAAAGAGCGGATGAAAATTTAGCTGAAATTGTGAAAATGGAAGGAGTTGTTATTGACGATAGCTGTGTGGTTAGGCTCAAAGGCAGGTTATTTGTGCCAGTAGAAAGAGAAGTAAAGAATAGAGTATTAGAAGAGGCCCATAAATCCCGGTACACTATTCACCCTGGTAGTACCAAGATGTACCAGGATATGAAGAAACATTTTTGGTGGCCTTATATGAAAAAGGAAATAGCAGAATTTGTCTCAAGATGTGCAATTTGTCAACAAATCAAGGCAGAACATCAGAAGCCTGGAGGTTTATTGCAACCATTACCCATTCCGCAATGGAAATGGGATGATATTTCTATGGACTTCGTAGCAGGTTTACCTAGGTCAGCAGCAGGACATAATGGAATATGGGTATTTGTTGATAGGCTAACCAAGGTATGCAGGTTAGTAGCAGTAAGTATGTCCTGGTCAGTGGACAGATTAGCAAAGGTTTATGTTGATATAATTATTCCACTGCATGGTATCCCGAAGTCTATTGTTTCTGATAGGGATCCCAGGTTTACTTCTGGTTTTTGGAGGAGCTTGCAGAAAGTAGTTGGCACCGAGTTGAGATATAGCTCATCTTACCACCCTCAAACATATGGTCAAACAGAGAGGACTATTCAGACAATTGAAGATATGTTGTGAGCATGTTGTTTAGTTTGGGGTGGTAGTTGGGAGCAGCATCTGGGAATGGTTGAATTTGCTTATAACAATAGTTATCATACAAGTCTCGGGATGGCACCGTATGAAGCTTTATATGGAAGGCTATGTAGAACACCATTGAATTGGCATGAAGTGGGAGAAAGGCAAATGGTAGGCCCTGAGTTGATACAGCAAACCACTAAAATGATAAAGTTTATTAAAGAAAAGTTGCAGACAGCTCAGTGCAGGCAAAAAAGTTATGCTGATAATCGAAGGAGACCACTTCAATTTGAAATTGGAGACTTTGTCTTTTTAAGAGTTTCTCCTACTAAAGGTATTGTGCGGTTTGGTAAGAAAGGAAAGTTGAGTCGAAGGTATGTGGGACCCTTTCAAGTGTTAGAGAAAATTGGAGAGACAACCTACAGACTTGATTTGCCAGCTGATTTTGCAAATGTTCATGATATTTTTCATGTCTCCGTGTTAAGAAAGTGCATTGAAGACCCAACTGAAATAATCAGTTATCAAGGTGGAGATTTGAGGCCAGATATGTCTATGCCTAAATACCTAGTGCAAATTACAGGCCATAAGACAAGGAAGCTAAGGAACAAAGAAATTGAGTTAGTTAGGGTCAGATGGGAAAATAGGCTGGGAGGTGAAGATACCTGGGAGCTAGTGAAGGGCGCAGCATTGTTGACTGTGCCCTCTCCTTGTTCAAAGTTCATTGCACAGGTCAAAATGCTCGCCTTCTCTAAACTGTCTCTCAAACTAAAAGTTGCAATGATGAACTAGCATAGTGGTGAGAGCAGGTCATTTCCACAGGGAAGCTGAATAGAATCTGACTTAAACTACTTTGATTTGAAAACACTTTTTTACCAAAATAACATTGTAATAGAATCACTTCTATGAACAACACCAATCTAAAAACACTACGAACCATAAGATGAACAACAAAATGGGAACATGATGTAATAAACTCTAGATTAAGAAACCATAAATGACATTAAACTGTAACGCCAAAACTCTGGATCTGATCCCTTTATCAATGTCGAACTATCTATCAATGCTCAACCATTAAAGCAAGAACAGAGGAACTGAACATGCACTGGATCAAAGTCTCCCAACCCAACCCTTACAGGAGAACAAGAGAAAGGAAACCCAGAATGTTAAACTAAAACTTTCAACAGTAAGAACACAACAACAAATTCCTCCAGAAACTCTGAATTGTTTACCTCTCCCCGATCTGAAGGAAAATATAGAAGAAACAATGGCAAAAAAAATTCCCAAAATGCTGAACTGGCCAAGCCCTTGGAATCCCAAACTCCAATCCTCATAGCAGCAAGAACATTCCACTCAAATCCCTTGGAATTCTGAACTGTAGAAGCCCCCTCCACTGCTCAAACATCTGAATCTGGGAAGAAAGAAAAAAAAGCTAAAAAAAACAGACAAATCAAACCAGCCCAGAATACTGAGTACAGAAGAAAGCTAATCTCTCCAATACCGAAGAAATATCAAAAGCAATTAAACTAGTTTCCCAACCCTTTGATGTCGAAATCTCCTCCCAGCAACTGCCAACAGCAAAGAAGATAACCCAAAGCAAAAAGTACAGAACACCTTATCTCCCTCCCAGCAGAAAGAACAACACAGCAACAACGAAGAGAAGAAGAAGATAAATTGCAAGCAAATCACAGTAACAAAAACAAACCAAAATGCTAAACCATCTACCTCAACTCAACCATCCATAGAAGAGATAGAAGAAGAAATTGCAATTCTGCTTACAGATGAAAGGAAAATCACAAAAAAATGGAAGAACGAAATATCCAAATGCTGAACTCCTCTACAATACTAGAAGAACAGAAAGCAAGAACTAAGAAATCCTAAAAACAAACTCCCAAAAATTCCAACTCGTGAACCCTCCCTTGCTCTGCTCTGATCAAAAAGAAAATTACAGAAGAAAGAAAATGGCAGAAATCAAATCCTAACATCTCCACTGGCGAACCTCACAGTTCTTCTGAAAAGAAAGTACAGGAAAAAGAAAACTAAAAAAATTCCTAAGAAATTCGAACTCTAGAACTGAGGACCTTGGGTCCCTTTATAGGCGCCCTGGCTGCCTCTGCACGATCCAGATCTGCACCTCCTCTCCAGCGCACAACTTCCACATCAGCACACCCAAGCAACAGCCCTGCGCAGCTTCACACACCTCAACTGGGCAAAGTTCCCGGTTGCTCAGCCCTGTCGCCACCCAGGATCCACCTCTGCAGCAACTCGCACCAGCTACCGCTGCTTCACACCGCCACGACAGCAGTGCTTCCGGCCTCTCCAGCTCACCGCGCTAGCTCAGCCATCGTCGCGCGTCTTCATCCACCCTGGCCAGCCCCGCGCCGTAGCGCACTAGGATCCAGCATCGCACGGACCGCCTGATCTCCGCCCTGGTTCCATCGTCTCACACCGCCTCCATCGCCAGTGCACAAACCGCCTCCAGGCGCTGCTGCGCCTGCTTCGCACCTGCTGCACCCAGTAGATCCGCCCTGGCCAGCCCCGCGCCGCAGCGCACCATCGCTGCGCACGGCAGCTCCATCGCCCGAGCACAGCCCACCGCGCCCCTGCTGAGGCCACACCTAGCGCACAGCTAGCAGATGCACAGCCGGTCCCCTTCACAAGCTTCCAGCAGTTTCGTTGCCCTAGTGGGGAGAGAAGAAAGATTAAAACAGGATTTAAGTGACCAATTTTTGGTTGGATAAAAGGGAAATGGCGAAATGGACTTAGAGGGTATGTGGCTACTTATGGTGAGATGAGGGAAACAATATGTAATGGATTTATGAGGGGGTATGTGTCATGAATGTTATTTATTTAAAATCACATTTATTTACAAACTAATATTTACAAGAATGAAAATATGTTTAAACTAAAAATTATTTATATACAATGTTTTTGCAAAAAAATGAGAACATGTTTATTAGTCAAAATTATTCAAGAAGTATTGGTTTTATTAAATGAAAATCTAGCTATGTGTTGTATCAAAAAATTTAACTAATATGTTCAAAAACTTATTTATGGGTGAAATGACAATTAAAATCAAATGCACATTATTTGTAGACAAAGAATATCTAAAATTCACTATATGCATGAAGTTTAACACAAAAAATTCTGTACTTATCACTCCCCCCTACTTAAACATTGCTAGTCCCTTAGCAATGAAAATTACTCCAAATGTAGGACTAGAAGATACAATGTCTTATGCTAAACAACCATCAAGTAAAAGATTAATGTAGAGATATGTCTTTCTTATTTGTAAAGGCTTATGGCAAGAAATTAGTACACAGATGATAGCTCACTTAAAGTTCACATCAGCCCTCATGAAGCTTCTCTACCTCAGCTAGTAATTGAAATTAGATTAATTCGAGGGAAAAGAAAAGAATTGTCGAATAAGATCATTGCTCAGTCAGATTGGGTTGTTTCTCTCAGTTCCATTCTGCCCATCTTCCTTGAGGATTATTTCTCTGAGTTGAGGACTTTGCCCCTTTATTTGCACTTTGTACACTCAGGATTTTTCTTTCTTTTTCTATCCATAATGCTGCACAACCCATCACTTTTCAAGAGTAGCGAGTCCAACTTTACTCAGATCCGAGGCATTTTTCATGGATTTTTTTTTCTTTTGCTTTTGCTTTTTGTTTTTGTTTTTTTTCTTTTCTTTTCTTTTCCTCTTAAAAGAAGGATGGGCAGTCAGGTTCCTTGATCACATGCCTTCACTTCCTTCACAATTCACTTAAGGGGAAGGGAGAAAACTAATCACCTCTCTCCTACTAGCTTTGACAAATTTGCTACATTCGGGTTCAGTTGATCTAAGTGGCTGTGTAGTGTGTGTATGAAAACCTCTTGCCATAAATCCTTACATAAGGTAGACAAGAAGTACATGTAATCCTTTATTAGAGGCTATCTAACATGGATGTCTGCAAAGGGATGTGACAACTGCAAAATTTTAATGGTTAAAGATCAGACACATAGTCTGGGTTGCGCAATGTCATGCATTTTTATTCAAAGATGAAATATTGTGAAGTTTTTATTTGCATATGTACAAGCTAAAAAAATGAAGCACAGGTTAGGGTGATGCCTATGAATGCATGTTTATTCTACCCTTCCCAATTTATTTACATGAAAGAAAAGTAAGACAGAAAATTACCTGATAAAGGAAATTTGTACACTTGGGTTGCCTCCCAAGAGCGCTAAGTTTATCGTCTTCAGCCAGACGCCATTAGGCTTCATTTGGCTCAGCTAGCTTAGTAGAATCCATTTTTAAAGAAGATGGGTTTTCAAAGAAATGTTTTAACCTCTGCCCATTAACAGTGAACGATTGTCCAGTTTTATGATCAAGAATAATGACAGCGCCATTGTCATAGACTTTGACAACAGTGTAAGGACCATCCCACCGGGACTTCAATTTTCCTGGAAGTAGACGAAGCCGAGAATTAAATAGCCAGACTTTATCATGCACTTGAAAAGTTTTTCTATGAATGTGTTTATCATGGAATGCTTTGACTTTGGCTTTATAGATCTTTGGCTTTTACTTTGTCTTATTCTCTCCCTTAAACCCTAGAGCACAGGGTTGGTCTACTGCTTTTTTCACACAAGATTCTTCCAAGGAGTCTACCACTAGACAACTCTCTCCTTGATCATAGTGCCTAGATGCCTTAAAAATATTGATACTAACCTGCTCATCCCCAAATGATATATCCATCGTCCCGGTAGTACAATCAATGTTACCTCTAGCTATGGCCAAAAAGGGTCTACCAAGTATGATGGTGGACTAAGTTTAATCTTGAGGAGTGTTCATCTTCAGAATGATGAAATCGGCAGGGAAGTAACAATCTTTGATTTTTACAATATCGTCCTCAACTAAGCCTTTGGGAGTGGTGATAGAACGATCGGCTAGTTGAAGGACAACAGAAGTATGTTTCAATTCTCCTAATTTGAATTTCTCAAAAATAGCAAAAGGTAGGAGATTGACACTGGCTCCCAAATCCAAAAGGCTGCTTTCAAAAGTGACACCACCGATGGTGCATGGAATTAGTGGAGTGCCTAGATCTTTGATTTTTTTAGGGAGTTGATTTAAGATAATGGCACTCACAGTTTCTGGAAGAATGATTGTTTCAGTTTTATTTCTGATTTCACATTTTGGAGGGCACATTTCTTTTAAGAATTTGGCATAAGAAGGCACATGCTTAATGGCATCAAGGAGAGGAATGTTGATGTGAACTTGTTTAAACAGTTCCAAGAGTTCTTCATTACTAGTTGATTTGTTTTTGCATTTTGGTTTTAAAGCTTCACGAAAAGGAACCCTTGGAATGTAACAACTTGGGTCTTCATTTATTTTGATTTTGTCTAGAGGTTCTTCAGTCATTTTTTCTTTTTCCTTGGATTTTTCTATCTCAACATTTTCTTCAATCTGTTCTTCAATTTCTTTTTCAATTTCATTTTCTTTATCCTCATTCAATGTTGACATGTGTGGGTGAGGATTTGTTCTGATTTTTCCACTTCTTAAGGTTGAAACAGTTTTCACATTTTCCACTTGAGGGCCCCTAGCTTGGGCAGGAGGATGGTCTTATTGTATAGGTTGGTTTTGGTTTTGTGGTGCTGGAATATTCTGGACAAAAGCTTGTTGTTGGTTTTGTGGTGGAGGGGCATTTGGTCGAGCAGGTGGTCTATACCCCTAAGCTTGATGGTGTTGCTGGTTCTGATAAAATCCGAAAGGGTTGTTCCTTGGGTTTGCTACAGCTTGACTTGGTAGCTGACCCAATTCCCTCCTTTGACATACATCAGCAATCTGAGACTCTATCCTTGCCAAATTTTGTTGAAAATTTTGGTTTTGATTTTAATATTGACTTTGTTGTTCTTGCACAGTTTGGCATAGAGTCGCCATCATGTTTTGGAGTTGATTCATTTTATCGTCTCAATTGGGTTGAGGAGGTGGTGGTTGATATGAAGGTTGCTGGAAATTGGTATGAGCAAATTGATTGGAGTTTTGATTTCCTTGGACGTGTGGAGGTTTGGAGTAAGAAGATTGGCCAAATCCTGAATTTTGATTGGGATAGGATTGATCGTACATGGATTGTTTGAAAGAAGGTTGAGAAACTTGTTCAGATTGATTTTTCCATGAAAAATTCGGGTGATTTCTCCAACCAGGGTTGTATGTGTTACAATATGGATCATGAGAGGGTTTGTAGAAACCTTGGGCAGCTTGGACTTGTTCTTGAATGAAAGGGGATAATTGGGAAGTAGTGGGACAAGCATTGGTAGAGTGAGCTGGGCTAGCACACATAGCACAAGTTTCAGGTGTTTGAGAAAATTTGGGTATGGCTTGCCCAGTTAAAGATAGTAATTGATCGAATTTTTGTTCCCACTTCTGCTCCAATATTTGGTCAAGTCTAGCTAACAGGTCTTCTACCCTAGAGTCTGATTCTCCTCTCTCTCTTAATTCATACATTCCTGCCTTCTTTATAGGTCCTAGTGCTCTCTCATAAGAGTGGAGTGAGGTATGATTTATAGAGTTCTCACTCAATGTTTCAAACAGATTATATGCCTCATCCTCGCTCTTAGTCATGAATGCTCCTTCACATGAGGCATCAATCATCTACCTATTTGATTCAGTCAGTCCTTCATAAAAAGCTTGGACTATTTGCCACCTCGACAGACTATGATGGGGACATTTTCTAAGCAACTCATTCAATCTCTCCCATGATTCATGCATTAACTCTCCCGGGTGTTGGGAGAATCCAGTTATTGCTCTTCTCATTGTATTGGTGCGGCCAATGGGGTAACATTTCTTCAAAAACTCCTGCTGCATTTCTGGCCATGTTGTAATTGTTCTCCCTATTGTTCCTAACCAATATTTGTCCTTGTCTTTCAAAGAGAATGGAAATAGGGTCAATCTCAAGCCATTTTCAGTGAAGTTTTGGATCCTTACAGTGGAACAAATCTCTAGGAACTCATCTATATGCCTATAAGGGTCTTCATTGGGATTGCCATAAAAAGATGGCAACATCTGAATGGTTCCAGGCTTGATCTCAAAATGATTTGCCGGAATTTCCGGCCTGATGCAAGTAGCAGGTTGATAATTAGAAGGAAAAATACTCCTTCATCTGTCTGGGTGCAACCTCCTCCATATTCCTAGCAATTTGGTTTTGATCTTGGTTGGCCATCCTAGTTTTCCTATGAAAGAATCTTTCAATCTCGTCTATAGGTTGGGCCAAATCTATGTTCAAGGATCGTCTACCAAGCATGCACAGTTGAAAAGCCTTCTATTTAAGATTTTTAAATTTTTTAGATTTTTGAATTTTTGTGATCAAACACAAACAAACAAACACTTTCAAAATAAATTGACCTAGACACTAAGTGTTCCTTGGACTGATGTTATTTTTCTCAAAATCAGATTTATGCTTGCTTAATTCCAATCATAACTCTTCTTGTACTGGCCAGGTAAGAGGTGGAGTAGAGGGAGGCCCCCCTTGCTTTCACAAGGACCCAATTAAATAACCTCTAGCCCACTTAAGCGTAAGCTTTTTAACCTCTAATCCTAGACACCAGACTTAAAGAGAAGTTTTGAATTTAAGAAATGATAAATCTAATTATGAACCCTAGGGCCAAGTCTACTGGTTTTTATTAAAAGCTGAGGCAAATGCAAGAATGTGGATTTTTTTTTGTGATTTTTGGGCAAAGGAAAGGGTGATGAAATCCCTCACCTTATCTTTTTTCTAATGGGTGAAGCCCTTAAGCAGTCCCATTTTCAAATGTGAAGTGCACAGATCAAGTTTCTAACAAGCAGTTTGTTGGATTGAATGCAAAATTCATATCATTTCCCTCCTATTTTGATGATGACAAAAATGTTCTTAAAGCAATTTAATTGAAGCATGTCAAAAACATCATACCTGAAATTCATGTTCAAAAAGTATTTTTCAAATCACATTTATCATTTATAGTCATGATACATCATTTAACTAATGATATATGTGTTTATTTTTTCAGGAACAAACATTTTATGCAAAAGTGTGTCGACACACCCATCAATGGTGTCGACACATCAACACAGATTCAAAGAGAAATTGTGTAAAATGTCAAGAGCAGGTCGACACATGTCAAAGTGTGTCGACACGAGTGGCAGTTTTCCAGAGATTAAGGGTACCCAGGTCGACACACTCCCAGGGCAGGTCGACACTAGACCCAGTTCCCAGAACAGCCAGTTTGAGGAATTGGGACAGTAGGTCAACACACTCAAGAGCAGGTCGACACGGGACCTTTCTCCCAGAACAGGTTTTTCTATCTTTGGGACAATGTGTCGACACAACCACCAGGGCAGGTCGACACACTACGGAAACTTTTCATCCTAAGAGCTGATGGCTGCCACGTGTCCTTCTAGGGCGATCAGAATCTTTTTGGAAAGCGTGCCCTTGTACCCCAAAAGGGTATCTTTGGAATCCTAAGGGTATAAAAGGTCCTTTTTGGCCTGCCTTCAAAAAGTGAGACCCAACCAACCTCTTAGAGTCTCCTGAAAAGTTCCTGGCGGCCATAAGAGTTCGTGTCTCCTCCTCTGCCTTCCTGGAGTCTCCTGAAGACCTCTTCTCACCAATTCAAGGTGTGAGAATTGTGGTTTGATCTTTAAAGAAGCCTCTGAAGCATCTCAAGGAAGCAGATCAAGTAGAAGCCATCGTTGGAGAGAATTCAAGGAAGGTCCAACCTCCCAGATTGCAGAGCATCGTCTTGGACTTCATGTTTACAAGCTTCTTCCCAATCCAAGCTTCTACAAGGGAGTACACCTGAAGAACGAAGCCATTCAATACATTTACTTTACTTCTGTTCTTCTGAGATATCTCTTGAGATTATGCAAGTGCTTCTGCATAATTCTCATTAGTGTTCTCAAATTTCGACTAGATCTGTTGCTAGGAGATCTTGTCTTAAGTTGGTGTCTAGCAAGTCTATGTGTGAGCCTTGTGCTCAGGTTGTTGTGAGCCGGTGTGCTCAGTGTTGAGTTGTCAAACTCAAGTGTGGGTTGAGCAGTCTTGCTCAGTTGTTCTAGAGTAGTCTTGCTCTAGAAGTGGTGTGAGTTGTAAGCTCTTCAGTGTTGGAGTTGTCAGGCTCCAGTGGGTGTGTTACCCAGTTGTGTTAGTGAATCCTCACGGGTTGTGAGGGGTGGATGTAGGAATCACATGGGTGATTTCCGAACCACCTAAAAATCCTTGTGCATTTGTTTTCTGTGGTTTGACTGATTCATCCGCTAGATGCTTGCATAGGATTCGTTTTTAATTCACTTAATCAACTTGATTCACATCTAAGTTTTTCAACCCACTCCAATCTAATCAGATCAGTAGCTTTTCACTGATAACATTGCCTCTGATTCTAAATAGTTTTAAAAATTATTTAAGCTTCCGCAAAAGTGGCTAAGATCTATTCATCCCCCCCTTCTAGATCTTTTCCACACATTTATTTCGATCCTTCAATTGGTATCAGAGAGGGTTTACATCGATCTGATTTGAACTGAGCAGCTTTTGTTTCTGAGTATTGAGTGTTTGTTTGTTTGTTTGTCTTTGTTTGTTTGCTTGCTTGCTCAACTACTTCTCTTTGCATTTACTTAAGTGTCATGGACTCAAAGGGTTTCATAGCTGAGGGCCATTCCATAAATAGGCCACCATTCTTTAATGGTTTGGACTATTCTTATTGGAAGAACAGAATGCAAGTATTCTTAAGGGCCCAGAACTATGAGATCTGGAAAGTAGTTGGCTGGTCCCTATGAAAACCAGGGTGAGGAAGAAACCTGGACAAGGGAACAAATAAGGAGAGCTACATTGAATTACAGTGCCATGAACATGATTCAATGTGCTGTCCATCCCAAGGAGTATTCGAGAATCTCTATGTGTAAATCTGCCAAAGAGATGTGGGATAAACTCGAACTACTCTATGAGGGAACATCTCAGGTCAAGGAGACCAAGGCAAATATCTTAGTTTCAGAATATGAACTTTTCATGATGAAATCTAATGAATATATTTCTGAAATGTTTGCCAGATTTATGGTGATTGTCAATGGACTCAAGGCTTTGGGTAAGGAGTATACTGATGCAGATTTGGTAAGAAAAATTTTGCGTTCACTTTGCGTTCACTTTCTTCAATTTGCATACCAAGGCCACTGTTATTGAAGATTCAAAAGATTTATCCAAAATGTCTTTGGATGAATTGATTGGATCTTTAATGACATATGAAATAAACTTAAGAAGAAATGAAGATCTTATCATCAAGACCAAGCCTATGGCACTCAAAGCCTCTTCAAGCAACAAAGATAAAAATCACGATAAAACAAGTTCTGAAGAATCTGAGTCAAATGAGGATGAGATTGCCCTCATGACCAGACAATTCAGGAAATTCATGAAATGTAGGAAAGGGAAAATGACTGGGAAAAAGAAATTTCCCCCAGGTAAGAAGAATATTTCCTCTTCCAATTTCAATAAGAATCATAAACCTGATGAGAATGTTATCTGTTACAGGTGCAACAAGCCAGGACACATGAAGGGAGAGTGTCCTGAGAACAAAAAGGAAAAGCACAAAAGATTCCAGAAATACAAGAAGCCCAAGGCCATGGTAGCCACTTGGTCTGATGAAGACACAAGTGAGGAAGAAGAAGAGAAGAAGTCCTCAAGCTCAGAGAGTGAGGAAGTTTGCTTCATAGCCAACAGCACAGATGGAAAGGTAAATACTTCCTTTGAAGATTATAGTGTTGAAGATTGGCAGGATGTGTATGCTGAATTGGTAGAAAGATACTCTGAAATGAGAAAAGAAAACAAACACATCAAAAAGAAAATTGAAAATCTTTACCATAACCAATCTTCAAACAATAGAACCTGTGAACTGGAATCTGAAGTAACAGAATTGCTTGAAGAAAAAAAAATTTACTGAACCAAATGATGATTTAAAGCTTGCCTCTCAGAAGGCCTCCCAAGACTTCAGAAATTTAAATGAAAAGCTGGAAATTGAAAAACAAGAAAAACAACAGAAAATTGAAGAAATTGAAATTCTTAAAAACCAGCTAAAGGAAAAGGAGGAGGTTATCCAAACCTTCACAAAGGCCAAGATAACCTAGAGGCATTGCTAGGATCCAACAAGACAACCACATCTCATGGATTGGGATTCAACAAAAAGAAATCAACAAAAGATAAATCTGGTGAGAAAAAGGGAAAAGCACCATTAATCAACTTTGTTAAAGGTCCCAATCTGGAAAACACTGAAATCCAACAAACAGCAAACAAAACCCAAACAAAACCCAAACAAACTCAAAACAAATCAAAAATCCAAAAACAAAAGAAGACTGTCAGGTCGACACAGTCCCTGACAGGTCGACCTGTTCAACACCAAAAACCATAATCAACTCAACTAAAAATTCAAATAAAAATCTGAGAAATAAGAAAAGGGAAAAGAAATAATCCTTGAAAAACCTTGGACCTCCAAGACAGCTCCTCAAGAAAATTGGACTAATCCTTGGAACCAATGGTATGAAAATCCCTGTTGGTATTATCCTCAATACCCTTATCCAAATTTCTGGATGTACCAACACAATCCATGGATTCCACTCCTTCTATGAACTCAAATTTTCAAATGAAAAACTCCCCTCCTACCAAAAACAAAGATCTTGGTGCTTTCATTCCTAAAAGAAAGAACAAACAGAAAAATGCTGAAAACACCAAAGTAACAAAACAAAAATCTAAAACAAATCAAATTTGGATGAGAAAGGATTTGATGTCTTTGCTAAATCATTCTGATGGTCCCAACTCTGTTTGGGTACCAAAATCTTCTCTCCACTGATCTTGTTGCAGGGAAGTCGTGCACCCAACACAAATGTATGGTTTCTTGACAGTGGGTGTTCACGACATATGACTGGAGATAGAGCCAAATTCTCATTCCTGCTTGAAAAGGAGGGAGGGTCAGTCACCTTTGGAGGTAAAAATAAAGGAAAGATCATTGGATCTGGTAAGGTTGGTCAAACTTCTTCAAACTCAGTAGATAATGTCTTGTTAGTTGATGGACTTGATTATAATTTGCTCAGTATCAGCCAACTATGTGACAAAGGTCACAAAGTTGTGTTTGAATCTGATTTTTGCAAGATAATAGATTCATCAACTGATAAAATCAAATTCTTTGGAAAAGAGAAAACAATGTCTACATGATCAACCTTAATAAAAACTTTTCTGAAAATCTTTGTTTTGTTGCAAATAAAGATGAAATTGCATGGACTTGGCACAAAAGACTTGGCCATGCAAGCTTCAGAACAATGGATAAGTTGTTAAGATTGAATCTGGTTAAAGGTCTTCCTGAATCACTCTCTAAAGTTGAAAATCAAATTTGTGGGATCTGTGCTAAAGGAAAACAAACTAGGAAATCCTTTAAAGTCTTCAATGAAGTACTCACATCTAAGCCACTAGAACTTCTTCACATGGACCTCTTTGGGCCAACAAGAGTTCTAAGCTTGAGTGGCAAAAGATATGGATTTGTAATCATTGATGACTTTACTAGATTTACCTGGGTTATTTTTCTATCTCACAAAAGTGATGCATGCCTTGAATTCAGGAACTTTTGTACCACTGTCTTAACCACTTATCCATATAAAATCAAAAATATCTTAACTGTCATGGGGGTGAATTTGAGAACACATCCTTTTCTGATTTTTGTGCTGAATTTCAGATATTCCACAAGTTTTCTTCACCAAGAACTCCAGAACAAAATGGAGTTGTGGAAAGAAAGAACAGAACTCTTGTGGAAATGGCTAGAACCATGCTTCTTGAGAGTAACTTGCCCAAATCCTTCTGGGCTGAAGCTGTGAACACAGCAAACCACATACTCAATAGAGCATTGGTCAGACCAAAAATCAAGAAAAACCCCCTATGAATTATTGAAAAACAAAAAGCCAACTGTTTCCTATTTTAAAGTCTTTGGGTGCAAATGCTATGTACACAATAATAACAAGAAAACCTTGACAAGTTTGATGCTAAGAGTCAGGAAGCTATCTTCCTTGGCTATTCTGAAGTGTCAAGGGCCTTCAAAGTGTATATAATGAAAACCAAATCTGTTGAAGAATCTCCACATGTTATTTTTGATGAAAATTCCTTTTCCACTAATGATTCTAAATCTTGCAGGGAAAAACAAGACAATGAAGAGGATGACCTCATTGTGGATTCTTCACCAACCGTTGAGGAGATTAATAACATTGAAGAAAACCTGAACAACAACTCACAATCTCCAAATGGTTCAGGTAATACTGATTCAGAAGTGGGTACTTCTCAACAGGTAATTTCTGAACCTCGATTTCTAAGAGATCACCCATTAGACAGTGTAGTTGGCAATCTAAATGATAGAGTTAGGACCAGATCATCCTTTTTGCAAAACATTGAAGAAGACTCACTAGCTCTAATTTCCCAAATTGAACCCAAGTCAATTGATGAAGCCTTATCCAGTTCTGATTGGGTTAATGCTATGCATGATGAACTTCATCAATTTGAAAGAAATCAAGTGTGGGAATTAGTGCCTAGACCTAGTGACCAAACAGTGATTGGCACTAGATGGGTTTTCAGAAATAAATTGAATGAAGCTGGTCAAGTAATAAGAAACAAAGCTAGGTTAGTTGCAAAGGGGTATAACCAAGAATTTGGAATTGACTTTGAAGAATCTTATGCCCCTGTAGCTAGACTAGAAGTTGTGAGAATTTTCCTTGCTTTTGCATCCTCCATGAAATTCAAAGTCTTTCAAATGGATGTTAAAAGTGCATTTCTAAATGGATATATAAAGGAAAATGTGTTTGTTGAACAACCTCCTGTATTTGATAATGAAAAATATCCTAATCATGTTTTAAGCTTAATAAGGCACTCTATGGTCTTAAACAAGCTCCAAGAGCTTGGTATGATCGTTTGAGTTCCTTTTTACTTGAAAAAGGATATTCTAGAGGTAATGTTGATCAAACATTGTTCACAAAAACAGTAGAAAATCAAATAATTGTGGTCCAAATTTATGTTGATGACATAATTTTTGGCTCCACCAATAAAGGCCTTTGCACTGAATTTTCAAATCAAATGCAGAATGAATTTGAAATGAGCTTAATGGGAGATTTAACATTCTTTTTGGGATTGCAGGTTAACCAAACGAATGAAGGAATCTTCATCAGTCAAACCAAATATGTCAAGGAGCTACTGAAAAGGTTTGACTATCAGAACCTTAAACATTCAAGCACACCCATTGCAATAAATGCTAAGCTAGAAGAAGACCCATCTGGTAAGTCAGTAGATCCAAAACCTACAGAGGTATGATTGGCTCTCTGCTCTACCTTACTACTTCTAGACCTGACATTCAGTTTTGTGTGTGCTTATGTGCTAGATTCCAATCAAATCCTAAAGAAAGTCATATGCTTACTGTGAAAAGAATTTTAAATATCTTGTTGGAACATGTGACTTAGGAATTTGGTATCCTGCTGGTTGCAAGTTAGAATTGTTTGCCTATTGTGATGCTGATTATGCTGGGTGTAAGTTAGATAGAAAAGGCACAAGTGGCTTGTGTGTATTTCTAGGTGGGTGCCTTATTTCTTGGGCTTCTAAGAAGCAACATTCAGTTGCTCTGTCAACAGCAGAGGCTGAGTATGTTGCTGCAGGTAGATGTGGAACTCAGATTCTCTGGGTGAAACATCAACTTCTTGATTACAACCAAGATTTAGGGTGTGTACCCATCCTATGTGATAACACAAGTGCAATCAACCTTTCTAAAAACCCATTCAGCACTCCAGAACAAAACACATTGAAATTAGGCATCATTTCTTGAGAGATGAGGTTGCAAAGAAATCTTTTGAACTCCATTTTATTGAAACTGAAAAACAAATTGCAGACATATTCAAAAACCCCTTCCTGAAAATAGATTCTCATCTTTAAGGAGAGAACTTGGTCTTTGTAAATGTCCACCTTCTTGATCTCTCTTAAGGTTTGGGTTAAGTGCTATGCATTATCTAAGGAGGAGTTCTTTGCATTTCATATTTCCTTGCTTCCTCAAGATACATTGTTCATATCTCTCTCATTTTCAATTCTATTTCCCTTTTTACAATAAATTCTCCACTTCTGATTGTGTTGAAACTTCTGGTATATCAAATAGTGATTTGGAGAAGGACAAGTTATGCTTGTCTGGACACTTTCACTATGCGTGAGAACATATCTCCGCCAAGTACTAAGAAGTTAATATGCAATAATTGAGGGGGAGCTTTTATTGTTCCAAGAGAATTCTTTTCTGATTTCAAAACTTGCACAGTTTTAACTTCCACTTCTTTTTGCTAATGAATTCTTCAACTCTTATTGTATTGAAATCTCTTGGTATATCAAATGGTGACTTGAAGAAGGACAAGTTATGCTTGTCTGGACACTTTCACTATGCGAGAGTATGTGTCTCCGCCAAGTACCAAGAAATGGATATACAGTTGTTGAGGGGGGTCTTTGTTGTCCAAGAAGAAAATTCTCTTCTGATTTCAAAATTGCATATCTTTATTCTGATGACAAATGGTTGAAATCATCATCTCAGGGGGAGCTAGAAAATTCACAAGTCACCTTTTTGCAAATTTCAAAACCCTTCTTGCATTTCATCAATTCCTTGCATGATGTCCTCATTCTAAAGTCTAGAGTCTCAAAATGAACCTTGAGTGATCCATTATATTTTACTAATCAACTTTCCACTATGTCTCTCATCCACAGAAATTCAGATCTCTTCCTAAACTAAATAACAATTTGTGTATTGAACTTAAAACATTTCCTTGTTTGCAACTGATGACTAGATGTATTTGAATTCTATCTTACAAACTCTCCAAAATCTTATAAAATCCAACAGAGCAATGGCATTTGTGCTGAGAAACTGCACACCTTCACAATGAATGAAGTGCTATGTATGTCATGAGGCATTATTGCTAACTCTGTTCAAAGGGGATCCAAATTGAAAATAACCTCAAAATTCAAGCAATTATGTGCTATGCTTTTGATGATGACTGAGTAACTGGAAATATTGGCGTCTAAAAAACGTATATTTTCATGTCAAAAGGTCATCATTTACCCCTTTGAGACTTGACAATGACTAAATCTTGAGTATCCAGGGACTATGGTGTGTAAAAAGCACTAGTACTTGAGTGAAAGAGATTTACATCATTTGATAGTTTGTTAAAAGAACAAAAATATGAAAATTATTGGAGATTTGTTTAGAAAGAATCATCTTCCTCCTTCATCAAGTTGTTCTTTAAGTTTGTGTTTTACTTTCAACACAACTGTGTTTAGTTTAGATGATATCTTTAATTCTTGCAAATTGAGAAACATGGTAGATTTTGGTTGATTGTTAGATACATTATATCCCTCAATTTATCATTTTGTTGATTCAAGTCTTGGAATGCTAATATCCTGTTGGAAATTGTGTGAAATACTTGAACTGTAATGAATTTTGCAAAATACAACAAATGAATTTTTAGGCCTCTTAAAAATCCTTGAAATGTTAATTCCTCTCATTATTTATCATTATAAAGATGTCCCCTAATTTCTCAAAAATTTCCTCTCAAAAATTCAAATTTCTCTCAAAGGTTGTGTCGACACAATCCACTCTCGTGTCGACACACAACCCAGTCAGGTCGACACACCCTTCCTCATGTGTCGACACTACCTTCTCGCCAGAACCTTTTCAAACCTTTCGGGTTCACCTTAAACCCTTGTTGTTCCTGCGGGGCAGTGTACCACTGCATCCCTTTTTGGACATCAGGTCGACCCTGACGGCCAAACTCTCACCTTTCGACAAGAAATTTTCACCATCTCTCTCTAATCTTCAATCACCTCTCCAATCTTCCATCTCCTCTCTGAAATTCCACTCCTTCCTTGCACCATGGTCCGCAAGTTGGGTCCCGCCGTGGCGCAAGGTCTCAGGCTTCTTCAAGGCAGGTTCCGGCACAGGTTCCAGTTGAACAGATTGAAAGAAGAACCAAGCGAAGAAATGATCCTGCAGAGCTTCCAGGATCCTCTTCTGCACCTCTCAGAGCTTCAAAGAGAGGTAGGACCTCCAATACTGGAAGAGGTAGACAAGTTTCAAACCCTAGATCAGATATTCGGGCGATTCCTCTGACCATCCTGAGGAATCATCTTCATCTTCCTCTACTGAGTCTCAAGAGGATATACCCTCAGAATCCGTCAGTGCTGCCAAACTGATTTTGAAGCCTAGAATTCTTGATCTTTCTGACACCCAATTAGCAGACTCTCTCCCTGAAATTCAAACCTATTTCTCCTTTCAATCTTGGATACCTTTTATTTCTGAATTTCAAGTCTGCTATCCAAGGTTAGTTAGAGAGTTCTACAAAACCTCACCTGCACAGAAGAAGGTCTTAAATCCAAAGTCAAGGGGATAGAGATAGACATGCCAACTGATGTAGCAGCCTCCATTTTCAAAGTGCCAGATGAGGGGGCTGACTACCATGAATTTGAATTTGACTTACATGAAGCCTACTCAATCTTGACAGGCCATCCTGCAGATCCATCAGATCCCAAACAAACCTATGTGACAAGATTTAATGCCAACTCATTTCCACCTGTATTAAGGGTAATTCACCACATCTTGACAACCATAGTTACCCCTCAAGGTGGTGGGAGGGATAGATTGACCGATATCCAGAGATTCATACTCTATTGCATGGTCAAAGATATCAAGGTCAACCTTCATGTGATTCTTTATCAAATCATTTCTGAAACTACAAGAACAGACCTCAAGAGATCTCTACCTTATGGAGCACATCTGACCTCAGTGTTCAAGCACTTTGGTGTGCCATTGGAAAATGAAAAGTTCCAATCCATTCCCAAGTCAAACATCTACACTTTCAAGAATATCCAGAAGTTTATGGGATTCAGATTGGAGGGAAATCAAATTCGAAGAGGACCAGCTGTGGTTGAGGCTCCTCCAGTTCAAGAGGAATAGCCTCAAGTTCAAGGGGAACAGCCCCAACCTCAGGAGGATCAGCCTCAGGCTCAAGGGGATCAGCCCCAAGTACAAAAGGAACAGCCTCCAGCTGAAGGGGACCAGCCCCTAAGTCAAGAGGATCAGCCTCCTATGCATGAGGATCAGCCTCAAGTTGCTAATGAAGGTGATAGTCCTTTCCATGCTCCTCTCTCACCTCAGCTTTCCTCATTTTTCTCCACAACCCTCATTCCAACCATCCACATCTTCTGGTGGGCCTCTGTTCCACCAGAATTGATATCATTCCTCAATGACAAATTTGAATCCTTCAACTCCTCACTTCAATCCATGTCCACATCTTTTGAGCTACGGATTCAAAGACTGGAAAACACAGTTTCTGCCAAATTTATTGAACAGAAGGCAGCTTCAGATTATGCAGCTCAAAGGTTCAATAGGTTGATTGGCACATTGGCAGATGCCTCTCTACAGCTAAAAGAGCATCAAGACAAGTTGGAGATAGTTATGAAGGGAATATTGGCAAATTCCCAAGCAGATGTTCTCAACACCAACCAAACATTGCATGAGATTTCGAGCACCAGATTGTCATTTGCTCATTTTGTGGATGATCTGGAAAGTATGAGGAATTTCAATGAGCACATAGACAAGCAGCTTAAAGCATTGACCATGGAATTCAAGATAATGCAAAGACCTGGTTGGTCAGCTGGCTCATCAAGTTCTCAACCTGTTTCAGATGAACTGAAAAGAACTCAGAGCACCTTGATAGAGCATTCTGATAGAATGGAGCATTATCTTCACACCAGGCTAACAACTATCCATGAAAACATCAAGTCCAGCATGAAGTCAATGGACAAAAGATTGTCAGACATTGAGATGCTTCTAGCTCTAATTCCTCCTCCTCCTCCATCTTAACCTAATGTACATTTTTTTTATAATGTCAAAGGGGAGAAGAATGAATGAATTGAATGTAATATCTTGATGTAATGATCTTTTGAATGAAATGAAATGGTTGTTTGGCTTCAATTGGCTTCAATACAAATTTTTGTCTTTGTGTGTGAATACTTGTTCAATTGTTGACTTGGGTGCACAAAACTTCCAATTTAAGTAACATTGTATCTCATAAAATATCATCAATTGTTACTGAACAATATCAAAAGGATATTGACAAGTATGAAAAAAAGAAAAACAAAAACTTAAACAATAAAAATTGCTTAAAAATCACACTTCATCAAAACCACATTCAAATATGGATTTAATGTTGCCATCATCAAAAAGGGGGAGATTGTTGGATTGAATGCAAAATTCATATCATTTCCCTCCTATTTTGATGATGACAAGAAGTGTTCTTAAAGCAATTTAATTGAAGCATGTCAAAAACATCATACCTGAAATTCATGTTCAAAAAATATTTTGCAAATCACATTTATCATTTATAGTCATGATACATCATTTAACTAATGATATGTGTTTTTTTTTCAGGAACAAACATTTATGCAAAAGTGTGTCGACACACCCATCAATGGTGTCGACACATCAACACAGATTCAAAGAGAAATTGTGTAAAAATGTCAAGAGCAGGTCGACACATGTCAAGAGTGTGTCGACACAAGAGTGGCAGTTTTCCAGAGATTAAGGTACCCAGGTCGACACACTCCCAGGGCAGGTCGACACTAGACCCAGTTCCCAGAACAGCCAGTTTGAGGAATTGGGACAGCAGGTCGACACACTCAAGAGCAGGTCGACACGGGACCTTTCTCCCAGAACAGGTTTTTCTATCTTTGGGACAGTGTGTCGACACAACCACCAGGGCAGGTTGACACACTACGGAAACTTTTCATCCTAAGAGCTGATGGCTGCCACGTGTCCTTCTAGGGCGATCAGAATCTTTCTTGGAAAGCGTTGCCCTTGTACCCCAAAAGGGTATCTTTGGAATCCTAAGGGTATAAAAGGTCCTTTTGGCCTGCCTTCAAAAAGTGAGACCCAACCAACCTCTTAGAGTCTCCTGAAAAGTTCCTGGCGGCCATAAGAGTTCGTGTCTCCCTCCTCTGCCTTCCTGGAGTCTCCTGAGACCTCTTCTCACCAATTCAAGGTGTGAGAATTGTGGTTTGATCTTTAAAGAAGCCTCTGAAGCATCTCAAGGAAGCAGATCAAGTAGAAGCCATCGTTGGAGAGGAATTCAAGGAAGGTCCAACCTCCCAGATTGCAGAGCATCGTCTTGGACTTCATGTTTACAAGCTTCTTCCCAATCCAAGCTTCTACAAGGGAGTACACCTGAAGAACGAAGCCATTCAATACATTTTACTTTACTTCTGTTCTTCTGAGATATCTCTTGAGATTATGCAAGTGCTTCTGCATAATTCTCATTAGTGTTCTCAAATTTCGACTAGATCTGTTGCTAGGAGATCTTGTCTTAAGTGGTGTCTAGCAAGTCTATGTGTGAGCCTTGTGCTCAGGTTGTTGTGAGCCGGTGTGCTCAGTGTTGAGTTGTCAAACTCAAGTGTGGGTTGAGCAGTCTTGCTCAGTTGTTCTAGAGTAGTCTTACTCTAGAAGTGGTGTGAGTTGTAAGCTCTTCAGTGTTGGAGTTGTCAGGCTCCAGTGGGTGTGTTACCCAGTTGTGTTAGTGAATCCTCACGGGTTGTGAGGGGTGGATGTAGGAATCACATGGGTAATTTCCGAACCACCTAAAAATCCTTGTGCATTTGTTTTCTGTGGTTTGACTGATTCATCCGCTAGATGCTTGCATAGGATTCATTTTAATTCACTTAATCAACTTGATTCACATCTAAGTTTTTCAACCCACTCCAATCTAATCAGATCAGTAGCTTTTCACTGATAACAGCACTCTGATTCTAAAGTTTAAAAAATTATTTAAGCTTAAAGTGGCTAAGATCTAATTCATCCCCCCCTTCTAGATCTTTCCACACCCCTTCGATCTTTTCACCAGGACAAATGCTTGTCTAACTGCAATGAAAGTGCAAGATGAACTACGTTGAAGCACACTCTTCAATGCAAGAAAGGAAGTGGAAGTCAAATTAAAATGATGAATGCCCTAAAACAGTGTTTCTAATCTTAAGAGATGAATTTTTATAAACACAGGCTAACATGAAAGAACGATTGGAAGATTTTTTTATATTTTAGATTTTTTTAAAATTTTATTTGGTTTTGAACTAAATTAAATGAAACTTAACTAAGAAAATATAAGGAAAACTCTGGATCTGATCCCCTTATCAATGTCGAACTATCTATCAATGCTCAACCATTAAAGCAAGAACAGAGGAACTGAACATGCACTGGATCAAAGTCTCCCAACCCAACCCTTACAGGAGAACAAGAGAAAGGAAACCCATAACGTTAAACTAAAACTTCCAACAGTAAGAACACAACAACAAATTCTTCCAGAAACTCTGAACTAATTACCTCTCCCCGATCTGAAGGAAAATACAGAAGAAACAATGGCAAAAAAATTCCCAAAATGCTGAACTGGCCAAGCCCTTGGAATCCCAGACTCCAATCCTCACAGCAGCAAGAACATTCCACTCAAATCCCTTGGAATTCTAAACTACGAAAGCCCCCTCCACTGCTCAAACATCTGAATCCGGGAAGAAAGAAAAAAGAGCTAAAAAAACCAGACAAATCAAACCAGCCCAGAATACTGAGTACAGAAGAAAGCTAATCTCTCCAATACATAAGAAATATCAAAAGCAATTAAACTAGTTTCCCAACCCTTTGATGCCGAAATCTCCTCCCAGCAACTGCCAACAGCAAAGAAGATAACCCAAAGCAAAAAGTACAGAACACCTGATCTCCCTCCCAGCAGCAAGAACAACACAACAACAATGAAGAGAAGAAGAAGATAAATTGCAAGCAAATCACAATAACAAAAACAAACCAAAATGCCAAACCATCTACCTCAACTCAACCATCCACAGAAGAGATAGAAGAAGAAATTGCAAGTCTGCTTATAGATGAAAGGAAAATCACAAAAATGGAAGAACGAAATATCCAAATGCTGAACTCCTCTACAATACTAGAAGAACAGAAAGCAAGAACTAAGAAATCCTAAAAACAAACTCCCAAAAATTCCAACTCGTGAACCCTCCCTTGCTCTGCTCTGCTCAAAAGGAAAATTACAGAGAAAGAAAATGGCAGAAATCAAATCCTAACATGTCCACTAGCGAACCTCACAGTTTTGCTGAAAAGAAAGTAAAGGAAAAAGAAAACTAAAAAATTCCTAAGAAATTTGAACTCCAGAACTGAGGACCTTGGGTCCCTTTATTGGCGCCCTGGCTGCCTCTGCACGATCCAGATCTGCACCTCCTCGCCAGCGCGCAACTTCTACCTCAGCACACCCAAGCAACGGCCCTGCGCAGCTCCACACACCTCAACTGGGCACAGCGCCCGGTTGCTCAGCCCTGTCGCCGCCCAGGATCCACCCCTGTAGCAACTCGCACCAGCTGCCGCTGCTTCACACTGCCACGCCAGCAGTGCTTCCGGCCTCTCCAGCTCACCGTGCCAGCTCAGCCATCGTCGCGCGCCTTCATCCGCCCTGGCCAGCCCCACGCCGCAGCGCACTAGGATCCAGCGTCACACAGACCGCCTGATCTCCGCCCTGGTTCCATCGTCGCACACTGCCTCCATCGCCAGCGCACAAATCGCCTCCAGGCTTTGCTACGCCTGCTTCGCACTTGCTGCACCTAGCAGATCTGCCCTGTCCAGCCCCACACCACAGCGCACCATCGCTGCGCACGGCAGCTCCATCGCCCATCACACCATCGCCCGAGCACAGCCCACGCGCCCCTGCTGAGGCCACACCCAGCGCACAGCCAGCAGATGCACAGTCGGTCCCTTCACAAGCTTCCAGCAGTTTCGTTGCCCTAGTGGGGAGAGAAGAAAGATTAAAACAGGATTTAAGTGACCAATTTTTGGTTGGATAAAAGGGAAATGGCGAAATGGACTTAGGGGGTATGTGGCCACTTATGGTGAGATGAGGGAAACAATATGTAATGGATTTATGAGGGGGTATGTGTCATGAATGTTATTTATTTAAAATCACATTTATTTACAAACTAATATTTTCAAGAATGAAAAGATGTTTAAACTAAAAATTATTTATATACAATGTTTTTGCAAAAAAATGAGAACATGTTTATTAGTTAAAATTATTCAAGAAGTATTGATTTTATTAAATGAAAATCTAGCTATGTGTTGTATCTGAAAATTTAACTAATATGTTCAAAACTTATTTATGGATGAAATGACAATTAAAATCAAATGCACATTATTTGTAGACAAAGAATATCTAAAATTCACTATATGCATAAGTTTAACACAAAAAATTCTGTAGTTATCAGCTAGCTGAAGAAATGGTTAAGGGGTATCCTTACTTGTTTGAATAAAGTTTTAAATCTTTTTAGATGATAGTATTTGTAATTATGTTTTAAAGTTGAACGTATTTGAAATGTGTTATGGATTTTGAGGTCGAAATTTCTTTTTAGATGATAGTAATGTAACATCGCACATTTTTCGGATCCTTGTGGATCATGTGTTCAGCACTTGTGAGGCCAATGTGACTTGTGTCTGGTGTGCGCGTGCGTTTTTGGGGCTTACTGGGCCAATAGTTTGGGCCTACAGCACCCCAGGGTTCTCTGTCTGTGATCGTGACAGCAGGGGATGTCGCGTTCTGAACGCGACACTGTTGCCCGTCGCATTCTTGTTGCCGCTTTGTGGTGCTGATTGTCTACATGTGCGCCACGTGTTGGGTGCTGGGCGACCTGCAGACGTCAGCTGATGGGAAGGTGACGCTTAGCTCCGTCGCGATTAGGTCATGACGCGACGATGCATAGCGATTTCAACCGTCAAGAGTTTTTAAATAACCCTGGCCAGGCAGAACTGCAACAAGTTCTGTCAGCTAGGGGGAGAGGTCGTGCAGGTTTCCTGGAGGATTTCGGCTTGGAAGCTCACGGGTTGGCGTGTTCTGACTGCCGGAAACTCGCGTGAAGCGGAAGAAACGCTGAGGGATTTCCGTACTGCGCATTTTTCGTGGAGGTAGGGTGACTCCTCCTGTTTTGCGGGTGAGGATTGCGTAGGAGAGTGGTTTGATCAGTTATTTGCTTTCCTAACAATAGATACAATGACAAGGGATTCACAAAAGCATGAAACACATGAATTAAGGGTGGTTTCAATAGCATAAAATGGTAATCCATGGAGAGGATCCTGGATTAGGGTTTCTGCCTGTGAAGGCGACGGAACCCCCTGTCGCGATCTGATCGCGACAGGCCAGCCAGTCGCATTCAGGTGGGGAACGCGACATGTTGGTACGTCGCGTTCATGGGATGAACACGCCATATCGGGTCGTCGCGTTCTGAAGGCGACACAGGCCCATGTCGCGACCACAATCGAGTGGTCTGAATATGCATGACTTATGTGATGTGATTATCTGATTGTCATTATTCGGTGTATTTGGTAATACCGTGTGGTGCATTGGCACTTGTGGCGCTCTGGGGGCGCATGTTTACGAGGCTAGTGTGTTGGTTACATAGCTAGCTAGTGGTTTTCATGTTGGCATGGTATGCACGTGAGTTGCATTGTGTTTACGTGTTGTGGACAGTCGGTACTCGTGAATATCGTCAGATTTAACGTGGTTTGTGCGGTGCGCATGTGGTTTTGTGTGCGTGGCAGGTAGTACGACGCCTACCGTGGTTACCTCTCTAGTTGGGTGCACCAGGTTCTCTGTGAGCCAGGCTGTTAGTTCGGGGCTTGTCCGGTATTTATGTTGTACCGTCGAGGTCTGTGTCGTCTGTCCTGGTCACCCTCACTCCTTTGTTTGAGTTGTTCGTCTGGCTGAAGGAAAGACGACAGTGGGACAATGACTCTTGAGTTTGTTTTTAGTCACTTGTAGCGCGCTCTTAGTTGGGGGTACGGACACCAGTAGTCGACACTGGTCCCCAGCTAGTCCTTTCCAGTGCCTCATTCTAGGGTGCTCGGCCAGAGACCCTAGGGGTGCCAGGCATGGGCCTGCAGCTGTGTGTCCGCAGGAATGGTGTTTAGTTGGTCTCCACAGTTGTTTGACCTTTTCTCGTGGAGCAGTAGCTGGACCTTTCGTCCGTGGCTATGAGACTGAGAGGTAGACTTGTGTTTGTTTGTCCGAGTCAGTTACTGGTGTCGCGAACCAGTCTACGTGGCTCGAGTGTGGCGGTCTCTACTTTAGCTTGTACACATAATTGAGTTTTACCGTTTATTTAATTACTTTGTTTAATATAGTCGGAAAATGGTAAGTATGTTTATATCTTTAATGATCTGCGTAGTTGTGCTATAAATTGCTAGTATAGTTTACTGCTTCCGTACTTTTGTATGGTTTGCTCGAGTTGGGGGAGTTCCCTACTGAGCCAACGACTAGTGAGGCTCACCCCTACTCCCCACAGGTGAAGGTGAAGAGGAAGTTTTGTTACGTCTTGCAGTTCAGGGCCGTGTCGTAGCGGTGTTGGGCCAGTGCCTCCAGCAGTGTAGCTTTCGTAGCAGTGTAGTATCTTTCCTCAGTTGTACTAGTTTATCTCGGGGTATGCCCCAGGCTCTTGTACTTTCTTGTACTTTTGTTGAAATTTGGCTATGTAAATCTTGTACATTATATATGAAATGGTGAATCATATATGAGATCAAGTGTGTTCCTTTCTGTTTTCACGGACTCGTGTGTGGTATCCCTTGCGAGGCTACGACCGGTTCGCGGGAGGCGGACTCGGACCGAGTTCGTTATTGGTTTAATGGGCTTGAACGAGGCGTTCCGTCACAATAGGGTTTTAGATGGGTGCTTCTTTTTGCTAAATATGAAGGACTATGATGAAATTCTTGGTCTGGATTGGCTAGAGGAGCACTATGCATTAGTAGATTGTCGTGGGAAGAAGATCCTTTTCTATATTCCTGGTGAGGATGAGTTTTCACATCCATTGCCAAGGAACTTAGCAGGGAAGTTTGTCATCTCCGCCATGAGGGCGATGAGGATGATTAACAAGGGTTGTGACACTTTTCTCGCCAGTGTGGTGTTAGTACTAAAAGCTGATCAGTCACCTACCCTTGAGGAGATTGATGTACTGCAGGAATTTCCAAACGTATTTGTCTAAATTGCCACCAGTTAGAGAGATAGAGTTTACCCTAGAGTTGCTTCTGGGCACCTCTCCTATCTCGAAGGCTCCATATCGGATGGCACTTGTGGAGTTAGACTAGCTAAGGAAGCAGCTGCAAGATTTGCTGGACAAGGGATTTATTCGCCCTAGTTTTTCTCCTTGGGGTGCACCTGTCTTATTCGTAAAGAAGAAGGATGGGTCACTTAGGTTATGCATTGATTATAGAAAGTTAAACCAAGTGACTGTGAAGAACAGGTATCCCTTCCCGTGGATCGATGATCTATTTGACCAGTTGCAAAATGCGGTCTTTTCTAAGATTGATTTGTGGTCTGGCTATCATCAGTTGAGGATTAGGAGTGAAGATGTGTCCAAGACGGCCTTTAGGACCCATTATGGACATTATGAGTTTTTGGTTCTTCCGTTTGGTCTAACCAACGCCTCTACATCATTCATGGATCTCATAAACAGGGTGTTTAGGCCTTATTTAGATAGTTTTGTTGTAGTGTTTATCGATGATGTGTTGTTCTATTCTCCAGATGAGGCCACACACCGTCAGCATTTGAGGGTAGTGTTAGAAGTACTCCGAGAGCACAAGCTGTATGTAAAATTCAGCAAGTGCGATTTCTGGATGCGTGAGGTCCATTTCCTTCGGCATGTTATCTCCGGCACTGGTGTAGCAATTGATCCAGTGAAGGTTCAGGCTGTGTTAGATTGGGAGATTCCCAGAACCCCATCGGAGATTCGGAGTTTCCATGGTTTAGAGGGCTATTATCAGTGATTTATTGAGGGATTTGCATCTATCGCCGCCCCTTTAACGAAGCTAACCAGGAAGGGTGTGAAGTTTGTTTGGTCCGCGGAGTGTGAGAGTAGCTTTCAATTATTGAAGGCTAAGCTCACATCTGCTCCGGTATTGGTATTGCCTAGTGGTGATGAGGGTTTTGCCATCTATACGGATGCATCTCGGATGTGTTTAGGCTGTGTGTTGATGTAGCAGGGAAGGGTAGTGGCGTATGCTTCTCGCCAATTGAAGGGGCATGAGTGTAACTATCTGACTCATGATTTGGAGCTTGCGGCAGTGGTTCATGCACTGAAGATCTGGAGGCACTATCTTTATGGTGTCAGATTTGAGGTGTTCACTGACCATAAGAGCTTGAGGTATCTCTTCTCTCAAAAGGAATTAAATCTGCGATAGAGGAGATGGGTTGAGTTTCTCAAGGACTATGACTTCGACCTTCAGTATCATCCTAGAAAGGTGAATGTCATAGCGGATGCTCTTAGTAGAAACAGGTCATCACTCCAACAAGATTGGAAGATGCTGGAGGATGTTGCTTGTGCGATGACTGAGTTAAAGCCATTATGTCATGCTTTCATGGTTCAGTTGTCCATTAGGTCTTCGGTGTTGGATGAGGTAATCGAGCAGCAAAAAGCCGACCCTAGACTCCATGAGTTAGTGGGCAAGGCGGGCATTGCTCATGATGAGGATTGTGTGATTAGGTTCCATCACCGTGTGTGTGTTCGCGACATAGTAGATGTCCTTGAGCATGTATTAGAAGAAGCTCATAGGTCGAGATTCTCTATTTATCCGGATAACACTAAGATGTACCAGGATTTGAAGAGATTATTTTGGTGGTCTAGCATGAAGAAGGATGTAGCGGAGTTTGTATCTAGATGTTTAGTATGCCAGCAAGTGAAGGCCGAGTGGCAGCGACCATCTGGCCTTATGCAAAAGATGAAAATCCCAGTATGGAAGTGGGAGGCTGTCACTATGGATTTTGTAACGGGTTTGCTCAGATCAAGGAGGGGCAATGACTCGATTTGGGTAGTTGTAGATAGATTCTCTAAGACTGCGCATTTCTTGCCTATGAAGAAGATGCAGTCGGTCGAGAGTTTAGCTAGGTTGTATGCTAGTAGCATTATTAGATTGCATGGGGTGCCAAAGTTGATCATTTTGGATCGAGATCCGAGATTCACTTTGAGGCTATGGAAGGGTCTTCAGGATGCTTTAGGTTCTGAATTGAAGCTTAGTTCGGCGTTCCATCCCCAGACAGATGGACAGTCCGAGAGGACTATCCAGATGCTTGAGGATATGTTGAGGGTGTGTGTACTAGATTGGAAGGATGATTGGGAGCATCATTTACCTCTTGTGAAGTTCGCATATAACAATAGTTTTCATGCGAGCATTGGAATGGCTCCATTTGAGGCATTGTATGGAAGGCCTTGTAGATCTCCTTTATGTTGGAAGGAGACTGGCGATAGGCAGTTGATTAGTTCGGAGTTAGTTCAAGAGACTTCGGATAAGGTCCAGCTTATCAGGAAGAGGCTTGTTGCGGCGCAGGATAGGCAGAAGTGTTACGCCGACAACAGAAGAAAGGATTTAGAGTTCGAGGTGGGTAAGCATGTATTTTTGAAGATTTTGCCTACTCGAGGTGTTGTTAGATTTGGCAGGCATAGTAAGATTCATTGGCCCGTATGAGATTCTCAGACGATTGGGCAACGTGGCATATGAGCTAGCTTTACCCCTGGCTTTAGCTAGTGTTCATCCTGTTTTCCACGTATCTATGTTCAGGAGGTATGTCCGAGATCCATCTCATGTGATTAGTCACGAGCCAGTGGAAATCCATCCAGATCTATCGTATGTTGAGCAACCAGTAGCTATTCTTGACCAGAAGGTTCAGCATCTCCGGAACAAGAGTATAGCATCTGTGAAGGTGCTATGGTGGAACTTCTCGCGAGAGGAGGCTACATGGGAGCTTGAGGATGCGATGAAGAATAAGTATCCCCAAATGTTTGAGTAGCATCGGTCTAACTTCGAGGACGAAGTTTTCTTTAAGGGGGAGAGGGTGTAAGGCCCTCGAATTTTGCCTTCTATTTAGTTGTTTGATTGTATACTGTTTAGATGCATTGTGTGTATAGTTATGTGTATAAATATATATGTAAATATTCCTATACATATTATAAGTAAATAAGGTTGTGCATGTATATATGATTGTTTAATTATGTATATATGGTGTTTATGTAATGCATTATACAATATATACATGTATGTACCTAGTGTAAGCATAATATTCTAAACTTTTTGTGATCTGACCGAAAGGCAAGTTGGCGTCAACATGAGTGGACGCTTAGACTTGAGCCAGCGTCCAGATCGATGGACGTTAAACAATTTTAGGCGGCCAAGGATGTGGACGTCTACTTTCCAGATCTTGTGCGATCTCAAATCCGGAAACGCCCGCGGTTTCTTCGCCTCTTGTTTAGGAAATGGTTCCCCAACGGTAGGATGCCCTACCTAAACGCGTACCCATCTCCCCTTGGTGCATAAAACACCTTCCTTCGGCCTGATTGAGTCCCTTTGGCTCTTGAGAAAACCCTAGCTCTTCTGTGCGAAAATTGAGACTTTAAACCCTTTGATCTGGTGATTGGAGGCTTCTTCTAGCGTTCTACCACGACTGGGAGGAAGTTTGATCATACAGGAAGGCTTCCCCGATGATGGTGTACCATCTGCTTCATCACAGGACCGGTTCGGGGAAGGATTTGAGGGCTTCTTGGCATTGTCCGAGGAGAGCATCATCGGTAAATAATTCCCTTTAACGATTTTTCTAAAGGCAAGTAACCATTGGACATCGTCCATACCCATGTCTAGTAGGTCCTAGGTATTTTTATAGATTTTATCTCGCGTCCTGGAACCTCCATTCACCATTGTTTCTACGTTCGGTCTATGTTTGCACAGACAGGAACTTAACGGTAGCTTCTGATGCCGTTAAGATCCGTTGTTGGCGGCCACGTTTGGTGCCGTTAACACTTGTTGGTGGCCAACTGTGTGCCGCCAAGTTCTTCAGGTTTAACAGATTTCATGTTGTGATCTTTGCGACCTAATTTCCAGATTTCTGAACATGAGTACATGCTGTAAAAATTCTGTATGGTCATGTACATCCAATAGAACATGACATGTGATTAGGTTAAATTTTGGTGCATTGTACTAATTCTTGAAATTTCTGATGTGATATATTTAGCATGAATTGGCCATATAAATTCTTGTTTAATTAGATCCATGTTAAATTAGGGTTTCAGAATTTTACTACGACTATATGATGACTGTTTTGAGGTATTAGCACTGTTGGGTGCAGCTGTAACCATATGAGACCTGTTTAAGTGAAATTGATAATAATGATGCTGAAAACTTGTTTCAATTATCAAAATTAGTGTACAGATCTGAAAATTGTGGAAAATTGAACATGTGCTTTATTTACTGTTTGGAACATATGATAAAAATTTCAGACTGTTTGGGGAAACAAGAGGTACTGTTATGGGATATATGATAGAAAAAGACCATGTTAGTCATGTAAGTGTAAATTGTATGCATTGCAGTCATTAGAAGCATAATTAGGATTGATTTATGATCTGATTATTCCCTGTAAATAGTAGTGTCATGTTAGGAAAAATGAACATATGCAATTGTGTGAAAATGAATATAGTTGAGTTAAACGGTGCACAAACAATGTGTAAATAATATGAATTATGTAAAATTGTGTCGTGTGTGACACTGCTACCATAGAGGGCTATGGAACTGTACCGTAGTATAGTCCCTACGGGAAGGTTCATAGTGTGTGAAATCCTATGCGCAATTATGATGAAATCCTAGAGGTGGACAAGTACCACTGGTTAGGGTGGAGAGTGCTTCTCCCGATTCTGTGCAGTTAACCAAGATCTATCACTGTGTTGCCTAGGTGATAGGTATGTGAATTTATTGTGTGTGTCCTTCTAGTGGTGGTTTCGACTATGTGTCACTGCAACTAAATGTGTAATGTGAACATATGTGCATGTGAACTTGTGAAATGTGAAATGTGTAATTGAGCGTGTGAAAGTATAAAGTGATTATGCTACCATGTGAATAATGTGTAATGATGAACAGTCTATCCCCATATAATTTAATATATTACATTTCTATTTTGGTGATTAACAAAACCATGTTACTTTCTACAAGTACAGGAAATAATACCAAAGGAAAACAAGTCAAAATAGGTAAGCATTCTCACACTGCATAAATAGCATCATATTTTTTATCTAAGTACACATCAGTTTCTTTTGTAGATCACAATGATTATAGTAGAACTGCAACGATTTCCTCATAACGCTTTCTCAATGCTTCAACGGTTTCTTCATAGTTTTCAAGCATCATTTGATTTCAACAGAAATCGTTACCACATCGACTTTATTCATGTTCCATCGATTTCAGTAGAGCCATAATGATTTACCCATAACATTGCTTGGATAAAAGAAGTTGTTCTCATAACGATTCATTAAGATTGCGCATCGCAACGATTTCTTCAAACTTCGTAACGATTTGCTCATCGCAACGATTTCTTCAGACTTCGTAACGATTTGCTCATCGCAACGATTTCTTCAGACTTCGTAACTATTTGCTCATCACAACGATTTCTTTAGCGCTCATAACGATTTCTTTAGCGCTCATAACAATTTCTTTAGTGCTCATAACGATTTGCTTTACGCAACGATTTCTTTAGCGCTCATAACGATTTGCTTTGTGCAATGATTTCTTTAGCGCTCATAACGATTTGCTTTGCGTAACGATTTCTTTAGCGCTCATTGAAGGATCGATAAAAGATGTGGACAAGATCTAGAAGGGGGGGTTGAATAGATCTATGCCAACTAATGCGGAAGCTAAAACCAATTTTGAAAGTCCTTTGAATCAGAATTAGATTGAAAGCAAATTTCACAGATCTGAAGAGAATTAAGTGAGTTAAGCAATTTGAGTGAGTAAACAAGTTGATTATATGGATTCAAACGTTCCTATGCATTCATCTAACGAAGAGAAGAATCAAACCACAAACAGACCAATGCACAGAGATTTTTAGGTGGTTCGGAGATCACACCATGTGACTCCTACATCCACCCCTCACACGCAGTGAGGATCCACTAACAACCTGGGTTACACACCCCACACTAGAGCCTGACAACTCCACAAATGAGTTAGACAACTCACACACTACCTAGAGCAAGACTACTCTAGACTCTGAGCAAGACTGCTCAACCACAAAACATGAGTACGACGACTCAAAAACCTGAGCACACAGGCTCACAACCACTTGCTAGAACACAAACAACTAGATGCAGATCCTCTAGCAATGATCTGATCTATTAAGGCCAATTCAAGAGAATTGATGCAATAGATTATGCACAATCTCTAGAATACCCCGGAAGAAACAAGAAAGACTTTAGACTCGAGGTTGACAATTCTTGTTCTTAATGAAAACTCCCTTATAGAGGCCGAATTGGAAGAATCTTGATCACTTGAAGTCCCTTGGTCGATGCTCTGCAACTTTGATGGTGGGATCTTCCTTGAGAGCTTCGCAAATGCTGGCTTCTACTTGATCTGCTCCTTTGAAGTTGATCCTAGTGCTTCATGTTGATCAAACTTCGATCCTTGTGCTTGGAGAAGGGTGAATTGAGGTGTGGAAGCACAAGAGAGAGCAAAACAGGGAGGTGAGACTCTCTTGCCGCCGCTTGCAGGTTTCTGGAGACTCTAAAGAGATTCTCTTGGGATGAGTGCCCTTAAGGAGGGTATTTATACCCTAAATATCTGAAAGATACCCTTGGGGTACGTGGGCACAAGATCCAATGTTGATCTGACATCTCCCTAGGGTGCCACGTGTCTAGGAGGAATCTTAAGTCACAGAGATTCCAGAGTGTGTCGACCTGCCCATGAGGTGTGTCGACACACTCTCCCAGACTGGCAGAACAACTCCCTGGGAGAGGTCTCTAGTGTCGACCTGATATCATTTGGTGTCGACCTCATGACCCAGACAGCAAAACAGGCCTTCTGGGAAGGCTATCTAGTGTCGACACTGCCTGATTTGGTGTCGACCTGAGATGGCAATCTGTTCACATATTTCTCTGGAATCTGTCTCTAGTGTCGACCTGCTCTGGACTCGTGTCGACCTGAGATGGACTTTTCTTCACATTTCTGCCTTTGTTCTGAACCATTGTGTCGACACCAGGGATGGTTGTGTCGACACTACCATTGCAGAAAATGTTTGTTCCTGAGCAAAATAAACACATGAATCATTAGATAAATATATTATCATGAATATCAATGATAAATGTGCTTGGAAACATGCTTTTTGAATATTGTAATTTCAGGTGATGTATTTTACATGTTCCAATGGTTATGCATTAAAATCACAACTTGTCATCATCAAAATGTGAGGAGAAATGAATTATATTCATGCTCAACCCAACACTCATAACGATTTCTTTAGCGCTCATAACGATTTGCTTTGGGCAACGATTTCATTAGCGCTCATAATGATTTACTTTGGACAACGATTTCTTTAAAGCTCACAATGATTTGCTTTCTTTAATGACTTGTTAAGTGCTCATAACGATTTCTTCAGTAAACACTTGATCATAACGATTTCATAAGTCATATAGGCATCGACTTTATGTTTTATATTGGCTTGATATTTATCTTATTTCTGAAAGCGTTGAATAGTCAAAGTCTTCACATATCTGTCTGACTGCTGTGCATTTAATGAAGATAGAACGTATCTCTACCTGCATGCAGACGATCACGTCTACCATTATGCTTACTCTGTGTGTATCATTTAGAACAAGCTATTTGGCATTACTATTTTGGTGAATATTCACATCAATGTTTACTGACAACAAGAGACAGCCTAGCTGTCTACTGTTCTAGCATTTAATATATGCAGGGTCCTAAAGACTTTCTGTCATACAACGTTGGACCATATAGACGTCAGAAGATCCTATCTCTTTACGTGCACAAATGGATAAAAGTCTGTTGACTAGAAGCTTCCAAGTTTCAAACAATCTAACGTCTATCAAACAAAGAGACAACGGTTACTTCAACGACTACATTTCAAATTGGAGATATAAATACAAGATAGAAGCTCTAGAAGAAATACATAGAAGAGAGAAACTTACCATCGAATACTACAAGCATTTGCAGATCTTTTGAAAGAATCCGAGAGCCAAGAATTCAATTCTAGTGTGTCTTTAGCTCTTTGCTCTCCGTGCTGTAATAGAAATCCTAAGAGAGCCAGTGTAGTTCTGAGAGAGTGCCTTGTTTAGATTATTTGCTCTCAGTGCTAGTAGCTTCAGATCTTGTCTTGCTAAAGCTTGATCTAGGGGCATGTTTTCCTGCTTATTCTTGTCTCGTGCCTGTTCCCTTCTAGTGTGAAGGAAGACCTGGTGGGATCCAGGGTGTTGTGTTCCCTTCTGGTGTGAAGGAAGACCTGGTGGGATCCAGGGTGTTTTGTTCCCTTCTATTGTGAAGGAAGACCTGGTAGGGATCCAGGGTGTTGTAGTTCCCTTGTGTGAAGGAAAACCAGCTGAGCTGGGTGTTGTAGTGTCCATAAGGGGACTGTACCTTAAATAGTGGAATCCTGAGTTATTGCTCAGGGACTGGACGTAGGACTCCTAAGGATAGGAGGTCCGAACCAGGGTAAACTATGTGTGTTGTGTGATTGATTTCCTGTGTGTGCATTTGCTGTTTATTCTAACTTTCACTAACCTTCATCGAAGACCATCCTTGTGTGAATGTTTTAAATACAGGTACTAATCAAATAATTTTTAAAAGACCCATTCACCCCCCCTCTAGGCTCATCAACTGGGCAACAAGTGGTATCAGAGCGAGTCTCTTTGACAAAGAAGAAGATCTAACGATCTGAAGAGTAAAGATCCATGGCAGCCCAAGGTAACATTGAAGGTCAATCTGTCAATCGACCCCCTCTCTTCGATGGTGAAGATTATGCTTATTGGAAAACCAGGATGGAGTATTTCCTGTAAGGTTTCGATTATCAAATCTGGTCCATAGTAGAAGAAGGTGATCTCCTAGTCACAAATGAGAAGGCTCAGTGGACAGATGATGATAGGAAAAAGATTTCCTTGAACTGTAAGGCTAAAAGCATTCTATGTTGTGCTCTCAGCAAAAAGGAGTTCAATAGAGTGTCAGCCTGCAAATCTACAATGGAAATGTGGGAAAAGCTCAGAATTACCTATGAAGGCACAGACAAAGTAAAGGAGACAAGAATTGACATTCTTGTTACACAATATGAGAGATTTCAGATGCAATAGGTGAGTCCATAACTCAGATGTTCAGTAGATTTACTGATATTACAAATGGGTTGGCTGGTCTAGGAAAAACTTATGAGATTGGAGACATGCTAAGAAAAATTCTTAGATCCCTACCATCCTCATGGACCCCAAAGGTAACGGCCATTGAGGAAGCCAATGATCTAAAAAGGATGTCCTTGGAAAAACTCATCGGGTCCCTTATGACCCATGAAATAAATATGGAAAGATTAGGAGAGTCCTCAAGTAGAAAGAAGCATTCAAATGCTCTTAAAGCAGAAGAAGACAGGTTAGATGAGTCATCAGCTGAAGATGTGAGCTCAAGTGATTGCGAAGATGAAGAAGCTATGCTGTCAAAAAGATTGTAGCGCATTCTTTCTAAGAAGATGAAATTTCAGTCTGGAAGAAGGCACTTCAAGAAAAATAAGGAATTCAAGAAACCAGAAGGAAAGGATCAGAAGAAGGGCGAGCCCATATGCTATGAATGCAAAAAGCCAGGACATATCAAGGCAGAATGTCCCAGACTCAAGAAGCCTGAATTCAGAAAGAAAAAAAGCTCCAAGAAATTCAGGAAGTATAAGAAGAGGGCTATGGCAGCAGCATGGAGCAACAGCAGCGACTCAGACAGTGAGTCAAGCTCAACCAGTGATAAGGAAGAAGCCAACTTGGCCTTCATGGCAAATACAGAAGAAAAGGTAACCTCTGACTCATCCTTTGATTCTTGTAATGGTTCAGATTCCGATAGTCTAGAAGGAGCCTTCAATGAATTATACAGTAAATATAGAGAAGTAATCAAACTATAAAAGTAAGTAAGAAAAATAATGTTTGTCTAGAAAACACAAACTCAGATCTAAAATCAGAAAATGAACAATTAGAAAGACAAATAACTGAACTTAAAAGGAGAATTGAACTGTTATGTGAAGATCTAAATCTAAGAATGAACAAATAATTAAATTAGAAAAACAAGCAAGCTCAGACCAACTGAAAACTGAAATTAAGACACTAACAGAAGAAAATATACAGTTATCTAGCACATTAGAAAAATTCACTAAGGGTAAAAACTCCCTAATATTAAAAGGTGCTAGAAGATCAGGTAAGAAGAAAAATGGATTAGGTTATACACCCCCTGATAATGAAGAAACAGTAATATATCCTAAAACATACCCGACTCCAAAATTTGTACCTGAACAAGACATGCATACAAAGCAAACTTTAAATATATAGAAAAAGTAACTAAACTATCATGTTGCAGTCACTGTAACAAATTAGGACATATTATAACTACATGTCCAACTAAACATAAGAAATGGGTAATAAAAAGGGAAACCAGTGATACTAACCAATCAGGACCCAAAAGAACTTGGGTATCTAAAACTTAATGTTTTCATTTCAGGGCAATCCTCGAGCATCCAAATGGTATCTAGACAGTGGGTGCTCAAGGCATATGACAGGTAATCGAAAGCTATTCTCTTCTCTTCAAAATGAAGAAGGAACTGTTACATATGGAGATAACAAAAAAGGAACAGTGATAGGCAGTGGGTTCTATGAACAATAAAGGAAAAACAGTTATTGAAGATGTGTTGCTTGTCAAGGGGCTAAAGCATAATCTCATTAGCATCAGCCAGCTCTGTGACAGAGGTCATCAAATTAAGTTCCAAGAGTCTAAGTGCAGTATCTTGAAGGATGGAGCAATAATATTTGAAGCCAACAGAGAAAAGAACCTGTATGTGCTTTATCTTGAAGATCTCAAGGATCAAGACATTTGCTTAGCATCCAATAAAGAGCAGTCAACTGAGCTGTGGCACAGAAGACTGGGTCATTGTAGTTTGGATGGCATGAACAAGCTTATAAAGAGAGGTCTTGTGGAAGGTCTGCCAAAGGTCAGCACTAAAATGAATGGCATCTGCAAACCTTGTGCAAAAGGGAAGCATACCAAGAGTTCCTTCAAGTCAAAAACTGTGGTAACCACCTCTAAACCCTTAGAACTCCTTCATATGGATTTATTTGGGCCAATGAGAACCACTAGTCTAGGAGGAAAGAATTTTGGGTTTGTTATTGTTGATGATTATTCCAGATTTACATGGGTCTCCTTCTTGGAACATAAAGATGATACTTTTGAGAGCTTTGTAAGCTTTAGCAAGAAAGTGCAGAAAGACAAAAAGTTTTGTATTATTGGAATCCGGTCAGATCATGGAGGAGAATTTCAAAATGAAAGATTTGCAAAGTTCTGTGATGACCAAGGGATTGAGCACAACTTCTCAGCACCAAGGACACCACAGCAAAATGGAGTTGCTGAGAGGAAAAATAGAACTTTATTGGATATGGCAAGAACAATGCTGTCAGAATATGATTTGCCAAGGTATTTCTTGGCTGAAGCAGTAAACACAGCAAGCTACATCATTAATAGAGTAATGATCAGGCCAATTCTGAAGAAGACAGCTTATGAGTTGTTCAAAGGGAAGAAACCATAGATCAGTCACTTCCAAACTTTTGGATGTCCATGCTTCATCCACAACAACGACAAAAGAGACATTGGTAAGTTGGATGTCAAATCAGATGAAGGCATCTTCATGGCGTATACTTCTAAACCCAAAGGCTATAGAATATTTAATAAACGCACCTTATTGATTGAACAGTCTGTGCATATTATTTTTGATGAGACTAACCCTTCCTTGAGAAAGGAAGAAGATAGTGACAATGAAGATGCAGACGAATTGTCCAAGAAACTAAGGGATACCTCAATTGAAGACAAGGATGATCCACCTCTGGAAGACATGCAACAACAAGATATTGCACATGAAAATCTTCCAAAGGAATGGAGATACAAGAAGGATCACCCACCTGAGAACATCTTTGGTGATCCAACTGTAGGGGTAAAACAAGAGGTAATGTAATCCCTTGTGATTACTTAGCTTTTGTTTCTCAAATAGAGCCTAGGACAGTCAATGGAGCTCTTAATGATGAATCTTGGATTTTAGCCATGCAAGATGAACTGAATTAGTTAAAGAGAAATCAGGTATGGTCACTTGTTCCTAGACCATCAGATCATCCAGTTATTGGCACCAAATGGGTGTTCAGAAATAAATTGTGTGAAACTGGTGTGATCTTAAGAAACAAGGCCAGATTGGTAGCTCAGGGCTATTCCCAAGAGGAAGGCATTGATTTCGATGAAACCTATGCTCCTGTAGCTAGACTTGAGGCTATTAGGATTTTACTTGCATATGCATTTGCTCTAGATTTAAAGCTATTTCAAATGGATATTAAATCCACATTTTTAAATGGTTTTATTAAGGAGGAAGTGTATGTTGAACAGCCTCCAGGTTTGATGATACAGAATTTCCAAATCACATTTTTAAACTTCATAAGGCATTATATGGTTTAAAGCAAGCACCAAGAGCCTGGTATGAAAGGCTTAGCTCTTTTTTATTAAACCATGGTTTCAGTAGAGGTCAAGTAGATAGCACCATTTTTATAAAATCAAAGGTCAAACATGTTTTACTTGTTCAAATTTATGTAGAAGACATAATTTTTGGATCTACTGATGAGTCTCTTTGCAAGTACTTTGAAAAGCTCATGCAGGAGAATTCGAGATGAGCATGATGAGGGAGCTGAACTACTTCCTTGGATTACAAATCAAGCAAGGAGGAGATGGCACCCACATCTATCAAGCTAAATACACCAAGGAACTCCTGAAGAAATTTGGATTTGAAAATTCTAAACCATTGTCAACACCAATGAGCACATCAACAAGGATGGACAGTGATAAAGATGGTAAGAAGGTAGATCAGAAGATCTACAGAGGTTTGATAGGTTCTTTACTTTACTTAACTGCCAGCAGACCTGATATACTATTTAGTGTATGCATGTGTGCTAGATATCAAGCAGATCCTAGAGAATCTCATCTAATTAGTGTTAAAAGAATTTTCAGATATTTGTCTAGAACTCATGATCTAGGTATTTGGTATTCAAAATCATGTGAAATAAATTTAGTAGGGTACTCTGATGCTGACTATGCTGGATGCAAATTAGATAGAAAAAGCACCAGTGGTTGTTGTCAATTCCTTGCAGGGTGTCTGATATCCTGGTCCTCCAAGAAGCAAAATTCAGTAGCACTCTCAACAGCTGAAGCTGAGTATGTGGCTGCTGGAAGTTGTTGTACACAACTCTTATGGATAAAGCAACAACTTGAGGACTATGGAATGCACATCAAGTCTATCCCACTGTTGTGTGACAACACTAGTGCCATAAACCTAACCAAGAACCCAGTACAGCACTCAAGAACCAAACACATTGAGGTTAGATATCATTTTATTCGTGATCATGTAGCTAATGGTAATATAGAAATTTCATTCATAGATACAAATAATCATTAGCAGATATCTTCACAAAAGCCTTGCCCGAAGAAAGATTTACATCTCTCAGAAGGGAATTAGGTATGTGTAAATTGTGAAAGAATTATCTGTTAAAACTGAGATAGCAAATTTTAGAGCTCAAATTATTTATTCTCCTTAAATTTAAGTAAATATCCCATCTATCTAAGCAAAAATTCCAGTCGGTTCACCATTTTGTAAATGTTTATTCTTTCGAACTGAAGTTTTGTCGTTTTCCGCCATAAAAGCTCAACCTTTTTTCGAAAAAGGGCTTTTATCCTTTATTTCATATTCCGAAATCTGTGTGGAAACGATTCCTTTTCCTTCTATCCCCTTAGTCCTCCTACCTGAGGTGATAACCCATCGACCCCGGCATCGACTTTCCTCATATTCAAAGCCTTCAACCTCTCCCGCCAGAAATTTCTTGAGGGGTTCTTCCTCAATCACCCTTCCTGTCCTCCAGAACCTTTCCCTGCTAGATTTCATGGCCTCTACAGCTATTTCCGCACCGTTGGGGGCTACGGAGCTGCGTTCCTCACAGCAGAGCAGCAAAGTAGGTTCGCGTCCGTTAAGGCGAAGGTATGTGGTAACAAGGCAATGGATTTGGCAAACTTGGAGAAAAATGGCATGAGCAGTTTGGTTGAAGCTCTACAAAGGCTGAAATGGACAAAGATCGCAACCCTATCTGAAGTAAGTTATCCGGATTTGGTTAAAGCTTTTTATGTGTGCTTGAAGACTGAAGCGGATGGGACCTTGACTTCCCTGGTCAAGGGTACCCAGATCAGAATCTCTAGAGACCTTTTGGCATCTTTTTTAATGTCTCTACCACAGGTCACAGTGGCGTCCACTCAGAGGACTCTAATATCAAGGGTTTAGGGATTATTAGTTCGGAGTATAAGCTGATGGATGGGAAGCTGGATATTAACCAGCTTAGTGCTTTCAATAGATTGATGCACTTTATTATTTGTCAGATTATTGTGCCTAGAAGTGCGTCATTTTCAACCTGTGCCAGGGCAGACTCAGACCTGATGTACTGGGCTATCCAGAATCAGGAAATTAATACTACAGAGTTGATAATTGAAAGGATGAAGTTTGCCAGCTCTCAGTTGTGGGACACCAAGAGCAAGTTGAACATCTCACTACCATATGCCCATCTCCTGACAAGAATTTTCCAGCACTTTGGGATCAGCACAGTTGGTGATGTGTCTGAGAAAATGGGCCAAGCCATTAGGTCCAGAAATTTAAAGAAGAGTGGCTTTTTACTAGTTAATGGTTTCTGGTCAAAGGTTGGCACAGTTGAGGGTGAAGCCATCGTTGGTGAAGCCCAAGAGGATATAGAAGAAGCACCAACAACAACTGTATCAGAAGCAGCAGTTGATCCAGCAGTTCCAGCAGTAGTACCATCAGCAGTAGAGGAAGAAGCAAGCAGAAGAATCGAGGACATTTCTCCTGAGTACATTGAGCCCTTTGGGCAATCTTCAGAGGATCCTCCTCCTTCTTCCCAAGTGGGCTCTCTACTTAGGGAGGTACTGGACTCCATTTCTCAAGGGGAGCTAGTTGCAAGTGATCCACATGAAAGGTCATGGAAGAAGCTCCAGGCCGGCAGGAGCAAGTTTCAGCGCAAGTGGATTCTGTTTTGGTAGAGGCTCCTATTCAGGGGGAGCAAGGTATTGAGAAGAAAGTATCATCTCAAGGGGCACATACTGAAGATGCTCCTGTAAATGAAGGGCATAATGAAGTTCCAATAGAGGTCGAGGAGCAAGTGGAAAGGAGAAGCCTAATCAAGAAAATTGCTCACAGAAGGCAGAAGAAAATTCTAAAGAAGGTGCACTTGAAGCCTATCTTGAAGAGATTGGATGATCAAGGGGATGTCTTGACCTCAGTACAGTCAGCTATGAGTTCTATCATTGTGCACCAGGAATCAATGTCAAATGACATTTCTCATATAAATAATACCATGAAGTGGTTCAATAAGGAACTGAGCTCTATGAAGGTGATGGTGTCTGAGTTTTTGAAGGCAGTAGGACCCAAAGATCCTACTCCTCAAGAGTGTGAGCCTTCAGGGCAAAGTGAAGGTAATGCAGGGCCATCCGGGCCAATTGATATTGATCTCGTGGAGCTGCCATCAGGGCCTTCAGTTGATGCTCCAGCAGGGCCATCAGGGCCAAGTATTGTAGTTCAGCCTTCTGAAAATATATGCCTATTGAAGATTCTGATATCAGTCAGGGGTCTGGGCCATCTGGACCGAGAGAGGAGATTCTTATCCTAGTGGAATCTGTAGCTGAAAGAGCTGAACAGGCTGTAGCTCCTGAGCCCCCTGCCTCTTCTACTCTTCCCACTCCAGCCCCTCTTTCTCCACCTACCTCATCCACTGCACCTCCAGCTCCAACCACATTTAAACGACCCCGTCCAAGACCTATATCCTCTCCTCAACCATTTCCTTCTCAATCTGCTTTATCTCCTATTTCTTCCACCACTTTTCCTTCTCCACCATCTTCTCCTCAGTTTCCACCAGCATCCTCTTCTGCTGGGCCCTCTTCTTTCTATGGTCCTTCTTCCTCAGAAACCTTTGCTCTCCCTACCATAACTCCTGCCTCTCTCTTCAATCCACCTACACCTCCCTCCTTTATTTCCATTATTCCTGAGGGTGCCTAACTCACACAGGTGGAAATCCAGGATATCAAGGATGAATTTGAAGTAGCAATACTTCGTTCAGTCCTGGCTGTTGGGACCCATACTCACAGGACAGGCTCTTCTAGTCCTGTCTCTAAAAAGAGGAGACTCACTTCCACTCATCCTGTTTCCTCTGAACATTGTTATCCTCCCCTTTGGTTTTCCCTTTCTGTCTCCAATAAGCAGAAACCTCTCTATGAAGAATATCGCCAAAAAGTAGTTTTTGCCCACATTTTTGGCCTTCCCTTCCAAAATCTTTCTGATCATCTTACCACCATCTTTCCTTACACCCATCTCTCTAAGGCTCAACAGTAAAAAATTTTCTCCATGACTGAAGCCAAACCTGAAGAGCAATGGGCTCGGAGCAACAGAGATCTGTACAGTCAATTCCGTCGAGTTCAAGCTGCCAGAAATCCACCTAGGGAAACTCCTTTTCCTCTTTATGAATGGTTCCAAATCCATCACAAAAATATATTTGGCCCTTTCATTCAGAAAGAGATCAAGTTTATCAGGCAATATCAGATGTACAGTAACTACTGCTATGTAAATCGCCTCCCTAAATCTCAGCTGCGTCAATTCCGTGCAGCTATCAGGGCCCTCAGTTCAAGCACAGCTCATACTGACTCCCTTCAGGTTGATTTTTCTACTTTAGTTATTCCTGATGTAGTGTTCCTTCCCCCTCTCCATGCCCTGATTATGGACTCCTCTGTGGGAACACTTATTTTTGAGCGAGCTGCAAGGGTCATGGCCAGGTTATTTATGCAAGATGGCCGTGATCTATCTTTCCCGAGATTTGTCTTCAAGCAATATCTTCAGGGGCATATCAAGGTCGATGTCCTGGCCCCCATTCTCTCTGAATGTGACAGGCTGTCTCCTGCTAATCGGACGAAGCTCTATCCCTTGTCTGCTCAGCAGCTAGAAGATCTTAATGCTTCTCAGGCCAGCTCAAATCAACCTCCTTTGACTCCTGGTGAATTTTTGGATTCCAACTCTCTTCACCTCATCCAAGATTCCTATCTGACCTGGGTCGAACGATACAAGGTCTTCTTTGCTTTAAAGAAGGAGCTTAGATCCCATCAGATTGACTATCCCCTAAAGATTGATGCCTTCCTTCGGTTTGCCAGTTTTGGGTCATTCTTATCCTACAAGATCGCCCTTGGCAGTGCTAAATATGGGGATTTCATTTCAGATCAAAGGCAACTTCATATCAAGAGGATGGTTCCCACCATGTGACCCTCCTATCAAATTGAGTTTGGAGCCTTTCAAGATTTTTTTGAAGAGCAGGAACGCCAGGCACTCCCTGTCATCAGGCGCTTTGCCTCCCTTTTATCTCCTGCCTATTATTTACTTGTACTTCCTCAAAACTAATTAAATGCATTTGGTTGAGTGCCTTTATATCTTTTCTCTTCTTCCTTGTCTCAGTTTATCTTTTTGCTTAATGACAAAAAGGGGGAGAACTATTACAATCTCTGAAATACATATTTCTTGTTTCATAAGATTTCAGAATTTATAGAATTTTGTGTACTAATTTTGTGTACTACTTATTGAAGTTTTGTCATCACCAAAAAGGGGGAGATTGATGAACAGTCTATCCCCATATAATTTAATATATTACATTTCTATTTTGGTGATTAACAAAACCATGTTACTTTCTACAAGTACAGGAAATAATCCCAAAGGAAAACAAGTCAAAATAGGTAAGCATTCTAACACTGCATAAATAGCATCATATTTTTTATCTAAGTACACATCGGTTTCTTTTGTAGATCACAACGATTACAATAGAACTGCAATGATTTCCTCATCACACTTTCTCAATGCTTCAACGGTTTCTTCATAGCTTTCAAGCATCATTTGATTTCAACAGAAATCGTTACCACATCAACTTTATTCATGTTACATCGATTTCAGTAAGCCATAACGATTTACCCATAACATTGCTTGGATAAAAGAAGTTGTTCTCATAATGATTCGTTAAGAGAGCACATCGCAACGATTTCTTCAGACTTCGTAACGATTTGCTCATCGCAACGATTTCTTCAGACTTCGTAACGATTTGCTCATCACAACGATTTCTTTAGCGCTCATAACGATTTACTTTGCGCAATGATTTCTTTAGCGCTCATAACGATTTCTTTAGCGCTCATAACGATTTACTTTGCTCAACGATTTCTTTAGCGCTCATAATGATTTGCTTTGCGTAACGATTTCTTTAGCACTCATAACGATTTCTTTAGTGCTCATAACGATTTGCTTTGCACAACAATTTCTTTAAAGCTCACAATGATTTGCTTTCTATAACGACTTGTTAAGTGCTCATAACGATTTCTTCAGTAAACACTTAATCATAACGATTTCATAAGTCATATAGGCATCGACTTTATGTTTTATATCGGCTTGATATTTATCTTATTTCTGAAAGTGTTGAATAGTCAAAGTCTTCACATATCTGTCTGACTGTTGTGCATTTAATGAAGACAGAACGTATCTCTACATGCATGCAGACGATCACGTCTACCATTATTCTTACTCTGTGTGTATCGTTTAGAACAAGCTATTTGGCATTACTATTTTGGTGAATATTCACATCAATGTTTACTGACAACAAGAGACAGCCTAGCTGTCTATTGTTCTAGCATTTAATATATGCAGGGTCCTAAAGACTTTCGGTCATACAATGTTGGACCATATAGACGCCAGAAGATCCTATCTCTTTGCGTGCACAAATGGATAAAAGTCTGTTGACTAGAAGCTTCCAAGTTTCAAACAGTCTAACGTCTATCAAACAAAGAGACAACGGTTACTTCAATGACTACATTTCAAATTGGAGATATAACTACAAGATAGCAAATCCAGAAGAAATACATAGAAGAGAGAAACTTACCATCGAATACTACAAGCATTTGCAGATCTTCTGAAAGAATCCGAGAGCCAAGAATTCAATTCTAGTGTCTCTTTAGCTCTTTGCTCTCTGTGTTGTAATAGAAATCCTAAGAGAGCCAGTGTAGTTCTGAGAGAGTGCCTTGTTTAGATTATTTGCTCTCAATGCTAGTAGCTTCAGATCTTGTCTTGCTAAAGCTTGATCTAGGGGCTTGTTTTCATGCTTATTCTTTTCTCGTGCATGTTCCCTTCTGGTGTGAAGGAAGACCTGGTGGGATCCAGGGTGTTGTGTTCCCTTCTGGTGTGAAGGAAGACCTGGTGGGGATCCAGGGTGTTGTAGTTCCCTTCGTGTGAAGGAAGACCAGCTAAGCTGGGTGTTGTGGTGTCCATAAGGGGACTGTACCTTAAATAGTGGAATCCTGAGTTATTGCTCAGGGACTGGACGTAGGACTCCTAAGGATAGGAGGTCCGAACCAGGATAAACTCTGTGTGTTGTGTGATTGATTTCCTGTGTGTGCATTTTCTGTTTATTCTAACTTTCACTAACCTTCATCGAAGACCGTCCTTGTGTGAATGTTTTAAATACATGTACTAATCAAATAATTTTTAAAAGACCCATTCACCCCCCCTCTGGGCTCGTCAACTGGACAACATGTAATGCATGTCAAAACAACAAGCTATGTATGATTACAAATGTGATAAATGTATGAAAGAATGTCTAGATTCCATACTAAATGTGTTATTCAATTAGTACCTAGTTTCATGCTAATTTTGTATATAAATGCCAATCAACTTGAGTCTATTTTAACATTCAATTCATGCTTGATAAAATGTGGCATCATGTATGATTGTAAATTTATTTCATTAAAACAGCAAGTTAAGTGTGTAAACGAATGTGAAATGACCATGTGAAAATTGATTAGAATCCATGCTAGATTGCTAATCACATTGTACTTAAATCCATGTTCTAGATTAGTAGAATTGTGCTATGAAATGGGTAATATTCAATTGTTAAATCATGTGCATGTTATACATCGAGAGCATGTGTAGGAATGTAAGTATATTGACTTATGTTATAAGCATGCAACATGTATTCCTTCTTACATTTAAAGGTCAGCATGTGCATATGATGTGTGTATGAATGTTGTGCATGGATTACTTGCTGAGTCTATTTAGACTCACTCTTGCTTCGGTGTAATGGTGTAGCAGGTGACTCTACTTCCTTGGAGGAGATCGTTAGGAGTGACTCCGAGCGAGAGGAGTAGATTGTTGTGGAGATATCGATATTGTACTTTCATTTTCATAGTATGTAATTGGAGACTTATGTAATTGTAGATGAACAATGTAATTTGATTTAGAATTTCAATTATGTGGACTTTAGTTTTTTTTTTTTGCTATATGGACTGTGGATATCTAATGTGGATGATGGAATAAGAATGAAATTAGTTCTTTTATTTTCGCTGTTCTATATCTATATTTGTGTACATCTCAGCCTATTGTTAGTGTTGGGTTAATGTCTCACTGTAGCGACGTTCATTATATCGACGTGGATTGATATAATCGTACCAATATAAGGAGGGTCGTTACAGCTCTAGAATGCAACAAGGCTTCGCCAGTACTCTTGGATGCTCTCTTAAAAAGTGTGGTCACGGGGATTCTTTTATAAGGGAAAAATTTGTGAATTGCGACGGACATAGTGGACGCCTTTAAAGAAGAAACGAGTTCACCCAAGTCGTCATGTTTAAAAGAGTTCTATACTTTGACTGGCTTTTTCTGCATTTCAACCCAATTGAAACATAGCAATTAAGAACCGTGACCACACAAATCGCCATGCTTATGAACACTTCCAATAGATTGGATTCTTGACAAATTTTATAAATGGAAAGCTTAAATTGCGACGATATTACCTATCGTGCTTTTGGAAGGAATTGATCTTTTAGTGGGAATCGATCTTATGAATAAAGGAAGGTCATAAACGCGATGACCTGACTGGACGCATATCTATTTAGCAATAAGATCTTTCTAAAAACCATTTTAGGAAAAATTCAAATATGGAAACTATTAATCGCGACGAATAGAACAGATGTGGTTCTCATAACATCAATCAGAACCGTACTGGGAAATGGAACCAAAATCGCATCGGGTTAACCCACCACTTATCAGATCCTTCACCAATCAATTCTTAAAACATGACCACTTGACCCATCGCAAATCAACTATGAGATAGGACCCCCAATGGCACGTCAGAAAAATCCTATAAAAATTGGAAAATTACTCAGATGATTAATTGGAGAGAGACACTTTAAGGCATTGCAGGATAACATGAAATTTACTCAGTATGTTGTAAACTTGGCGTGTCTACATATATAATGGGAGGCATTTCCATGTGTGAAAAAGAATACACATAGTTGGAGAACGAGGTTCTGCATCCAGGCTAGGGCAAAGGATGAACCAGCGAACTAGAGCACTTTCCAGATGATTCCTTCAAGGGCTGTTGTTCGAGTTCAAGGTGCTAGATGTTGAGAAGATCATGCATCCATACTGCAATGTCCAAGAAGGCTTGTGCAATCTTCCGTGTTCTTCTCTGACATTTTTCAACCACAACAAAATAGGGAATTTCTGAACTATGAGTTTCATATCTTTTTATTATGTTCTTGGGTTGAGAAATTGTATTCTAAACTTCTTCCAATTAAACTTTCTATTTGTGTGAGAGTTGTGCTCATGGTTTACGAGCATGTTTATGAGGGTTTTGACAGTGAGGCTCTTGTCGATGTTGAAAAGTCTCTCTCTCTCTCTCTCTCTCTCTCTCTCTCTCTCTCTCTCTCTCTCTCTCTCCTCTCTCTCTCTCTCTCTCTCTCTCTCTGTAGAGTGGTTGTACTCTATATCTCTGGCCAAGTTCAGAGTAGTGTGTTACCACCTCACATGTGTGAGGGTTGGACGTAGGCGCACAATCCTTGTGTGGCTGAACCACCTAAACAACTGCATACTGTGATGTGTTTCTTTTTCTTCTACCTCCTTCTACGTACGTTGTTGGCTTCTGGTAATGCATTTGGTGAGATCATTCTATTTTGGCATATCAAATTAGTAGAAAATTAAATTTGGTAGTCAACCAATTCACCTCTGCCCTCTTGGTTGTTCTTTGCATACATGCACTTCATTTCTTAGATTTTTTGGCACTCTTTTTGTTTCTTCCCCCTCTAACCTATCGTTCTTCATCCTCCGGTCGTCATCCTCTTCTTGTACCTTCCGTAGCTCTCCACCTAACATTTGTCTCTTCCCTTCTTTTGTAGATCTACAAATATGTGTTCTCTTGCCACCTCTACCCTAGCTTCCCCTTTTGGCCTCTATCTTGGATGCTTTTGAAACCCTTTGGTTTCTCCAGTGCGTGGTTCACTGGTATTTATTCCTTATCTCGGCCTAATATTTAGTACCTCTTATGTTTTTGCTCTTGTTTGATTGTTTTTTTTTTTGCATTTCATATCTAATTGTGCCGCAAAGTTTGAAGGTTCTTTAGCTCCTGTTGGTGGTGGTTGTACCACTCACTCTTGTGTTCCCTTGTGTTGAGACCTTGGGGTTACGGCTATGTTGAAGATTGTAGTTCATTCGTACCCCCTCAACTTGTGTATGTCTTCTAAGCTCTTGTAAAATTGCACATAGAGTTGCAGTAGCTCCATTAGAGTGATCATCCGCCGCAGTCTGGTGCTCTCCTCTTTCAAGCTTCATTAAGCTCTTGTCTTCGACTTGGAGTAACCGAGCCATGGTACAATGGTGTTTCCTCTATTTTCTTTTAGGAAATGTAATCTTTGTGTTTTTGGCATGGGATGTGGTGGTCAGCTGCTACCATATACATTTATTAGCAGCGTAAGGATAATCTTGTTCCCTCTTGTACTTTATACTTCTCCTTTATCCTAATATAATATCCTATTTTCTTGTCAAAAAACAAAAAAAAAGGAGTTCGTTGGGTCTATCTAAGAACCTGACATTCTGTTCTATTTTTTTTCGCTTCCCACTCTACCACCTTCTTTGTATTGGCACATAGCCTATTTGCAGTTATCATAGAAAGTTGAACTATTTTAGGTGGCATAATGGTAGTTGATGACACTGACTCGAGTCTGAAATCTAAGGTTCATATCTTGAACTTGAGGTAGCATACAAGTTATGATTGTTGAATGAAAGACCCTTTGATAACTAGAAATACGATATTTATATGAACCATATATTTGCTACTTTAGCCACCTAGTTTAATTTTTTTAAATACAATATAGAAAGTAATAAGATACATAAATATGAACCATGGAAATTTATTTATAACTATAAAAATAGCACAATTTGGTACAAAATTTCGTTATGATGACAAAGAATAACCATACAGTATACATGCAAAAGACTTGTAGTATACGTATGTAGATAGTTTATCAGATACTTTTTTTAATTTATTTATTAAGTACTAACCTATTACAATCGTGGGGGTTAAATGCTTGACAATATTTGTAGAAATGTTGCTTGAAAATTCTTACAAATCTACTATCGCTGGGAGTAGAACTCCTGACTTTCGAGTGCACAGTGGAGTGCCCAACCAATTGAGTCACTCCTTGTCTGCTGTCAGATACTTATTAAGAAGGGAAACTATTGTTGCCAATTGAGTTGCTCAACTAAATTGTCCAACCTAGACACAAAAAATTGGGTTCCATAGCACAGTGCTCTGCTATGGGGTCAAGTCTTTTGTGCCTAAACCGAACAATCCAACCGAGCAACTCGGTCGGCAGAAAGTTGTTATCTTTTAAGAATAATGGAAAAGACCTTGTTGTGATGGGATCTAATAGTTAAAGGTTACCAAACATACCTCAACTCTTCATATATATTGTACTAATATTTCTCAATTCCAAGACCGACAACATGATAGCACTAGAATGTTTAATTTTTTGCCAAAATAATGGTTTGCCTATGGCCTCATCTTCTAAGTGCAATAAACTCAAAAAAGATATGTAGCAAGCTCTCACTAGTTCTATTGATTTAAAATTTAAATCTAGTAAAATTATAAAAAAAATCTTTCTCTCTTTACCTAAACTCATTCACCTTCTAAGTGCACTCAGTTTGTCTCAATTTAACTTTATCTATTTTCTTAATTTTTAGAGACCAGAACAGGGAAAGACTAGTGCAGCGACCCTGGATACTTATGCCCATCCATATCCAGACCCGCCTCTCGCGAATAGACTGAAGTATCACAAGGGATAGCTCACACAAGTGTTCAGTAAGAATATAAAAGACAACCACCAGAGCATAGTATGCAAGAAAGCACATGCATTTATACTCATTTACATCAATTTACATTGTCACAATACATTATTACATGTTCAAGATAAAAGTACAACTACTTGGGACATACCTCTGTAATCACGGGATTGGTATCCCCTTTTGAATTGAAAATTATGAGTATAGGGATTGAGAACTGACCGTGATCGCCACCAGAGTAATCGCCTCGGAGATATGGACGTAGAGGGCTGACTACTTTGGAAAAGAATAGGTGAAGGGAAGGCGTACCTAGTAAAGCGACGGATGTAGTGTCGCCTTCCTTTCTCCTGAACGCGACAGGGCTGACGGCGCCTTCTTGAACGCGACAGGAATAGTGTCGCCTTTTCTTCAGGGGGACAGAGTTGTGGGTTTTCGTCTTCCTGCTCCTCAGCCGGCCAAGGGACAGGAGCCTCACTTCGTTCTAGCCTTCAAACACCTGCCAAGATGATTCAAACACAAAGACAACCCATTAGAATTCGTGTGCAATGGATCTATTCAATGAAAAGTGCATGTACATGAACTATCATGGGGGAACTCACAGGATTGGGGCTTTTAACCCCTGGGGGTGTCAAGGATGGGTGTGTGTTTCGTGTTCTAATGTTAAACTAGAAGGAAAAACGAACTATGCATGCATGAAATTGATGAAAGAAAGAAGAAAAGGGGAGAGGAGATTGGATAGCCGGTGGAAAAACGCCCTGGAGGGCTCTTCTGAGTCGTCTGGAGGAAGAACTCCCTTCTTGGAAGATGAAGCTCTCTGGATTCCCGAACTAATGGCTCCGGCCTTGCCCAAAAAGATGGAGAAATAAGGTTTTTATGGGTGATTATTCCCAACTCGGGTCTGAGAGGAATAACGGGCAAGGGTCCGACTCTGGGCAAGTATGGCTGTGCAAGGGCCATTGGAACTCGGAAAGGAACATGTTAGGAAGGTCTGCTCCGAATTTGAAAGGATTTGGACTTGATTTGGACGTCCAAAAAAGCAATTACCATCAATAGCATGGGTCCAAGTTAGCCTCGGATTGAGTTTCCTGTTTAAGGCTATGAACGCGACGGCCATCGCGTCGCCTTCTGAATGCGACTGCTCGATATGTCGCCTTCCTCATATAGAAGGTACTTCAAGTCATTTTCGATTTTCTGAGGATTTTAAAATATGGAATTATCAATGCGACATGGGGACTGTCGTCTTCAGGAAGGCGACCTAAGGCCTGTCGCCTTCTGGCCTTTTCTGCATTTGGTCGTCCAAACAGCCATGCACAGCCTTCGGAATAAAATATCGGACTTATACTTAGAGAGCTTATAGTGAAAGAGATTGATTGGACCTAGGAAGAGTCCTCCAGGGCGATGAACTAATGGGAATGATGTCATGATCGGAGAAAGCCAGCTTGACGATGATGAGCCAACGTGGGGCGTCAATGATACGACAAGGGATTTTGCTCGACTTATGGGCCAGAAATGGGTGTCTACAGACTGCCCCTCCTTGATGCCTGCTTTGCAAGGGAGTGGAGCGGAAATGGAGCGAAAGTGGCGTGAAACGGCGATGTGGCGGAGTGAAGCGGAATGAGCTGAAAAGCGGGTATCAAGGTAAAGAGACACCCATTCTAGACGAATAAGCAGCGAGAATTATCCGGCTGACCTCCAACATGGCTGGGAACATAACGCAAGGATGGTTCCTACTAGGGACGAATAAAAGTCAAAAGAAAGAATGATCAACCTCCTGATTCAAGAGGTACCCTGGCTATTTTTAGCGTGCAGGTTTCGTTCATTAGGGGATAGGTGCTGCCCGGCGGGTCGATTCGACTCTGGCCTTCGAGCGGGTCACGACTAATGAGCGGATCGGGGACAAAGGGATGACTGTCATAACGAATGGGGATGAGAGGAGTCCTATAGGAACCATCATTGGCGGACTGAACCGAGCAGCAAGCTCGAGGAAAGCTTTCAAATTCGGAATGGAATTCTTGTCTGGAAATGAGAATCTGTGTTGGGACATCATTGGGAAGCTGACTTTGACAAATCACGATTCATGAAGCTCAAAATTTCCTACATGATGCATGCTGGGCTAAAATAAAAAGGAAATCATAAAAACGAATGCAAAGAAAGGAGAAAATAACAAATATTCAAGGATAATATTGCTAGACAATACGAGCAAGGGTCAAGACACTTCGCATCCCCGACGTGCGAGAGAATCCGTCGTCCCCGAGCCTATCCAGCGATTAGCAGCGTGATCATCCTCGTTTTTGATGGAGGGGAACTCAGATCCTGAAACATACTGGGAACCAGCCGGTCCTTGAGCTGATATAATAGTGTAGATACCATATAGTAATGCGAAGGGATTAGGGTTAGAGGTACTTACCTGACTTACCTGACGGATGTCTTTCTGATTTTCTGGATTTTCTGATTTTTATGGGTTTCCTGCATTTTCTGACTTTTATGGATTTTCAATAATCAAAGCAATAAGATACAACGCACCAAACAATGACATCAGAGCATATGAGCAAATATCCTGAATAGTTACAGAAGAATAAGCACAGACTGGTCGGAAGGCGACATGGGGCCTGTCGCTATGCTTAACCGAAGAAGGCGACATAAGGCCTGTCGCCACCTGAAGGCGACAGGTCGATATGTCGCATTCGCAGTTTCTGCAGCCCGAGCTCAAAAGTCTTCAGCATGGGATTAGGACTTGACCTCTACTTGGACTCCTAGGGCTTCCCACTCAAAGTCCTACTCCTAATGGGTCCTCCCTACCCTTTCCTAGCATGAATAGGAGTATTAAGCTCTATAAATAAAGGGGAGGAGAGGCCAAATTCGGAGCTCTCACCTCTCTCTTCTCTTCTTCAAGCTTTGCAAGCTCTCATGGCCATGAAGAGAACTCCTCTTGCTTCCATGGATGGGGAGACGGCTTATGAAGGTCCGAAGCGTGCTCGGACGGTGTATGAAGCTCTCATGAGGGTGACGGACATCCCCAATCATCTGAGCCGGAGCGAGGAAGTGAGAGAGGTAAGTTTGTGATGTTTTGAATTTTCAATGATTTTAACTCCGAATTTGCTCATTAAATTTTCTGTTCTTCTTCTCCTCCTTCTCTTCTTTTGCCTTTTCTTCTTTAGCTCTTCCCCGGCTCTCGCCGTTATTCGAAGCTCACTTGGATCGCCCCGATGATCAAAGCTTTACCTATGTACGTCATTAGGTTCTTGAGAGAGTGGGGTTTAGGCGGGGTTTTGATAGCGGCTCACAACTACCATAAGATTTCCTTCGATTGGCATAGTATCACGGCCCTCATAGAATTATGGCACCCACAAACCCATACCTTCATCTTCCCTAAATTTGAGGCGACCGTCCTTCTAGAGGAGGTCGAAGCCTTCCTTGCTCTTCCTAAGACAAAACGGGGGATGAGCAAAATATAAGCTATACAATTGAGCCCATCAACCCGAAGCTTATTCTCGGAGAGTTCATGACCGATCCGGGGGATGTCTACACCATAATTAGCCCACAATTCATCCATTTAGTACCATTGTCTAAGTGGGTCATATCCAAGTGCAAGGATAAGAGCGTGGATCACCGGGAAATCGCAAAGGCCGTGGCCATATGCTTATGCGGGGTGGTGCTCTTCCCGTCCGGGGATCACCTCATAGACTATGCTAGCCTTAGTGCGATTAGTGGGGCATGGCGAGGATTTTCACTCTCTCACGCCGTCTTGGCGTACCTCTACTCGGGTCTCACCTCGGCTTCCACGGGAGGTTTCCTTTACGGCTCTATGATCCTTTAGAGTGTTGGTTGGGTGTGAGGATAAAGTTTAAACCGGTAGACAACTCCACCACCGACAGTAGGATCTTCGGGTGCCATCCATTGAACTTCATTGGCGGCGCGGCCAAGTTTTCGGACAAAGTTTTATGCAGGACGGCCGACAAGAAGACGAGGAGTGCATGGCGCCTTTACTTCAGCACCCTACCAGTGGAGCACTTCGCTTTGGGCATAGCGGCACTTCGTGGAGCGGAGATCCGACTACCACTCGGACGCGGCTTGGATTTGCAACTCATCGGGAACATGGCGACCGTACTCTACAACCCGCAGCGGTGCTACCTACAGATCGGGAAGCCAAGGACGAGAGTACTTCCACTATCGCACCTGCCCCCCGTGAAGAAGCGACGTCTGGGGAACCTGGAGGATGAGCAGGCCGTGCGGAGCGCGCTGGCCTTGTGGAGGGCGTGCGCTACCCATGCACTCCCGCCGAGACTTGACGAGGACCGGGAGACGTACCAGGCGTACCTCCTGGAGCACGAGAAAATCCGGCCACTGAGGGGATCGTGAGCTAGGGACTTGATTGTACTTTTAATGTTTGGACGGGACTTGGTGAGCTCGATGCTTGATGTAAGGGGAACATGTTGATTTTTTTTTTTTTGATTTTTTATAGCTTTTTATTTGGTGTGATCATGGAACTATTGCAATGAACATTAAGCTTTTAGAAATTGTGCACAATCTTATTAAGGCGACATAGCGGGCGTCGCAATCAAGAAGGCGACGCACCCCATGTCGCGACCACTAAAGTGAAGGCGACAGAACATATGTCGCGACCACTAAAGTAAAGGCGACAAGGATGTTGTCGCGTTCACAGGAACCGAGGCAGTTTGAATTCGGGCCGAGCGCCCTCTCTCTCCTTCTTCCCTCTTTCTTTCCTCTTCCTCTCTCACTCTCCTATCCGGCGATCCGGGAGTTTCCGGCCTTCGACCTTACTTCGTCCTCTTTCTCTCTCTCTCTTTCCTTCTTCTCTCACTCTCCTGTCTCCCTCTCTCTCCACACTTCCTCTCTCTCTAAACTTCCTTTCTCTCCCTTCGGTGGTGCGATGGAGGGTGGCGGAGAAGGCGGCCAAGGCGGCGATGGCGGGGGGCGGCGACGAAAGAAGACCATCCGTCGGAGGCAAGCGGGCGAGGGGACATCGGCGGCGGCCCAAGATCCGCCCCCGGTTGTCCCGATGGAGGAGGACGATGCGCCGGCGGCGGGAGATGATGACGAGCCGGTCGGGCCCCAAAAGGTAGGTCTTCGAAGCCTCAAACCTTGAATGTGGGTGTGGGGGGATAGAGCAAGATGTGTGTAGGGCGATTCGCCCCATGGGACGGCCGGAAAACGGGGAAACTCCGTTCGGGTCGGCTCTGGTAATGCGACAGGATCCTTGTCATATTACCAGACAGAAGGCGACAGCCTTCCTGTCGCCTTATAGAAGGCGACAGGGGGTCTGTCGCGATGAGAGACTTATTAAAGCGACATGGGGTCTGTTGCCTTCAGAAGGCGACAGGTCCCTTGTCGCTTTAACAGGATAGAGAGTGTTTTGGCTCATTCCTCCGATTTCTGACCCTTTCGGTGTTTGCCTTGCAGACTGAGTTGCGGTCCCGGCTAGGATGGGCAGTGATCCGGGCAATCTATGACGGCCTCCCGGACTTCCAGGTACGCCGACTGGAGGGGATGGGATTCGGGCCGTTCTTGAGGCTGGAGGAGTTGGCGCCGGATGTGGCACTCATCCAGGCGCTGAAGGAGAGGTGGGACCCAGAGTGCCACGCCTTCCTCTTCCCGTGGGGACACATGGTCCCTACGTTGGAAGATGTAGTGCGGATCACCGGCCTGAGAGTGGATGGCCAGGCGGTGACGGGGACCACCTATACCAGCTACCAGGAGCCGGTGGAGAGGCTACTGGGACTGGAGGTGCGGGGAGAGAGGTCCTCGCTAGTGCAGCGGACGGCGCTGCAGGCGAGCCTGGGAGTGACGAGTGCACGCCGCCAGACGGGCGAGGGACAGGCGGAGCACATGGAGCGGATGACGGACGATGCGAGAGCGGCGATGGCGGAGGAGGAGGGAGAGGCAGCGGACAGGGACCTGCGGCGATTCCTGACGCTGGTGATCGGGAAGCTGATCCTGGGGACCAGAGGGGACCCGGTGAGCTGCCGCTGCTTGCCCCTGCTGGAGGATCTGTCCAGCGTGGGCAACTACGCATGGGGTGCGGCCCTCCTGGCCCACCTCTTCGACAGTCTGGGCACCTCCAGCAGGGTGACGGGTGTCGCGGGCTTCTTCCCACTTCTCCAGGTATATTTCTACCCTCAACCTTTGTTATTTTTGCTGCTTATTCTATTAATCGTGGTACTGACTGTGTTGCTCCTGCAGGTGTGGGTGTACTACCACCTCCCCTCTCTTCGCCGCGGGGTGGCGAGGCGACGAGGCGCCGTGCCCCTTCTCCAGCGCTGGCGGTTCTGCCGCGACGAGCGATCCCTGCGGCGGCAGGTGACGCTGATCCACGACGCAATGGACACCATCCCCTTTGGACACGTGAGGACTTCTAGCCTTAGCCTTTCTACTTTAATTGCTCTTCTGGTAGTTGACTGACGTGTTTTACTTGTGGTGTGCAGGTGCAGTGGACTCCCTATGTCGGGGAGGATGACGCTACCCAGCCGTGGGTGGAGCGGGGCCGTCCTTACTTCGGTAGGGACATCTGGCTCCACTGTTATAACACAGTGGTCCCGCTCCACCACCGGCTGGTGGCGCGGACACTGGGACTCCACCAGGCGGTGGTGGAGTTCCCGACCAGACAGAGGCTCTGGGAGAGGCCGGGCCGGAGCTTCCGGGGAATCCAGCAGGTCACGGACTGGACGGTCCGGGTCCGGGAGCAGCTGGACGATTGGGAGCAGCGAGGGAAGGAGGTGGTCTCTGAGGCCACCAGTGACGAGGATTACTACCGGGCCTACGCCCGGCGGTACGGGGCCCAGGTGTACAGGGGGACCCGACGACCGGTGAGTTTTACTGCTTTCAGTCTGTTTTAAATTCTTTGATTAATTATGTGACTGACTTTGACTTATGATTGCAGCTTGACCCCGAGGGACGGATTGCCTCGCTTGAGGGCGTCCTCCACTCTACGATCCAGCAGCGGGATGATCTCCAGGCCGTGGTCGACCAGCTGGTAAGCATCTTTACACCCTTCTTTCTAATCCTGATTTTTTGTTGACTGACCCTGTGGTGTTTCTTTTGCAGAGGGGTGAGTTGGAGAGGGCCCAGCAGATGGTGGGCGGTGCCTCTTCCTCTCGGGAGGACCCTGGCCGCTCCGTCTTGGAGGGCCAGCTAGCGGCGGCGACGGCCCGAGCGGAGGACGCCCTTACCCAGCTGCGGGAGCGGGTAGGTTTCTTACTCTAGATGCCCCTTGTGTTCGTTCTTTTGGTGAAATCTGACAAGATGTTTGGCATTGCAGGAGGAGGAGCTGAGGACCGCCCTGGCGCAGACGACGACGCTGGAGACGGAGATGGCGGAGCTGCGCCTGCGTCCCGAGGCAGCGGAGGTGGCGCGGTGGCGCCAGGAGGCGGAGGCGGCGGCGCGCTGGCAGCAGGACGCGGAGGAGGCGGTGCGACTGCGTGCCGAGGCTGGTGACCTTCGCACGCAGCTCGGGGAGGAGCGGCATCGCGGCGAACTGCTGCGATCCGAGATGAGGGGGCTAGAGAGGGCCCTGGCGCTGGTCGGGCGCAGCCGATCAGTGACCAGCCGGAGCGGCATCCCGAGCGGGTCCGCTGGGCATTATTTGACAGGTTCCTCCGGACGGCGGAGGAACGAGGAGGAGGAGCGGCGACGGCGCGAGAGGGCGCCTGAGGGGAGTGAGACAGGGCCGAGAGCGATGGCCCCTCCGTCTCCCCGCCCGCCTGAGGGTACGGGGGAGAGCGGCTGAGGGTTTGTACTTTTTGGGTCTTCCCCTTTTTGTACATGATATGAATAGAATGGAATAGAACTCTTTTGTTTTTTTTATGTTTTGTGACTGAGTGAGAGCGACGAGTGAGATATGAGTGCCGCTTTCTTTTCCGTCCTGCACACTTAAACAACCACGAAACAAGTCAGATCTGTTCTTAGGCTTAGCCCCTTGCTTTAAACAAACGACGAGTGAGCGACCTTAACAATTTGTCAAGGGGCTAAGCCTTATTAAAATAGGCAAAAGATGTGAATAAACAAATAAAATGCGTGTATGCAAACGGCTTAGAATCATTTTATTTTGGATTTTTTGGAAATATCTGATTTTTGGAGTTTTGGGAATATTTGATTTTTTTTTAGTTTTGGGAATATTTGATTTTTTTTTTAGTTTTGAAAATATCTGATTTTTTTTTAGTTTTGAAAATATCTGATTTTTTTTTTTTAGTTTTGAAAATATTTGATTTTTTTGAGTTTTGGGAATATTTGATTTTTTTTTAGTTTTGGGAATATTTGATTTTTTTGAGTTTCGGGAATATTTGATTTTTTTGTTTTTGAGTTTTGGGAATATTTGATTTTTTGAGTTTTGGGAATATTTGATTTTTTTTTGAGTTTTTTGTTAGCGCCTAAAGCCGACGTTAGCCCTTCCTAAAATAAGACACGCGAGACGGAAGGTACTCGCATCTTCGGGCCACAACACTTAAACCGATTTCGAGCCGCTGGTTAGGAATCTTGATCTCCTCTGGTTCCCGCCACAGGGCTTTCTAAGTTAGGACGTGCATAAGGTGTGACAACGCCTCGGAAAACCTACCCTGGGTTAATACTGTGACTAATTAAACCCCACCTTAGAGGTGACTCAGCCTCATAGGGAGAAGCGGAAGATTATTTAAGGAAAGTCTTGTGTGGGTATGAGGACGTTGGGTTCGGCTACTTCCTACAGCATACCATTCGGAGATTGGGTCTGTTGCGGAGGGACTTTATGGTCTTTTGTTATGGACTTGCCTTGCTTTGGGGCATGCGTACGACCGGGCTCATTAGTGTCCCGCGGGGACTTTGCCACTCTTTGCCATGCCCCTATTGTAACATGGATTTTCGTTTTGTTTCTTTGCTTCTTTGCCCTTTTTTTGTCATTCTGACCGTCCCTGTTTGAGACTTCCTCTTGTCAGGGTATGCTGTAGGTTGATGACCTTACCCTTACGACCCTTTTGCCCCTACACTTCGACCGATTAGGAGAGAATGGCCGATGCATCGCTAGAGCAGGGCCCGCATAATTGCAGCACCTACCGAGTGTAGTTATCCGGGCTTGCCGTGTACGTGTGTGTTGATCCGAACTTAGAGCAACCCCTGGCGATTAGAGAGGTATCTTAGACTCCCAACATGGGGCTACTCCCCGATCTAGGTGTTGCAGCCTCACGCCTATAGTCCTAGGGATAAAAACGTTTGAGGTACAGCCCGTTCCACGGATGTGATAATTCGACGCCCTCAGCATTGATTAGGCGATATGCATTTCCAGGGTAGACCTCCCTCACAACGTACGGACCCTCCCAATTGGGTTGCAGTTTGGACCTAGGACCTCCGGGTTTGATAAAGATGCGTTTCAAGACCATATCACCCTCTTGGAATTTTCGTTCAATTACCTTCTTTTGAAAGGACCTTGAGATTCGCCTTTGGTAGGAAAGCACATGGTCGGCTGCCATAAGCCGCCTTTCGTCTAAGAGTTCCAATTGGACCAGTAACGCCTCTCGACGTTCATCAAGATTAAGTTCCTTGTCTAATTGGACCCTTAGTGAAGGGATTAGGATCTCGTACGGAACTACCGCCTCCATCCCGTAGGTGAGAGCGTACGGGGTCTGCCCCGTGGGAGTGCGGACGGAGGTGCGGTAGGCCCATAGAGCCTCTATTAGCTTCTCTGGCCAGTCGGCGAATTTATGCGACTCACAGGTTTTCTTTAGGATTTTAAGAAGGGTTTTGTTAGTTGCTTCAGCTTGGCCATTGCCTTGTGGGTAATACGGTGATGAATGATGCAGCGTGATGTTGTATTTCTTACAGAGGTCCCGGAGCTCTTGTGCGATGAATTGCGGCCCGTTGTCCGTGACGATGCTGCTTGGCACTCCGAACCGCGAGATGATGTTTCTCATGATGAAGCGGCACACCGTGGATGCTTTGATTTCTGCGAAGGCTTCAGCTTCCGCCCATTTGGTGTAATACTCAGTCGCAGTTAGGATAAATGACTTTTGTTTGGTTTGAGCATTAGAATCACCAAGAGGACCAACAATGTCGAAAGCCCACATGGAGAATGGCCATGGTGTAGAGAGTGGGTGTAGTGAGGAGGAAGGGGCATGGATCTTATCGGCATGGAGTTGACACTTGACACACCTACGGACGTAGATGGTACAGTCTTCTTCTAGGGTTGGCCAGTAATAGCCCTGCCTAATGATCTTCTTGGCTAGCATCTGACTGTTGACGTGCCCTCCGCATTCGCTAGCATGGGCCCCTTCCACCACCTTCCAAGCTTCGTCATCGGTAAGGCACCTTAAAAGGACTCCATTAAGGGCTCGCCTGTACAGAACTTCTCCGACAACCGTGTACCTTAAGGCGGCTCTTCTGATGGCCCTGCGGTCTTCTGCGCTTGCCCCTTCAGGATATGTTCCATCCCTGCAGTACTGCTCTATCTCAAAATACCATGGCAGTTCTTCTTCATTCAAGATCTCCTCGAGCTCAGTTAACATGACTTGCTGCGCTCCTTTCTTCCTAGCCCTTTCTTCTAAGGTCGCCCTGAGGTCGCTAAACCAAGGGTCCTGGGTGGATGGGACATCGAGACGCTGGACGATGATTGTCTCAGTCCGCCGGCTCAAAGGGAAGGATAGAGATGAAGCTAGCGACGCCAGTGCGTCAGCCAGGATATTTTGAGAACGAGGAGTGTGGATATAGATAAGCTTACGGAACTGCCTTGCCAACAACGTGACCAGGTCTTGATATGGCTTGAGCTTTGGATCACGAGTGCGGTAAGTTGAGAGCACCTGCCGCAGAACGAGCTGAGAGTCTCCTATGATTCTGAGGTGTGATGCCCCCAGCAGATAAGCATGCTTGAGACCAGCAAGGAGAGCCTCGTATTCTGACATATTATTGGTAGCGGGGAAGGTGAGTTGATATGCGAAGGGGATGGTGATACCTTCCGGGGTAAGCAGCACGGCTCCGATGCCCCGTCCCTGAGAGTTGAGCGCACCATCGAAATGAAGGGACCAGAAGGGGTCTTTGATTATGACTGAGAGCTCCTCATCGGGGAATCCCTCTCGGAGGGAGTCGCTGTGAGGGAGCGGGAGATGGGCTAGATGCTCGGCGATGGCATACCCCTTGACGGCCTTTTGGACCACAAAGGATATGTCAAACTGGGAGAGGAAACTTTGCCAGCGTGCCAGCCGATCAGAAAGGACGGGTTTTTCAAGAAGATAACGGAGCGGATCCATCCTTGAGATCAGCTTGACCTCGTGGGCTAGGAAGTAATGCTTGAGCTTTTGGACTACCCACACGAGTGCGGCACAAGTTTTGTCTGCGGTGGTGAGCTTGGATTCAGCGGGGTTGAAGAGCCTAGAGAGGTAGTATGCTGCCCTTTCTTTCCCAGACTCGTCATGTTGTGCCAGGACAGCTCCTAGGGAGTCCTCAATGACTGAGAGATATAGGATTAGCGGCTTTCCGGGTACAGGAGGCTGTAAGACTGGGGGATTCATGAGATAACTCTTCAGCTCATCGAAGGCTGCTTGGCATTTATCATTCCATTCGAATTTTGTCCCTCCTTTCAAGAGATCATAAAATGGGCGGCATCTTTGCGAATGCTGGGAGATAAATCTTCTGATAAATTGCAAACGCCCGATTAGCCCTCTTAATTGTGCAATATTCTTTGGAGGAGGCATCTCTGCTATTGCCTTGGCCTTGTTCGGATCGATCTCAATGCCCCGCTTACTGACTATGAAGCCCAGCAGCTTACCTGATGATACCCCGAACACACACTTCTTTGGATTCATCTTCAGCTGATACTCCCTAGCTCTCTGCAGCACCTTGGCTAGGATCTCGGGGTGTTCTCTCCTGGTCCTTGACTTCACCAAGATGTCATCCACGTAGACCTCGACATAAACATGAATCATATCGTGGAATATGGCCATCATCGCCCTCTGGTAGGTAGCACCAGCATTCTTCAGCCCAAATGGCATGACTACGTAACAGTATGTTCCCCAGGGCGTGGTGAAGGATGTCTTCTCTTGATCTTCAGGAGCGAGACGGATCTGGTTGTAGCCTGAGTATCCATCCATGAATGAGAGGGTCTCATACCCAGCAGTATTGTCGATTAGCACATCAAGATGAGGAAGCGGGAAGTCGTCCTTTGGACATGCCTTATTCAAATCCCTGAAGTCGATGCAGATTCTGACTTTGCCGTCTTTCTTCATGACAGGGACTATATTGGCCACCCAGTTTGGATATAGCACTACCCTGATGAATCTAGCTTTATGGAGTTTGTCTACTTCGTCCTTCATCTTCAGGGCTGTGAGTGGGTGGAACCTTCGGAGCTTCTGCTTGATTGCTTTTGCCCCTTCTTTCAGTACTAGTCGGTGCTCCACTAGAGAGGGGTCTAGGCCAGGCATGTCCTCGTAAGACCAGGCGAATGAATCCTTGTACTCCCTTAAGATTTGCACCAATTCCTCTTCTTCATCAGGAGGGAGATTCGCTGAGATTATCACAATTCTAGGGTCTTCTTCTGTTCCGAGGTTGACTTCCTTAGTAGGTTCATCCACTGCCGCTGTGGGTTCATCGAACCTCCTTACTCCACTGGCATATCTCTCGGCAGCGTCATCTACTTCGCTATCCTCTTCCTCGATCGGGTCCTCATCATTCATGATTTCGTAGACGCCAAATCCGTCGTCTATGAACACCCCGTCTTGCTCAAACACCTCTTCGAGTACCAGCGCTTCTCTCGTGAACTCCTCTACCAACAGTAGCGCTTGACACCGCCGAGCTAGCTCTTGAAGGTACCGCTGGGGAATAGCTTTTCCCCGCTGCTTCCTAGGACGGTGCTTGGAACTGGCGGATGGCGGACTGACCTGACTCTCTATCCTAGGCCTATCTACTCTAGACTTACCTACCCTAGACTCTTCTAAACTAGACGACTCTACAGGACTGGGGGAGGACATGGTGTCCTCGAAGAGAATGGCTCCTAATGAAGGAGCAGGAGGGGGACCCTCAATCGAGAGGTGCCCCTGATCAGCAAAGTGCAGGACGTATGCCGGCTCCTCGACCTCAATGTGCATTTGAAGATGGACGTTTTTTTTTGGAGATCGGAGGAGAGCATGCAACAGGAGAGGGTGACCTCGTGGTCACTTGGATCAGCTTGAAGGGCGGAGAGGACAGCCGGTGGGAGCTGGGGTGTGAGAAGGCTGTGCGCCGCCGTGAGGAGCTGAGGAGTCAGCTGGATCAGTAAAGGAGGGGAGGATGGGACTAGGCTGGGAAGGAGGGACTCCAGGAGGTATGGGTGGATGGCTAGGCAGGTGCCTCTCCAGAGTTCATCAACAGTTTTCCCCTCCTCGTAGGGGATGTCCGGCTCTCCTACGTCTGAGGCATCGCTCATGAGCTGCCTCTTGGATGTGATGGCAACGGGTGGATCTAACAGTTCTTCCGCAGCTGGCGGCCAGGTTCTCTCCTCTTCCCAGAACAGTCGGCTGAAGGCGATGGTGATGTCTTCTATGTCGAACCATCTGTACCATTCAGCCTCTGGGTCTCCAGTCTTTCTCCTCCTGGTCGGACGGAGGGCTTCTAGGGCTTGATAGGTCAGCAACGGGGCCATGTGCCGGGAGAAGTTCCGGCCATGCACCTCGTGCTGTGAGAGTTCTGCCTCGACTACCACGGTGTTATATCCAGGTTGGGTAGGCCCCCTGACAAAATGACACCAGAGTGTCCAGGTGAGTGGCTCTCGGTCGGCCTTGAGAGTGGATGTGCTGGATGACCATGGTTTGGATTTCTCCCTATATCCTAAGCCCCATCGGCTTTTCATGACAATGTCGGGGATGGGTTTGACTATACCCTGTAGCTCTGCCCCTAGACCCTTGCCTTCTTCATACCCCAACTTCATCATAATTTGCCACCCCTTCGTGGTTAGTGGCTCCTTCCTTTTTACCGCATTGACCTGGGCTAGGTTGACCTCTCGCTGGGACTGGAACGTGTAGCTCCAGGGGTAGTTTATGTCTAGCACCGAGACGATGGGTTTATTGGCTGGCCACATAGCTGGGAGGTGGGTATCGTGGAGAGCATCTACAGAGTGGGCGGTGGCTATGCTTTTGACCTTGATAATTCGCCCTTGGAAAGGGAATTTTAAGCACTGATGTGCGGTAGACGGCACAGCCCCTAGTGACTCTAACCATGGACGTCCCAGGATTGCTTTGAACATGGGATCGATATCTAGGACGTAGAAATCCACTGTGATGGCGAGGGGTCCCAGTTCGGCTTGCACAGTCACCATGCCGTGGCAAGATCTCCTAGAATTGTCGTATGCGGCAATGGTGGTGGGTGTTGGCCTCAGCATGCTTTCTGATAACTCGCAGGCCCTCAGGGTGCTTAGTGGGCAGACATTTATGGACGCCCCCGTATCGACCAGTGCTGCTCCCACTGCTATATGGTTGATGACTAGAGTGACACAGAGGGGGAGCCTCCTGGCTTCTGGGGGGGCTAATTCATTTTCTGCAAACGTGATTGCCGGCCCGCGAGTCACCATGGCCAGGGCACTGGGTAGCTTGTCTGCCATCATATCTTCATTTACTACCACCTTCTGCAGGAAGTTCCTCAGGGCTTCCTGGTGCTCTTTGGACTTCTTTATCAGCTCCAGAATGGAGATCTTGGCTGGCACGTGGTCCAGGTGCTTGAGGATGTCGTAATGGGTTCCAGGCAATGGCTCAATCAACCCCTCATCTTGTTGCTGAGCTTGCTGTGGCTGTGGCGGCTGCAGGACCTGCTGGGGGTTTATGGAAGTGGTGGTGGTGGAAATAGGTGGGTATGGGCGGCGGAAGACTCGCCCGCTCCGTAGGGTGGTGGGATTGGTGGGCGGTTGTCTAGCGGAGGATAATGTTGCGGTGAAGGGTTGGTCCGGCCCAGGTGGTGGTAGGATGATGGGTGAGGGAGCGGATATGATAGGTGGTAGAGGGATGGAGACAGGTGGAACGAAGGGTAAGATGATGGGCGAGCTAACAGCTGGCGCGGATGCTAAACTGACGGGCAGTATGACGGCGTTGGCCATGGAGACTACAGAAGGAACTGACTGGGGAGCCGCGTAGGCTGGTTGTGTTGTTTGGGTTTGGATAGGATATTGGTTAATGGCCATCATCTGCTGGATGTCCAGCTCATCATCGTACGTCCAGTTTGCTTGTGGAGGAGGGTGGTGGACGATGGGGTTTACTTGGGCAGGTTGTTGTGGTGGTGGTGGGTTCGGAGCCGGTGGATGGTTAGGTAGGGGGTTGTGGACAATCCCGAGGTCCTGCAGCGGCTGCTGACGTTGTTGCTGCTGTTGTTGTTGAGGGGGTGGTTGGCGCTGCTGCCTTTGCTGCTGCTGCTGTCTCTGCCTCTCTTTGATGTCTCCGATTACTTGCCGGAGGGCTGTCCAATCTATCCTATGCTGCTCATGCAAGTCATACACCAAGTCCTTAAATGTAAAGCACTGGTCGATGGTATGACCAGGCTGCCTATGGAAGACACAGTATCGGGTTTGGTCTACACTCGGGTTCAGGGGTCTCTCAGGAGGGAGCCTAATGGCATCGGTGGAGAGCAAGGCCAAGAATATGTCGGAGAGGGTCTCCGGCAACGGTGGGTAGTGAGCTCTTCTGGGACCCATGGGACGCCTTGGCTGAGAGCCATCAGGGGGCGGCACTTGATTGTATTGGCGTTGTTGCTGCCCCTGGGGCAGATGGGTAGGGTTCTGACCCTGGGCATTGTATGGTTGGCGGCTTTGGCTCTGGCCGGCAGGGTTGAACGCGCTCACTTGCTCGTTCACCTGGACGCCCTCGGTAACCGGACCCTGAGGCTTTCTTTGGAACCTGGGCTTCTGGGGTTCGAACATGGAGTGGATCGGGGAGTCCTTGAGCTGGGTCTGGATGAACCGGGCCCGGCTGTAAAGTTGATGCATGGTGGTGATGTCATTCATCGCCAGAATGTTTCTAAAAGCAGGTGTGGCATTAGCAATGATGATCTTCACCTTCTCCCCTTCCGGAAGGTACCCCGGAACTCTGGTGGCCATTTGTCTCCACCTATCGGCATATGTGGCGAAGTCCTCATCAGGCTTCATCTTTTCGGCCATGAGATCTGTGAGTGAATATTCAGGGCCGACTCTATCTTGGAATTGCTCGAGGAACTTAGCCTTCACCACAGCGAAGTCTTCAGCGTCCTCGGGTAACAGGGAATAGAACCAATCCAGAGCGTGCCCGTCCAGCGACCGGCGGAAAAGATATGCCATAAGACGGCGGTCATGCTGGTAAGACGCGGACTCATAGATGAAGTCCTTGATATGGATATATGGATTGCCTGAGCCATTGTATTTTCGGTACTTTGGCAGCTCGGATGGAGAGGGGACCCATAGACCGTTGAAGTTAGGCATGTGCACATCGTGATGCTGCCTAGGGTCGACTTGCTTGCGGAGCTCTTGGAGCTCCTTCTTGATGGACGCCCACTCGGACATCATGTCCGGTGCGGCGGATGGCTGGGCGTAGACGGATGAGGCACGAGAGGTGGGCCTGGCGCGCGGCTCAGGACGGTGAGGAGAGTAACACGGCTGGTAAGGTGGAGACCGGGGCCTCGACTCACGGGGAATGTAGTGCTCAGACTCGAAGGGCGTGAATCGGATAGTCCGCGGCCGGATGGGGGTGTTGTCGGCTTGTCCCATGGAGACGTGGGGGCCGGAAGTAGCTGCTGCAGGGCGTGATGCGCCCGCCCTGGGTGAAGGTGAGGAGGCGGCTTTTCCTTTGAGAGCCGTCATGAGAGTTTGAATTTGAGACTGATCAAGCTGTGGAATTAGACGCAGAAGCTGAGCGGCTTGATCATCTGACTGAGGAGGGTGGGTGTTCCGAGACGGGCTGCCCTCGTCACGACGGTGACCCTCAGAGGTATGGACGGTGGCGACCCAAGGCCGGGCCACCTCGTCAAAGAGATCATGGGGGAGGGACTCCTCGTAATCCCGGGAGTTATGAAAGGTAGTGTCGGGATTCTCACCATTGTAGATTGGGTTCAAGAAAGACTCCATACTTGGAAAGTGGGTGGAGAGAGACGGGGAAAGCCTTTCCAGACTTTGAGAGACAACCTAACCTAGACAGACTCTTAATTTCCTAAACAAACAATCCTATGCAGACAAAAAGGAAAGAGAAAATGTCTCACCCAAAGCAAGCAGTTGGCAATGATGATGGTTTCTTTTATTTGGTTCAGTTTTGCCTTTTAGTGACTTTGACTTTTAGCAAGTTCTCTCCAAATAAGGAAGGGTTTCCTAAATGGGAGAGGGCTTCCAACTTCGGGTATGACTAGAGTTCTCTCTACCTTGCCAAATGAATCTAGACTCGATCCTAGGTGGCGACGGGTACAACCAGCCCGGCGGCCGTGTGGGAATCCACGGTCAGCGGGGACTTACGGAGGCCCTCGAGCGCGCGCTCTAGTCGGACACAAGGAGTATGTGGCCGAGAGAGCGAACGTCGCTGAGGAGGAAACCTATACTACGAATATGGAGCGATGTATGCAAGTCCTATGTGCACCGGAGTGCATGCAAAAAATTCTAATCTTAGTACTAACACAACAAGAATTAGGACTAATCACCCTCAGAGAGAGAAGGCGACAAGCAGGATGTCGCTACCAAGGTCGCGACACAAGACCTGTCGCTTTACCTCTCGCAGTGGACAGAAAGTGGTTAGACCCTAATTATGCACGAAAAATCAATCAATCCTATAAGATACAAGACTGGAAATCTCTCAATAACATGGAAGAGACATGATATGATGGAATCTGGATGGAGTATGTGAAAGCAAACCCGAATTTGCAAGAAAAGTGAAAGGACCAAGGCACTGACCTGAATGCGACTAGTACCCCGTCGCCTTCTGTGTAGCGACAACAACCCCGTCGCTTCCTTCACAGGCTCAAACAACACTCAACCAAAGAAGACAGGTGTACGGACAGACTGTGTACCTGATAGCGACGATGTCCCGGTCGCCTTCCTGATCGCGACACTACTCCCGTCGCCTTCTTCACAGAACACAGATCGCAGAAAGACAACGGGAAAGTAAACTGTGTACTAACCTGATCGCGACGTAGGCCGCGTCGCTACCCTGATGGCGACGTGTAGGATGTCGCCTCCTTACCCAGACCAGCAGAGCACTAATCAAACCTAAAGGAACAGAACTAAACAAAGAAAAACTGATAACACAACACCCGTTAGAGGACAAGGACGGCAGGGAAAGGAAGAACGAGCGTGATGGGCACAAGTGGTCCCACCGTGATCGCCAAAAGGTGTAATCACGGGATTGGTATCCCCTTTTGAATTGAAAATTATGAGTATAGGGATTGAGAACTGACCGTGATCGCCACCAGAGTAATCGCCTCGGAGATATGGACGTAGAGGGCTGACTACTTTGGAAAAGAATAGGTGAAGGGAAGGCGTACCTAGTAAAGCGACGGATGTAGTGTCGCCTTCCTTTCTCCTGAACGCGACAGGGCTGACGGCGCCTTCTTGAACGCGACAGGAATAGTGTCGCCTTTTCTTCAGGGGGACAGAGTTGTGGGTTTTCGTCTTCCTGCTCCTCAGCCGGCCAAGGGACAGGAGCCTCACTTCGTTCTAGCCTTCAAACACCTGCCAAGATGATTCAAACACAAAGACAACCCATTAGAATTCGTGTGCAATGGATCTATTCAATGAAAAGTGCATGTACATGAACTATCATGGGGGGAACTCACAGGATTGGGGCTTTTAACCCCTGGGGGTGTCAAGGATGGGTGTGTGTTTCGTGTTCTAATGTTAAACTAGAAGAAAAAACGAACTATGCATGCATGAAATTGATGAAAGAAAGAAGAAAAGGGGAGAGGAGATTGGATAGCCGGTGGAAAAACGCCCTGGAGGGCTCTTCTGAGTCGTCTGGAGGAAGAACTCCCTTCTTGGAAGATGAAGCTCTCTGGATTCCCGAACTAATGGCTCCGGCCTTGCCCAAAAAGATGGAGAAATAAGGTTTTTATGGGTGATTATTCCCAACTCGGGTCTGAGAGGAATAACGGGCAAGGGTCCGACTCTGGGCAAGTATGGCTGTGCAAGGGCCATTGGAACTCGGAAAGGAACATGTTAGGAAGGTCTGCTCCGAATTTGAAAGGATTTGGACTTGATTTGGACGTCCAAAAAAAGCAATTACCATCAATAGCATGGGTCCAAGTTAGCCTCGGATTGAGTTTCCTGTTTAAGGCTATGAACGCGACGGCCATCGCGTCGCCTTCTGAATGCGACTGCTCGATATGTCGCCTTCCTCATATAGAAGGTACTTCAAGTCATTTTCGATTTTCTGAGGATTTTAAAATATGGAATTATCAATGCGACATGGGGACTGTCGTCTTCAGGAAGGCGACCTAGGGCCTGTCGCCTTCTGGCCTTTTCTGCATTTGGTCGTCCAAACAGCCATGCACAGCCTTCGGAATAAAATATCGGACTTATACTTAGAGAGCTTATAGTGAAAGAGATTGATTGGACCTAGGAAGAGTCCTCCAGGGCGATGAACTAATGGGAATGATGTCATGATCGGAGAAAGCCAGCTTGACGATGATGAGCCAACGTGGGGCGTCAATGATACGACAAGGGATTTTGCTCGACTTATGGGCCAGAAATGGGTGTCTACAACCTCGAGGGAGCAAAATCACACAACTATAACTACAACTCAATTTTTGGTGGTACAAGTCTGCCACAACACTGTCGCACACCAAACCTATGACTAACACCTGAAAAGAACTATAGGAGAGTGAGCCTCAACAAGTCACAGGCTCAGCAGGGACCTCCCAAAAACAACAACAAACCAGTACACCATGCAAGAACCGCGTCCTCAACCACAATGGGTCTCACTGGAAGCACTAACAGAAGAACGACTATAGTAAAAACGTGCTAACAATTAACATAAATAAATTGTATCTAAACATAAAGCCATTAACCAACATTGCTCACAGAAAATAAAGGAAACAACAAGACTAGTGAGAGGCACTGGTCTGCCATAGTCACCGAAGTGAGTAAACCATGAGCCACATAGGCCAACTACCAACGAAAGACAGTCGATTGGTAACCAAGGGCCAGTCCACCACACACGATAATAACCAAATACCACGGAGAACTACCCATAAGAGGGTAAAACCACGGCAAGTGGAAGGTCACACGACAAGCCCTCCACGGAGCATAGCTCCACAACAACACCTAAAACACCGACACCCAACGTACCACAACAACCAACAACCCACGAAGGGTATAGGTACCTGAAACCACAAGGTACCACCACCAAACCACAACCGAGAGTCACCTCTCACAACCACTAGAAAGCTCGAGTTGGAAGGAACGACGCCACCACGAGGGTATAGACTACTAGTTCATGACGCCAGTATCCAACCCGGACAACACCACACAAGAACTACCTCTCAGTCTCGCAGTCACTGACGTAAGGTCCAACTACCACTCCACAACCACACTATAAAGCCAAAGAACTGTGGAGACCAACCAACACCACACCTGCAGACCACACAACTGCAGGCCCATGCCTGGCACCTTTAGAGACTCTGGCCCGAGCTCTCTAAAGTGAGGCACTGGAAACACAGGACTAGTTGGGGCCCAGTACGTCTACCGGTGTTCATACCCCTAACCACGAGCGCGCTACAAGCGACCGAACACAAATCACAACTCACAAGTAGTTTTCCAATGTCATCATTCCCTCAGCTAGATGTACAACCCAAACACAGGAGTGAGGTTGTCCAGAAAGATGACACAGACCTCTACGGTACACACAATATCGGGACACGCCTCGAGCAACACCATGCCTGGCTTACAAAGAACCTAGGGTATCTGACTAGAGAGGCATTCCAGAATAGGCATCGGACCACCAAGCTCGGCAAACACACATACCATGTCGATCACTTATAAACTCATAAACTTATACTTTAATCCACAATAAATCACATTATACATTGCTTGTCATTGGTCATCACATGACCTCCATAGCAACCACATACCAAACAACTATCATATATAAACCACTTAACACTAACACAATAGCATAATTAACATAACTAAAAAATGATTAACATAAACATAATCTAATCTACTTATCTTAAGACATGCTTTACTAACATTAAACAACACTAAACACTACCATAAACCTAGGGCTAGGTCCATACAGGACCATCACTACCCAACCACCACAGTGCACACCTCAAAAGCTGAAACACGACGAACACAAACGTCGCCTCTACAAATCGCGATGGCCCGACACGTTGCCTCCACACCAATCGATACAACACTAACTGTCAGAGTGAAAATTGCGATGGACCACATTGTCGCGTTTACACCAATCGAAAAATCAATTGATACCCCATAAACGCGACGGACATAGCCGATGCCACACGATCAATTGGAACATAAATGTGACAGACCCAATTGTTACGTTAATGTCAATCGGTATAACCCACCAATCGAAACTCATATCACGACAGACCACCACGTCATGTTCACAAAGAAACCGACGGGTCACACGGTCGCCTTTTCAGGCAGAATCGCCGAACCCTCTTCTCCTCCAGAAATCCATTCCAAACCACATTTAAGCTAACATAAAACCATTAAAATGGAAGACCAACTTCTACATATCACGATAGCATGATTTGTAAAGCTCCAAAGCATTTAAATCAAATTAAAACACAAAGGAAGTCTCCCTACCAACTTGAAGAGTATGAATAACGCGAAGAACACCACACCGCGGCGTGCCCACCGGACGCCCTCTTCACGTGCAACCCACGCCGAACCAGCCACCCAGAAGCCAAAAATGCCAGAAACGCGAAAAATCGGCGCCATATCACCTCCCCTCGCCGAACAGAGCCAACTCTGCTCTATCTGGCTGGAAACGAGTGTAAAAAATGCGAAGTTAAATTGCGATGGAAGCAGGCGTCACATTTAAAAGAGCTTAAACGAGACCAACCTAACCATCACCAATTAGAAGCCCGCGCCAGAAAGGTGGTTCAAAGAATGCGACGTAGGCAACAATCACGTCACTAATTGCGATGTACCAATCCGACGCATTCAAGAACACAACAATCGATCTGAAATCTGTAAGACACGGCCCTCTTGGGCCCTTGGCCCTGTCCTCAGGGTCGCAACGGCTACCCTAGTCGCGATATGGTCGTGTCAGGGGAGCCGTCGTGAGAGTGTTTGTGTGGCGACACACCCGGCCGTCGCTTTCTGGTCGCGACGGAGGTGGGCGTCGTGTTCTTGTCACGTCGCCTAAAGGCGACGCGATTGCTTTTCTGACAGACTTGACTGTCCTGTTTGCCAGAATGGTCTTGTCGGGTGTCAGGTGCATACAGTGTTGACGCGACCTGGTCAGCCATCGCGTTCTGGTTTCTCGATCATCGAGGTTTGACCGCTTTTTGGGTCGCGTCAGGGTAGGCGGTCGCGACAGGGTCGCGACGCCCTGGGGTGTTGTGACATGGTTAGTGTCGTGTCGGCCTGATCGGTCGTGTCTTGGGGCCTGTCGGTTTGAAACCAAGGCCTGCATCCCATTTCCCCCTCTCTCCCTTTCCTTCCCCTTCTTCCTTCTTCTTCCTCCTCCGAGCTCTCTCTCCTCGGTGGTTTCTCGACGTGCTTGAGGTGCTCGTGGTGGGAGGTGACGCTCCGTTCGTGCAAGCAGCGTGATCGTGGAGCTTGGAGTGAGGAGAAGGTGGCCATTCCGACGTGAATGCTCCAACGGGTGGGCTCTACTCTTGGAGGTAGGGACCCTCAACTCCTCTCACCTTAGCATGGTCCCTTCCCCTTTGAGAACGTGCTTTCTCCATGGTTTGGGGTTATGGGGGTGTGAGGATCATGCTCGTGTTGAGTGAGGTTTCCCTCGAGCGTAGATTACTTGTAATCCATGTTTTATGGGGTTTTGAGGGTGGTTTGGCTTGATTTGATGTTCCCATTGCGTTTACCATGCTCCCCTTCCCCGTGTGGATGTGATTGTACCATTTTTGGGGCGATCCTTGGGAGGGCTGCACCGGGACGCCCCTCGGCTGAGAACGCGACCTGTATAGAGGTCGCGAAGATGTCGCGATCGGCTAGGCTGCCGTGACATCATCGCGATGCTCTATAACGTCGCGACCTTGTCGCGGCAGGTTGGTCCATCGCAACAGCGTCGCGACAGCTCTGGGCGTCTCGACATAGTCGCGACGGCCCGATGCGTCGCGACTACAGCAGAGACAGGTAGTTCTTGCAGTGTTCCATTTTCTGTGGAGTCTTCACTGTTTACGCTTCTTACTATACCCGTGACACCAGTGCTAGTTCCCTAGTACGGTCCTACACTAGTCATTTGCCCGGTGCTTGGCACCTGAGGGCTTTGTTGGGTTTACATGTGTTATGTTTGTTTACAGGTTGATACCCAATTCCATGCTTTGGAACAAAAGTATTTGATCCCAAAATTGCATCAAGATTTTGCTTTCCCTTAACAAATCTTGTAAGATCTTCAGATTTTTCTTTTAGATCTTTTTCAACTTGTTCCAACTTTTTCTTAGTTTCTTGATGTTCATTTTCAAGACATTCAAGAGAGTTGATTAGGCTTTCCTTTTCCTTTTGAATTTCTTGCAATTTTATTTTCAGACAGTCCATTTCCTCACTGTGAGCTTCTTCATCAATTTTCATCATTTCAATCTCTTTATTTAAGGCTGCAATTTGTTCATTATTGTTTGTGCTGTGAACAAAAGAGTTGATTTTCTTTTTCAGTGCTTTGTTTTCAGACTTGAATTCACAAAATTTTTCAAATAAGACAATGTATGCTTCTTCCCATTCATCAATAGTATAGCTTTCAAAGGAAGAATTTACCTCATTGGAGTCGTCACTTCGTGCCATTAAGCATTGAATCTCTTCATCTCCAGAGGCTTCTTGTGTGTCCTCATCTTCGTTTTCATCACTCCAAGTTGCCAACATTGCCTTGGCTTTTTTGAAGGTGAATTTTTCTTTCTTGAGTTTTTTATTGAGTTCCGGGTATTCTCCACTCATATGCCCTTGTTTCTTGCACTCATAGCATACAATGTATGATTTTTTGTTAGACTCAAATTTATTTGAAAAGTCTTTCTTCTGAAAGGATTTGGAGTTACCTGAGCCTTTCCTTTTGAACTTAAGGAATTTTTTGAACTGTCTAGTGAGCATTGCCATTTCATCGTTCTCACTCTCACTAGACATTCCATCTTCATCACTTTCCTGTTGAACATCCTTTTTGGAACTTGAAGAATTTTTATTGGATGCTTTTAAAGCAATTAACTTTCTTGGGTTTTCTTCAGTTTCTTTTCTTTTCACATTTATTTCATATGTCATCAGGGAACCAATTAATTCATCCAACTTCATCTTTGAAAGATCTTTTGAATCCTCAATGACAGTGGCCTTAGTATTCCATGAGGATGGAAGAGACCGAAGTATCTTCCTAACTAAGTCACTCTCTAAGTATTCTTTCTTAAGACCTTCCAGCCTGTTGATTATTAACATGAATCTAGCAAACATATCTGATATGGTTTCATCATTTTCATTTTAAACATTTCATATTCAGATATTAGCATGCTTGCTTTGGTTTCCCTTACCTCAGACGTACCTTCGTAGATGAGTTCAAGCTTGTCCCAAATCTCTCTTGCTGAAGTGCATGTGGAGACTCTTGAATACTCCTTGGGGTGCACAGCACACTGCCTCATGTTCAGTGCACTACAGTTGAGAGTTCCCTTAGCAATTTGGTCCTTTGTCCACGTATCTTCATCCTCGGGCAGCACATACGCTCCTTTGTGGACGATTTTCCAAAGCTCATAATTTTGAGCTCTTAGAAACACCTGCATACGATTTTTCCAATAAGGATAATCAGTGCCATCAAAGAAGGGTGGCCTGGTCACTGAATGTCCCTCGGCCATATACCCCTTGTTAGATTCCATGAGATCGAGAATCTCCTGATCGTAAGATCAAACAATTAAGACAGTAAATCGAAAAAACCTCGCTCTGATACCAATTGAAAGATGTGCAGAATTACCCAATATGGTAATCTAGAAGGGGGGGTTGAATAGATTACAACAAACTCTAACCACAGTTGCCTTCTTTTCGATGAAAACACAAACTTATCAAAATCTTAAACAGATTCAGGATTAGTTCGACTTGCAATTAGTGTGCCTGTTGTGAATAGAACATGAATAGTCTATCTAACGTGTGTAGAATCAGCGTGCCTACCAATCATCTATCATGGAAACGTGCAAACCACAGGACACGAAGATTTAAGGTGGTTCGGAGTACACAACTTGTGTATCCTACGTCCACCATCGACACACACACGCAGAAGGACTGCTTATCAGCGAGTTCAAAACACTACAACACACACACTCACGTTGTCTGATGTTAACACACGATCAAAACAACATGACCCACGTGAATCAAGCACAAGAGACACTTGACCCACCAACACACATACAAAGTATGAAGAAAGTAGAAACAGAGAAGAGTTCAGAGTTGTAGAAACAAATCCTGAGATGGAACTGTTCAAGATGGTCATCCAGATGAACTTCAAACTTCATCTTGACAGGTATCAGTTGATGGAGAAACTTGAATCACAGACGAACTGGCTTCAACTTCGTTCAGAAGATTGTTCTTCTTTGTTCTGGACGGAGTGCTGAAGCAGAGCAGTAGATAGAGAGTTTTTCTCTTGGATTTCCTTAGGGTTTTGTATGGTGGCTGCTTCTGTACGAAAAATACCTTCAAAACATTCCTTATATATGAGTGTTTAAGTATGGAGAGTCATAGTAGAAGGAAACACCCAACTTTGAAACATGTCCAAATCTCGGAACTGAGATCTTCCCTTCGTCTGTCGACAGCAAACTATGCATCTGTCGACAGGTGCTAACAGGTTTGCAAAATCCAGAAGACTGGCCTTGTGGGAAAAATTTCCTGTATGTATCTGTCGACAGGCGATTTGGATCTGTCGACAGGTACACTTGTCTTGAAACCTGTCTGATCTCCCTGTGTGTAGTTGTCGATAGGGACTTGTGGGTCTGTCGACAGGTACTTGTTGAATGTGACTTTCTTGAGTTTTTTGCTCTGGAATTTGGTACATTGTCTTGCCTACACTCACACCTACATTTAAGAGCATTGTCAGTGAGATATAAAGAACACATTTAGACAATCACTTGAGATGTTCTTTCTTGATTATCATTTGCTTGATCATGTTTCAATTATGCTCATAACATTAATTTTGATTGTTCATCATCAAAAACAAACATAACACATGTAAACCTAACATTCTCCCCCTTTTTGATGAGGACAAAATTTTCAATTTATGCATAAGTGACGTTTCTCCCCCTTTTGGCAACATCCAAAAAGACACTTTATGTACACATAAGTAGAACATAAGCAAATAACTGTGAATTCCATTGATTGAGCATTCATTACACACAGTTACAAAAGTGACTCATGACATGACAAAAAGAAGTACAAGGGTAGAAAATAACATGATTGTGAGAGCAAGCTAAGATAACAGTGACATGACCCTGACCAAAACAAAATAAACACTAGATAACTGACGCCTAGACTCTCTAGACATCGTCATTCCCAGGTGGTGCAGAGGCCTGACGGAGTCCATAAAGCTCTGTGGAGAGCCTTGTAAGCCTTATCTGAAGCTGGACTTGGGTGTCAGCCAGTGCGTCCAAACTGGTATCAACATGATCCAATCGAGCATTTAGATGTTCAAAACCAGTGGTCATCTGGAGCTGCATTTGTGCCATTTGAGCTGAGATGAAATCTCGAAGAGAGGGCTCATCAGGCATTTGGTCATCAACAGCAACATCAGCTTCATCTCCCTAAGCATCCAGTGGCTTGGACTGGGGGTCTTCATCAACATCATCTTCGGTAGATTCATCGTCATCAACTACCTGCTCCTTACCCTTGAGTTCCCTTGTGACAACCCCATCAAGCAACTTATAGCCCATCCGATGAGCAGCAGTGAGATCAAAGGCACTGCGAGATTTGAGGGCGACAAGCTCACTATCAGGAATATGTATCCCAATGAAGAGGAGAAGGGAAGTGATCGGGCAAGCATATGGCATTGATCTTCTGGGATTTTAGAAGCATTGTCAGATCAGGTGAAGCATGAGTTCTGGCAAGTTGATTTCTTCGCACTTGAGGAAGAAGAAAAAGAGAGATTTATGAACCTCAGTGACGAGTTCCCGACTGCCATGCTTTAGAGCAATCAGGGTGGTGAAGATGTGATGGATCATTCTATTCAGTGGGGGAAAGGAATTGGCATTCAGTTTGGCAATTTTCTTAGTTGCATCATAAGGTTGGAGGGTGATGAGATGATAGTATTCAAATGCAGAAGGGTGGCTGAGAAGCACATCAGCCCCAGAGTTAGGAATTTGAAGTGCAGTGCTGATGAGGTTGGGGGTAACCTTGAAAGGAGTACCTTTGACAGAGGTGTAGAGATCCCATCCCCAGATAGACCAAGATTTTCGGAAAACTCTGTAACGACAGTAGGAGTGTAGTGCAGGTGAGAATAGAGAAATACCGTCCAGCCCTGGGTGTCAAAGAGGGGTAGAAGATTAGGGAACATGTCTCCCAACGAAGGAAAATCAACATAGAGGGGCTGAACGAATTTGATGAAGGTTCCCGGAACCATGGTGAGTTGCAAACCTCGGGGAACGACAAGCTCGGGCAGCCGATCATCACGATGCTCGATTCAACGCTCGGTAGGAGCCTCGGAACCCTCGCCGGCTTGGGGAGATAAGGGACGGCTACGGGAAGCAAGTTTCTTGCCCTTGGGAGCCATGAGAGAGAGGAGTTCGGAGTGGAGAAGAACTCGGAAAGAAGAAGAAAAACACGAGGAGGAAGAAAGAACCAGGAGAGGCAAAATCAGGGTCTAGCGCCCTGGAGAAGAAGGGTTTGGTGGAGAAGGAAGGAGGAGGGAGTTTTGGAAGTGGAAAGGGAGGAAAGGGTCGTGGGTTCCCTTTTAAAGAGGGAAGAATTTCAAAGGACATGGACCCACAAAATCCAACCCTAAAGAGACGCCCGTTGGGCTTCCTAAACAGAGCCTGCCGCCGGCTGTCGACAGATGCAGAGGTATCTGTCGACAGGCGCAAACAGAAACTGTGCCAGATGGGGATTTTGACAGGAATTTTTAGGGCAATGAGCGTCCAAGATGTAGATAACGTGTAAAAGAGGTACGTACACATTTTAAACTGTCATGCCCACTAATATTAAGACAAGTCAAAATCATCAATGGTTTAAAAATAATACTCTAGGAGTCTCAAGTTGGAACATTAAGAGGACATCATACCAAAACTTATGAAAATAAGATAACCCCTTTGAATAAAAACCATTGTAGAAAAACATAATTCCAAGTGGGTGATGGTCAAATGGTTTAAGAAAAAGATGTCTACATGTGTAGATAACCACAAACATCAAGGAACCCGGGATTAATCAAACATTGGAGGATTCACACTATTTCAATTTTGATTTATTTAGAGGAAAATGCAATGGGAAAAGTGGTAAGTAGGATCACTAACACCTTTTGACGTTAGGATAGACATGTGAAGTGCCCGTACCCCAGTTACTCAGTGGGAGTGACCATCATACCATGCTACAGAGATAATGAGTAAGCTTTTTGACGTGAGGGTAGACATTTGTGATGCCCATGTCCTCGGTTACTCAACAATACACATCATTGCTCTACCTTTATTCCATTATTGACTTTTGATTGTAAGAAATAGGTAGCTTTTCTCTTCTTCTATTTTTTTTTTGTGTGTTTGAAAATCAAGGTCAAAGAATGTGTATGGTAACAATCAATGCACGACATAAAGTTCAATGACCATAGGACTTATAACATCACTTGAGAAAATGATTAGCCACAAGGGTGTTATTCAAGTGAGTTAGGTTAGACCCGTTAGATTTGTCCAATGTACTCCGAATGATACAACCTAGACTCATACAAGAATAGTATGTCAAAATCATTGGGATTGAGACAATATCTTTAATATAAGGTGGACATGAAAGATTAAAGCATACGTAAATACCCAAGTTGCACCGTACATCAAAGGGATGGACCTGCTCATAAAGACTGTTGAGAAAGTGTGAGACCCCAAATTTTTCCGTCATTTTATATTGAGCATGCGATATTTACATGTCATAAATATAGTGTACATATTAAAATTTTCGCATACTATAACTACAAAATGTTCATTGCATATGTGTGTATGTATATTATTTTCGTGAATATAAGAAATTAGCCAATTTTGTATATAAGTTATTTATTTAAATATTATGCATGATATATTAAAGTAATATTACTCATATAATGTGAAGTGCCATCATGCAACTTATAAGCATATATGATTTTACTTCTGTACATGTATTATAATTAAATGTATATATTATCTAATGGTTGAGATGCATATTGTGTTTAATTACTCCATGCATATTATATGTAGCTATGATGTGTATATATGTGCACATAAATATTAATCTTGTTTGAATTATATATCTATTTCTAAGCATGATAAATTGTTATGATGTGTGAACAATAATGTGAATCGTGTATGTATCTAAACGATGTAGGCATGTATATACATATATGTTTATCCTTATGTATGTTATAAGTATGATTACTCAGGAGTATACGCATGTATACATATATCTATACGTCCATCCTGTGCAAATGATAATTGTTGATTATTAGCATGCTAAATTGTTTATAGTGTATATGGTACTTAAATAATACGGTGCACGTAAAATATATCAAAATATTATAAGCAATCTATATTTATGTAAATTCATGCATGTTGTACTAAATTATACTTTATACGCGTATAGATGTATAAATCTAATGTTGTACATATGATATTTACTTATTGCAATAACCATTGACTTGATTATGACATGTATGATATCTAGATAATGGAGTGTGTATTACATTTTATATATTTGTGCATAATACATGCAACTATGGTGCATATGTATACACATGTATGTCACTTCATGCATATTATCTTTAATTGAGATTAGTGCAAGTTATAAATATAAATAATCTGTAATGCATTTATTTTATGTGGTAAGGATATATGTAATTATTTTTACATATACTAAATCGTTTAGATATATTTACACATTTATTTTGGGGTTTGGCAGGGTCTTGACTGCACTGTGCAGTCGGCGGCCAAAACCTGGACGCCAGTGTGGTTGGCGTCCACATCCCTGGACGCCAACCCACAGTGGGCGGCCACCCCCTAGACGCCAACCCCCTGTTGGCAGCCAACCCCTTGACGTCAACTGTGCAGTTGACTACAACCGATGTTGGCATCAATATCCTCCTGCGTAACAGTTGCAGATTTGTTAATGCTCGCTTTATGGCCGGTTCCAGTTTAGGAAACCCTTCCTAAACCTTGGGTAACCTACCCCAGTGTGTGCCCAACCTATCCAAATTTATAAAAACCCATTTTCTAGCCGCACAAAGCCCTTTTGGTCATTGTGAAACCCTAGTATTTTCTGTGAGAAAAGCTGGACTTCCCAAGCTCTGATCTGGCGACTGGAGGATTTTCTGGGAGATCTACGACGACTGGAGCGTAGTCTAACTATCAAGGAGGCTTCCCCAACCCCGAGGAACGATCTACATCGACGGGAGAACAAGATTCATGGAGTTTCTAAACACCCTCTTGCTTTGGCCGAGGAGGGCTTCAACAGCAAGATTTGATCTTATAATATTTTATTAGAGGCAAGTAACCTATGTACATCATCACTATACATGTCCCCTAGGTCCTAGAATTTTTACGGATTTTTCCTCGAGTCCTGGACCCTCCAATTTCCCCGTACATGTGAGTGTGACTGTGCAGATTGCTGTTTGGAAGTTGACGGCAACATCCCCTGCCGTCAAGTTCATCAGTTGACGGCAAGAGATGTTGCAGTTAACCCAGTTGGCGGCTAGGACTCTGCAGTTAAGTTCTTCAGTGTTCTGAAAAATGCTGTTTAATATACTTAAATGATTTCTGGGTATGTTTTCCTGCTGAAATTTTATGAGGGGTCAAGGGTGATTAGTAGGTCATGTCATGAGGTTTTTGTAAATTTTGATGAAATTTTTTAATTATTAAAATTCTGGAGATTGAGTTATGACCATAAGATAAGCATATTTAATCTGTGTAAATAGGATATTTGTGAGTTCGGGTTTGGTGAATTTTATGTAATGATATGGTTATTGTATGAACGTATTGACACCATCATATTAGTCTATTTTACTGAAATTTTTATTTAAGAGAAATTAGTGATAAATGCACCTGTACAGTGATTTAATTGTTATAAATATGTTTCTATTTAGAAAATTTTGAAAAATTGAGAATGTGTTCTGTTTACTGTCCTTAACTTGTGATAAAAATTTCGTGAAATTCTGATGACAGTAGGTATTTTCATGGTTTTAAATGTGAAAATAGCCATGTTAAGCATGTTAGAGTTAATCATGGGTAAAGCAAAGGTTAGCAGCATGTTAATGCCTTATTTTGAGTGATTTATCACTGTTAAACAGCAATGTGAATTTCTGTAAACGGAAATGGGATGAAAAATATGTGTATGAGCATGAGTAAATGGTGATAAGAATGATAAAGTGATTAATGAAATATTTAGCCATGTATGACACTGCTACCATAGGGGTCTGAGAGCTGTACCATGGAAAAGTCCCTATGGAATCTCAACGTTATGAGATAAATCCTAAGGGCATTAGGATAAAATCCTGGAGGTGGACAAGTACCGCTGGTTAGGGTGGAGAGGGCTTCTCCCGGTTCTGCGCAGTTACCTAGATTTGCCACCGCATTGCCTAGGTGACAAATATGTGAAAGTGAGTGCTAAGTGCTAAGTGATAAGCGCTAAGTGCTAAAGTGATTGTTTTCCTCTACTTGGTAGTTAGGACTATGTGTCATGGCAACTTAAGAGTTTAAATGTGAATATAGTGTAAAGTGATAAATGTGAATGTAAGAGTAAAGGAAATGGAAGGAGTGTGAATTGATATGAAAGGGAAGAGTAAAAGATAATAAAAGTATAATTTCATGTGAAAACCAATATATTAATACATGTGTAATTACTTATGTCATTCATGTGTCACCATCATAATTATAATATCATGTTTACTATTATGTGATATAGTTTAACCGTCTCCATATGGTGGTGTGTATGAATATGTGCATGTAAATATGTAAAGAAACGCAATGTAGACAATTGAGTATGTAGAATTGACAAATGAATAAGATGGCATGAAAATAAGTGTAAATCCATGTAATTAAGTTTAATTCTTGTCAAAACAGCAAGCTAAATGAGATTTTATTTTTGATAAACACACGAAATAATGTCTAAGTTCCATGATAGAATTTCTATTCATTTAGTATGTAGTTTCATGCTTAATTTGTAGATGATTGCCATCCGACTTGAATGTGTATTAAATCTTCATTCCATGTTTAATAAAGGTGATATCATGGTGAATTATTCATATTAAAACAGAAAATGAAATGTGTAAATAAATGAGAAAATTGCATGTGAAAAATGTTATCTGCGTTATGTATAATTGCATGTTCTAATTGGTAGAGCTGTTACACAATAAGAAAAAATGTTTAGATTAATATATCATGTTACATGATAGGTGTTTAAGAGTGCACATGTTCATGTCATGTATGTATTAATTGGATTATGCTTAACTATGATAGAAAGATTATTATCATATTATGTAGTTTACTAGAAAACATGTGCGAGTGTCATGAGTGTATGATAAATTGTACATTAAAACAGAAAATTAGTTGTATGACAAAGTGACGTCAATACATGAGAATTTGACCAAATACTATGCTAAAAGTATTCATCATCTTGTACATAACCTTGTATTTAAATTTGATTAAATTATGCAATGATAAGATAAAGATTTGAACCATGTATCATAGAATATATAAAATGTGTAGAGAACTTGTGTAGATGTATGTTATTTTTATGATTTAATATGAGCATGTGTTAATCTGGAATGTGTTTGGGGAACATAGGTGTTGTTAACTATAAAAAGCTTGTGCTATGTGAATTAACGTGATTAGTATGATAGCATGTGTTTCATTATTGTTGGTAGCTTAATGTGTATGTGATATGTATAATTTGATGCTTTAGAATACTTGCTGAGTCTTGTAAGACTCATACTTGCTTCGGCGTACAGGTGTGACAGGTTATCCAGTAGCTGAGGAGAGAATAGTGAAGATTGATACCGAATACAAGGAGTAGCACTTGAGGAGATTTTATCTTTGGTAGTTGCTTTAATTTATAGTTGAATAATGTTATTCATATGGACAATGTACGGACAATGTAGTTCTCTTCAAGTTGTAATATGTGGACTCTAGTACTTTCTTTTACTATATAGACTGTGGAATGTGTGGTGATGATGGAATGAAGTATAATATTTCTTTTAATTCCGCGGTACTCTTTTATTATTCATGGACATATCAACCTTATCTTTTAGTGTTGGGTTACTATCCCACTGTGACGATGCTCTTTGTACCGATGGGGATTGGTATAATCGTACCGGTATAATAGGGGTCGTTACAGAGATTGGTATCAGAGCATCAAGGTTGAGACTGTACATGAATAAACCATCATCTCACAATATTGCAAAGTCTTTATAGAAAATTTGTCCATATGTGTAGAAAGTAATAATAATGAATGAAAGATAGTAAGAAAGGTAGATAGGATTTAATAAGTTAGACTTTAACTAGATTGGATTTGCAGGCAATGGTGAGTCAAGGAAAGCGTGAGGCTAGGGCTAGGGAGCATGAAGAAAAATGCAAGGTGAGAAACTTCATAATGAGACTCAGACCAGCAGTGAGAGTGAGACTTTTGGAATGCGATCCCCGCACTCTAGACGAGCTTCTTAGCATGCAAGGTTTGCAGCCTCTATAGCTATCGGGAAACCCATGTGTATGCACTACAATAAACACCATGGCGGGAATCAGTGTTGGGCAAAGGAAGGAAGGTGCCTCAAATGCGGCAGCAAGGACCATCCGATTAAAGAATGTTCGAAGTTGAAGAAGTTTGATCCCCGAAGTGCTACAGCATCGACATCAAAAGAGCCAGCAGCAGAACTTCAAGCACCAGCCAAAGAGAAGGAGGATTTCATTCTTTTTCCAGAGATGGCACTAATGACGTCACCAGAGGTACTTGAATCGATCTTCGAGGACGAAGATCTTTTTCTAGGGGGGAGAGTGTAAGACCCCGAATTTTTCCGTCATTTTATATTGAGCATGCGATATTTACATGTCATAAATAGTGTACGTATTAAAATTTTCGCATACTATAACTACAAAATGTTCATGTGCATATGTGTGTATATATATTATTTTCGTGAATATAAGAAATTAGCCAATTTTGTATATAAGGTATTTATTTAAATATTATGCATGATATATTAAAGTAATGTTACTCATATAATGTGAAGTGCCATCATGCAACTTATAAGCATATATGATTTTACTTCTGTACATGTATTATAATTAAATGTATATATTATCTAATGGTTGAGATGCATATTGTGTTTAATTACTCCATGCATGTTATATGTAGCTATAATGTGTATATATGTGCACATACATATTAATCTTGTTCGAATTATATATCTATTTCTAAGCATGATAAATTGTTATGATGTGTGAACAATAATGTGAATCGTGTATGTATCTAAACGATGTAGGCATGTATATACATATATGTTTTTCCTTATGTATGTTATAAGTATGATTACTCAGGAGTATACGCATATATACATATATCTATACGTCCATCCTGTGCAAATGATAATTGTTGATTATTAGCATGCTAAATTGTTTATAGTGTATATGGTACTTAAATAATACGGTGCACGTAAAATATATCAAAATATTATAAGCAAGCTATATTTATGTAAATTCATGCATGTTGTACTAAATTATACTTTGTACGCGTATAGATGTATAAATCTAATATTGTACATATGATATTTACTTATTGCAATAACCATTGACTTGATTATGACATGTATGATATCTAGATAATAGAGTGTGTATTACATTTATATATATATATATATTTGTGCATAATACATGCAACTATGGTGCATATGTATACACATGTATGTCACTTCGTGCATATTATCTTTAATTGAGATTAGTGCAAGTTATAAATATAAATAATGTGTAATGCATGTATTTTATGTGGTAAGGATATATGTAATTATTTTTACATATACGGAATCGTTTAGATATATTTATGCATTTATTTTGGGGTTTGGCAGGGTCTTGACTGCACTGTGCAGTCAGCGGCCAAGACCTGGACGCCAGTGTGGTTGGCGTCCACATCCCTGGATGCCAACCCACAGTGGGCGGCCACCCCCTGGACGCCAACCCCTTGTTGGCGGCCATCCCCTTGACGTCAACTGTGCAGTTGACTACAAGTGATGTTGACGTCAATATCCTCCTGCGTAACGGTTCCAGATTTGTTAATGCTCGCTTTATGGCCGGTTCCAGTTTAGGAAACCCTTCCTAAACCTTAGGTAACCTACCTCAGTGCGTGCCCAACCTATCCAACTTTATAAAAACCCATTTTCTGGCCACACAAAGCCCTTTTGGTCATTGTGAAACCCTAGTATTTATGTGAGAAAAGCTGGACTTCCCAAGCTCTGATACGGCGACTGGAGGATTTCCTGGGGGATCTACAATGACTGGAGTGTAGTCTAACTATCAAGGAGGCATCCCCAACCCCGAGGAATGATCTACATCGACGGGAAAACAAGATTCAAGGAGTTTCTGAACACCCTCTTGCTTTGGCCGAGGAGGGCTTCAACGGCAAGATTTGATCTTTTAAGATTTTATTAGAGGCAAGTAACCTATGTACATCATCCCTATACATGTCCCCTAGGTCCTAGAATTTTTACGGATTTTTCCTCGAGTCCTGGACCCTCCAATTTCCCCGTACATATGAGTGTGATTGTGCAGATTGTTGTCTAGAAGTTGACGACAACATCCCCTGCCGTCAAGTTCATCAGTTGACGGCAAGAGATGTTGCAGTTAACCCAGTTGGCGGCCAGGACTGTGCAGTTAAGTTCTTCAGTGTTCTGAAAAATGTTGTTTAATATATTTAAATGATTTCTATGTATGTTTTCCTACTAAAATTTTATGAGGGGTCAAGGGTGATTAGTAGGTCATGTCATGAGGTTTTCGTAAATTTTCATGAAATTTGTTAATTATTAAAATTTTGGAGATTGAGTTATGACCATAAGATAAGCATGTTTAATCTGTGTAAATAGGATATTTGTGAGTTCAGGTTTGGTGAATTTTATGTAATGATATGGTTATTGTATGAACGTATTGACACCGTCATATTAGTCTATTTTACTGAAATTTTTGTTTAAGAGAAATTAGTGCTAAATGCACCTGTACAGTGATTTAATTGTTATAAATATGTTTCTATTCAGAAATTTTGAAAAATTGAGAATGTGTTCTGTTTATCGTGAAATTCTGATGACAGTAGGTATTTTCATGGTTTTAAATGTGAAAATAGCCATGTTAAGCATGTTAGAGTTAATCATGGGTAAAGCAAAGGTTAGCAGCATGTTAATGCCTTATTTTGAGTGATTTATCACTGTTAAACAGCAATGTGAATTTCTGTAAACGAAATTGGATGAAAAATATATGTATGAGCATGAGTAAATGGTGATAAGAATGATAAAGTGATTAATGAAATATTTAGCCATGTATGACACTGCTACCATAGGGGTTTGAGAGCTGTACCATAGAAAAGTCCCTATGGAAGGCTCAACGTTATGAGATAAATCCTAAGGGCATTACAATAAAATCCTAGAGGTGGACAAGTATCGCTAGTTAGGGTGGAGAGGGCTTCTCCCTGTTTTGCGCAGGTACCTAGATTTGCCACCGCATTGCCTAGGTGACAAATATGTGAAAGTGAGTGCTAAGTGCTAAGTGATAAGCGCTAAGTGCTAAAGTGATTGTTTTCCTCTACTTGGTAGTTAGGACTATGTGTCATGAAAACTTAAGAGTTTAAATGTGAATATAGTGTAAAGTGATAAATGTGAATGTAAGAGTAAAGGAAATGGAAGGAGTGTGAATTGATATGAAAGGGAAGAGTAAAAGATAATAAAAGTATAATTTCATGTGAAAACCAATATATTAATACATGTGTAATTACTTATGTCATTCATGTGTCACCATCATAATTATAATATCATGTTTAGTATTATGTGATATAGTTTAACCATCTCCATATGGTGGTGTGTATGAATATGTGCATGTAAATATGTAAAGAAACGCAATGTAGACAATTGAGTATGTAGAATTGACAAATGAATAAGATGGCATGAAAATAAGTGTAAATCCATGTAATTAAGTTTAATTCATGTCAAAACAGCAAGCTAAATGAGATTTTGTTTTTGATAAACACACGAAATAATGTCTAAGTTCCATGATAGAATTGCTATTCATTTAGTATGTAGTTTCATGCTTAATTTATAGATGATTGCCATCCGACTTGAATGTGTATTAAATCTTCATTCCATGTTTAATAAAGGTGATATCATGGTGAATTATTCATATTAAAACAGTAAATGAAATGTGTAAATAAATGATAAAAGTGCATGTGAAAAATAAATAGAGATCATATTAGGTTGTTATCTACGTTATGTATAATTGCATGTTCTAATTGGTAGAGCTGTTACACAATAAGGAAAAATGTTTAGATTAATATATCATGTTACATGATAGGTGTTTAAGAGTGCATATGTTCATGTCATGTATGTATTAATTGGATTATGCTTAACTATGATAGAAAGATTATTATCATATTATGTAGTTTACTAGAAAACATGTGTGAGTGTCATGTGTATGATAAATTGTACATTAAAACAGCAAATTAGTTGTATGACAAAGTGATGTGAATACATGAGAATTTGACCAAATACTATGCTAAAAGTATTCATCATCTTGTACATAACCTTGTATTTAAATTTGATTAAATTATGCAATGATATGATAAAGATTTGAACCATGTATCATAGAATACATAAAATGTGTAGAGAACTTGTGTAGATGTATGTTATTTTTATGATTTAATATGAGCATGTGTTAATCTGGAATGTGTTTGGGGAACATAGGTGTTGTTAACTATAAAAACTTGTGCTATGTGAATTAACGTGATTAGTATGATAGCATGTGTTTCATTATTGTTGGTAGCTTAATGTGTATGTGATATGTATAAGTTTGATGCTTTAGATTACTTGCTGAGTCTTGTAAGACTCATACTTGCTTCGGCGTACAGGTGTGACAGGTTATCCTGTAGCTGAGGAGAGAATAGTGAAGATTGATACCGAATACAAGGAGTAGCACTTGAGGAGATTTTATCTTTGGTAGTTGCTTTAATTTATAGTTGAATAATGTTATTCATATGGACAATGTACAGATAATGTAGTTCTCTTCAAGTTGCAATAATGTGGACTCTAGTACTTTCTTTTACTATATAGACTGTGGAATGTGTGGTGAAGATGGAATGAAATATAATATTTCTTTTAATTCCGCTGTACTCTTTTATTATTCATGGACATATCAACCTTATCGTTTAGTGTTGGGTTACTATCCCACTGTGACGATGCTCTTTGTACCGATGGGGATTGGTATAATCGTACCGGTATAAAGGGGGTCGATACAGAAAGAATAAGGAATTACTTGTTAAATATGTATTTGTCGACAGCTGATGTGAACCTGTCGACAGATATACATAGTTGAAGACTGCTGGGTTTAGACAGATCATGGCTGTCGACAGATGGGTTTTAGCTGTCGACAGATGCACACACAGAAGATATTGAGTTCGGGGAGATCTGAAATTGTGCCTGTTTGTCGACAGATGGATTTGAGCCTGTCGACAGAGGCACACAGGGTTCAAGATCTGGGTTCTGTGGAGGCATGGTTGTCGACAAATGAAATTGGGGCTGTCGACAGGAACTTCTACAAATCAAATTGAAGGCTAGGATGAGTAGAAAAATGGAGCTCCATGCTAGGGAAAATGAAAGATGTGAAAAATGAAGAGTTTCCCTCAAGAATTCATTCATCTAACCTGAACTTGCTCCCCCATAGTGTGTGCATGTGTAGACTCAACATTCAAGCAATTGCACACAAGTTCATAAATAAAACATTCCAACAGAGACATCCATTTGTTTGCTAAAATTAGTCAGCAAAATGGAAAGAAACCATATACCTTATTTGAATTGAATGACCTTTATGTGCAACATGACTATGGATACATGGCGGAGAATGTTTTCTCACGCATAACAATAGTTTCCAAACAAGCATAACTTGTTCTTCCACAGTTTACTATTTGATATACCTCATAGTCAGTGCATACAAAGAACATATACTTCAAGGTTTGGTATGGGCTTTATTGCATTTTGCACAATCCCAATTCTCTTCTCAATGTTGTGAATCTATCCTCAGCCAATGGTTTTGTGAAAATGTCAGCCAATTGCTTATCAGTGGGTATGAAGCTAAGCTCCAAGGATTTGTTGGCTACTTCATCTCTTAAGAAGTGGTGACGAATTTCTATGTGTTTGGTCCTTGAATGTTGGACAGGGTTCTTTGAGAGATTGATGGCACTAGTGTTGTCACATAGGATAGGTGTGCATCTAATATCAATGTTGTAATCACAAAGTTGACTTTTGATCCACAACACTTGAGCCGCATAGCTCCCTGCAGCAACATATTCTGCCTCTGCAGTGGAGAGTGCAACCGAGTGTTGCTTCTTGGATGCCCACGAAACCATGCAACCACTAAGAAATTGGCAATACCCACTACTGCTCTTTCTGTCAATTTTACATCCAGCATAGTCAGCATCAGAATATGATATCAAATCAAAGCTACTTCTTGCTAGATACCAAAGACCCAAATGATACGTACCTGGGAGATATCTGAATATTCTCTTAACTGCAACCAAATGACTTTCCTTTGGACTAGATTGATATCTAGCACAAAGGCAAACGCTAAACTGTATATCCGGTCTACTTGCAGTAAGATAAAGGAGTGATCCAATCATACCTCGAAATTGCTTTGCATCTACCGGTTTACCTTTCTCATCATTTTCAAGCTTAATGCTTGTGCTCATTGGGGTTAAGGCAGGTTTGGCTTGTTCAAATTGAAATCTTTTGAGAAGCTCCTTAACATATTTTTCTTGATTAATGAAGAAGCCGTCTTCATGTTGTTTTACCTGCAAACCAAGAAAGAATTGAAGCTCCCACATTAGACTCATATCAAATTCACTGTGCATATGTTTGGAAAACTCCTCACATAGTGATGGGTTAGTGGAACCAAATATAATGTCATCCACATAAACTTGAACGACAATTATATGATTGCGAACTTTCTTAGTAAAGAGTGTTTGGTCCACTTTACCTCTTGAGTAGTTTTTACTCACCAAGAAGTTGCTTAACCTATCATACCAAGCTCGAGGTGCCTGCTTCAAACCGTAAAGAGCTTTGTGCAACTTGTAAACATGGTTAGGCATTTCAGAATTTTCAAAACCAGGTGGTTGAGAAACATAGACTTCCTCTTTGATGTAGCCATTCAAGAAAGCATTTTTAACATCCATTTGAAAAAGTTTGAACTTATTTGAGCATGCATATGCCAACAAAATTCTAACTGCTTCAAGTCTAGCTACAGGGGCAAAAGATTCTTCAAAGTCTACACCAAATTCTTGACTGTATCCTTTTGCTACCAGTCTAGCCTTATTTCTCACCACTTTACCCTCTTCATTTAGTTTATTCCTAAACACTCATCTTATGCCTATGACAGAAATGTCGGGGGTTCTAGGAACTAAACTCTAGACATTATTTCTTTGAAATTGACCAAGTTCCTCATGCATAGCATCAATCCATGAATTTTTTTTAAAGCTTCTTCAACATTTTTAGGTTCCACTTGAGATACAAAAGCTAAATGATCTTGTTCAACTAATTGTCTAACCTTAGTCCTAGTTTGAACTGAATCATTGACATCTCCTATCACATTATCAAGTGGGTGATCTTTGGAGGACGGCCGGGTTGATCTTGGACTTGAGGAAGGTGATCTTGTGGAGGGTTGGTTTGAGGAGTTTCACCTTGAGGCTCTTCCTCTTGTGGATCTTCTTTAGATTCATCATCTTGTTTGTTGAACAGTATTTCATCATCTTCATCATTGTACCTGCGAAGATATCCACTGTTAGTCTTGGAAACTACTTTAGAACTTCCTTTTGCTTTTGCTTGTAGTTCCCCAAGAGTTGTTCCTTCATTTCCATCATCATTCCTGTGTAAATTAGAAATGTCAGTCTTTGTATGATACTCATCAAAAACAACATGTGGAGTTTCTTCCACAGTTTTATTCTTATTGTTAAACACCCTATATGCTCTAGAGTGTTCTGAGTATCCCAGAAATATACCTTGATCACTTTTGGCTTCAAATTTGTCTAAATCAACTTTATCATTGTTATGTATAAACACTTTTGAGCCAAAGACCCTAAAATACCCAATACTGGGTTTCTTATCTTTTAACAGTTCATAGGGGCTTTTCTTCATCACAGGTCTTACCATAGCTCTGTTGAGAATATAGCATGAAGTATTCACCGCTTCTGCCCAAAAACTCCTTGAGATGGCTTTCAACCAGAAGAGTGTGAGCCATTTCCACCAATGTTCTGTTCTTTCTCTCCACTACTCCATTCTGTTCCGGAGTCCTTGGTGAGGAGAACATGTGGTCTATCCCTTGGTGCCTGCAAAAATCAGAAAAAGAGTTATTATCAAACTCTCCCCCATGATCAGTGCGGATTGAGCATATCTTATGAACATTTCCATGCTCAATCTTATTAAAGAAATCTTTAAAGACTGTAAGTGCTTCATTTTTGTGTGCCAAGAATTTGACCCAAGTGAACCTAGAAAAGTCATCCACAATGACAAAACCAAACCATTTGCCATTGAGACTTTGAGTTCTAGTAGGTCCAAAAAGGTCCATGTGCAACAGTTCATAAGGTTTAGAGGTGCTTACCGGTGCTTTTGATTTGAAAGATTTCGGGTTTGTTTTCCCTGTGCACATGCATCACAAAAACTTTCATTCTTATTGAAAGAAATTTCAGGAAGTCCACTTACCAATTTTCGCCTCATGATCTTGTGCAAGACATTGTAGCTTGCATGGCTAAGCCTGCGATGCCACAAAGTAAGCTCATCCTGTTTATTTGCAACAAGACACAAATTTTCATTTTCTGGATCATCCAAATCAACTAGATAAATGTTGTTCACCCTTTTTCCATAAAACTTAAGACTTCCTTTTTCCTTATCAACAATTTGACATGAATTTGATTCAAAAACAACTTTATGACCTTTATCACACAGTTGGCTTATGCTAAGCAAATTGTGATTAAGACCATCAACTAACAATACATTGTCTATTGAGTTAGAGGCATACTTACCAACCTTACCTGTGCCAATGATCTCACCTTTATTGTTACCTCTAAAGACAACTTGACCTCCGTTTTTTTCCACCAGCAAACAAAATTTGTCTTTGTCACCCGTCATGTGCCTCGAGCAGCCACTATCCAAGTACCATTTGTTTTGATTTTGGGCTGCTAGGCATTCCTGCATAGATGGATCAGACAAGAGGTTTTGGTACCCAAATTACTTTGGGTCCCAGTGTATCATTCATGCCAAAGAGTAAATGCTTTGGAATCCAGATTTGTTTGCATTTCTGTTTATTCCAGCATTGATTTTGTTTATGACCAAATTTCTTACATACATTGCAAGATGGAGAATTTTTCAAAACAGTTGGTTTGTTATTTTGTTGACCATTCATTTGAATTTTCCTTTTTGGTTGCCTGGTTGACTGACCCTTGGCAACCTTCTTCCAGACCTGTCGACAGCTTCCATTGAGCCTGTCGACAGACTGCTCTTTCTTTTGAACACCTGGATGATTTTGTTTGGGTTGTTATTGCTTACCCTTGGCTTGATTTTTCTTGTTCTTAGAAGGGACTTGTTTGCTTGTGCTTGGACTAGGATCAACAAAGGAAGTTATCAACATTTGTCCTATTTTCTTTTCACATTACTCTGATATTGGATCAGTTTTCTGTCTCATATACTCTGATACCAATTGAAAGATGTGCAGAATTATCCAATATGGTAATCTAGAAGGGGGGGTTGAATAGATTACAACAAACTCTAACCACAGTTGCCTTCTTTTCGATGAAAACACAAACTTATCGAAATCTTAAACAGATTCAGGAATAGTTCGACTTGCAATTAGTGTGCTTGTTGTGAACAGAACATGAATAGTCTATCTAACGTGTGTAGAATCAGCGTGCCTACCAATCATCTATCGTGGAAACATGCAAACCATAGGACACGAAGATTTAAGGTGGTTCGGAGTACACAACTTGTGTATCCTACATCCACCGTCCACACACACACGCAGAAGGACTGCTTATCAGCGAGTTCAAAACACTACAACACACACAATCACGTTGTCTGATGTTAACACACGATCAGACCAACATGACCCACGTGAATCAAGCACAAGAGACACTTGACCCACCAACACACACATAAAGTATGATGAAAGTAGAAATAGAGAAGAGTTCAGAGTTGTAGAAACAAATCCTGAGATGGAACTCTTCAAGATGGTCGTCCAGATGAACTTCAAACTTCATCTTGACAGGTATTAGTTGAAGGAGAAGCTTGAATCACAGACGAACTGGCTTCAACTTCGTTCAGATGATTGTTCTTCTTTGTTCTGGACGGAGTGCTGAAGCAGAGCAGTAGAGAGAGAGTTTTTCTCTTAGATTTCCTTAGGGTTTTGTATGGTGGCTACTTCTGTACGAAACATACCTTCAAAACATTCCTTATATATGAGTGTTTAAGTATGGAGAGTCGTGGTAGAAGGAAACACCCAACTTCAAAACATGTCCAAATCTCGGAACTGAGATCTTCTCTTCGTCTGTCAACAGCAAACTATGCATCTATCGACAGGTGCTGACAGGTTTGCAAAATCAAGAAGACTGGCCTTGCGAGAAACAATTTCCTGTGTGTATCTGTCGACAGGTGATTTGGATCTGTCGATAGGTACACTTGTCCTGAAACCTGTCTGATCTCCCTGTGTGTAGCTATCGACAGGGACTTGTGGGCCTGTCGACAAGTACTTGTTGAATGTGACTTTCTTGAGTTTTTTGCTCTGGAATTTGGTACATTGTCTTTCCTACACTCACACCTACATTTAAGAGCATTGTTAGTGAGATATAAAGAACATATAAAGAATATTTAGACAATCACTTGAGATGTTCTTTCTTGATTATCATTTGCTTGATCATGTTTCAATTATGCTCATAACATTAATTTGGATTGTTCATCATCAAAAACAAACATAACACATGTAAACCCAACATTATCCCCCTTTTTTATGATGACAAAATTTTCAATTTATGCATAAGTGACGTTTCTCCCCCTTTTGGCAACATCCAAAAAGACACTTTATGTACACATGAGTAGAACATAAGCAAATAACTGTGAATTCCATTAATTGAGCATTCATTACACACAATTACAAAAGTGACTCATGACATGACAAAAGAAGTGCAAGGGAAGAAAATAACATGATTGTGAGAGCAAGCTAAGATAATAGTGACAAGACCCTGACCAAAGCAAAATAAACACTAGATAACTGGCACCTAGACTCTCTAGACATCGTCATTCCCAGGTGGTGCAGAGGCCTGAAGGAGTCCATGAAGCTCTGTGGAGAGCCTTGTAAGCCTTATCTGAAGCTGGACTTGGGTGTCAGCTAGTGCGTCCAAGTTGGTATCAACATGATCCAATCGAGCATTTAGATGTTCGAAACCAGTGGTCATCTGGAGCTGCATTTGTGCCATTTGAGCAGAGATGAAATCTCAAAGAGAGGGCTCATCAGGCGCTTGGTCATCAGCAGCAACATCAGCTTCATCTCCCTGAGCATCCAGTGGCTCGGATTGGGAGTCTTCATCAGCATCATCTTCAGTAGATTCATCGTCATCAGCTACCTGCTCTTTACCCTTGAGTTCCCTTGTGACAACCCCATCAAGCAGCTTATAGCCCATTTGATGAGCAGCAGTGAGATCAAAGGCACTGCGAGATTTGAGGGCGACAAGCTCACTATCAGGAATATGTATCCCAATGAAGAGGAGAAGGGAAGTGATCGGGCAAGCATATGGCATTGATCTTCTGGGATTGTAGAAGCATTGTCAGATCAGGTGAAGCATGAGTTCTGGCAAGTTGATTTGTTCGCACTTGAGGAAGAATAAAAAGAGAGATTTATGAACCTCAGTGATGAGTTCCCGACTGCCATGCTTTGGAGCAATCATGGTGGTGAAGATGTGATGGATCATTCTATTCAGTGGGGGAAAGGAATTGGCATTCAGTTTGGCAATTTTCTTAGTTGCATCATAAGGTTGGAGGGTGATGAGATGATAGTATTCAGATGCAGAAGGGTGGCTGAGAAGCACATCAGCCCCAGAGTTAGGAATTTGAAGTGCAGTGCTGATGAGGTTGGGGGTAAGCTTGAAAGGAGTACCTTTGATAGAGGTGTAGAGATCCCGATCCCCAGACAGACCAAGATTATAGAAAAACTCTGTAACGGTAGTAGGAGAGTAGTCCAGGTGAGAATAGAGAAATATCGTCCAGCCCTGGGTGTCAAAGAGGGGTAGGAGATTGGGGAACATGTCTCCCAAAGAAGGAAAATAAACATAGCGGGGCTGAACAAATTTGCTGAAGGTTCTCGGAACCATGGTGAGTTGCAAACCTCGGGGAATGACAAGCTCGGGCAGCCGATCATCACGATGCTTGGTTGGCGCTCGGCAGGAGCCCCGGAACCCTCGCCGACTTGGGGAGATAAGGGACACGATGGGAAGCAAGTTTCTTTCCCTTGGGAGTCATGAGAGAGAGGAGTTCGGAGTGGAGAAGAACTCGGAAAGAAGAAGAAAAACACGAGGAGGAAGAAAGAACGAGGAGGGGCAGAATCTGGGTCTAGCGCCCTGGAGAAGAAGGGTTTGGTGGAGAAGAAGGAGGAGGGAGTTTTGGAAGTGGAAAGGGAGGAAAGGGTCATGGGTTCCCTTTTAAAGAGTGGGAAGAATTTCAAAGGACAGGGACCCACAAAATCCAACCCTAAAGATATGCCCGTTGGGCTTCCAAAATAGAGCCTCCTACCGGCTGTCGACAGATGCAGAGGTATCTGTCGACAGGCGCAAACAGAAACTGTGCCAGGTGGGGATTTTGACAAGAATTTTGAGGGCAATGAGCATCCAAGATGTAGATAACGTGTAAAAGAGGTATGTACACATTTTAAACTGTCATGCCCACTAATAAAAGAGGTATGTACACATTTTAAATTGTGCTTGTTTGCTTGTCCCGTGAGAGAGGTTGTTATTGTTGCCTGGGACCCCCATCCTCGTGCGCCTTAGAGGGAGCGTTCGGGGCGACAAGCGTATTCGAGTCACGGACTTTGGAGTTGAGGGGAAAATGGTGGTTAGGACAGCGGTGTCGAGTCATTTGCATAGCTCTCTTGGTTGGTCTGGGACACCGAGGATGGCCGGAGTTCTACCCGGTGCAAACCAGCCAGTCCTTCTTCTCACTGCCTAGCCCTTTGTGGCCCTGGAACTGCCTGGAGAGGCCAGGCGTGGGACCGTAGTCCAGCCAGACTACAGCGGTTACTGTTGTGTACTTTGTGTTCCTGCCTCACTCTGACGAGATGTGGAGGTTTAGACCTGGGTTGAGGATAAGACGTCAGTGGACGCACCTGACCAGTTGACTAGTGGTAGTGTTTTCTGTAGCTAGTGTCTCTTGTCCAGGCAGGGTTCTCTCTGTGTGTGTTGCCAGCCGTGTGGTGGTCACGACGTGCAGTCGTACGGAGTTTCCGACCGTGGTGTCTTTCTGTACCGCGCTAGTTTGTAGCTTGCTTCCGCACTTCTTTGTATGTAGAAGATATAACTGCTGTCATTTAATTGTTTATATATATTCTTCTGCCTGTTAGAGCCAGTAGGAGATTGGTAGTCCCTACTGAGCTTCTGTTGTGAAGCTCATCCCTTCCTTTTCTCAGGTGAGACTTCTCAGCAGCAGCAGGTCATGCGCCGAGCAGAGGAGACGGGGCGGTAGTCATCATCCCCATAGCTAGCAGTGGTTACCCCTTTATGTTGTACGTCACCCTCGGGGTATGCCCCTAAGGGACTTGTTCTTCCCTGTCTTTACTTGTACTAGTTGTGTGTTGGGACTGTACCTAGAGCGATACGCAGCGGTCTCTCTCTTCCATCTACTTCCGCGTGTCTGCTCCTAGTTAGCAGTTGACATTTACTTCCATTACATATTCTGTTAGACTTATATTTATAGCCCTTCTGGGTCTCCGGATCCGTGGGCGGCGACCACGAAAATCGGGTTCTCGGCTTGGGCCAAGGGTGTTGGATCGAAATGGCACTAATGATGTCCTAGAGGGGGGTGAATAGGACTTCTTGTGCTTTTTAAATTTTATCTGAAATTAAACAGCACTAAATAAATTTGTTAGAATTTAGTGTAGTGTGTGATTCAACTGTAAATTGGCGGAAACAATCACACAAGTGCACAAGGAGATTTATCTTGGTTCGGCCTGTATCAACCCGAAAAATTCAGTATTTAAAATATTTGAAATAATAAATTTCTATAAAAACGGAATAATAGAAACATGCATATCACTATCGTATGTGCAAGAACACATCGGAAAATTTCATAAAAATTATAAATCAACCCCAACTATTATCCCTAAGTGTTCCACGAAGAAATTCGTGCAACGAAATATCCACTTGGCCAAGCGTACGCCACAACGTGACTAATTATTCAAATTAGGAAACTAAGTCGGAAAACTATTAACACGGAAATATAACGGGCTCATAAATTAAATGAATAACATCATGTATTGATGACCCACTATCGAAATTGGACCAATGGGCCTCTCATAGCCCATGAATAAATTCAAGTAAGAAAAATATAATAAAAATCTGAAATTTCTATTATTCCCTAATTAAAAAGGGGAAATTCCCATAAGTTAAATTTCATTAAGTAATGGGCTTTATCAAATGGACCCATTAGAAATTAGTGGGCCAAAATAGGGATTTTTAAAAGGAGGAATAATAGGAAAATACCCAAAATTCGTAACTTAATTATTACTTAAATAGAAAATAGATATTTAATGCATTAAATAGGAAGTTTGGGTTGGAATTGGAATCCTAAACCTACCCTAATTGCTTGGCCACGAATTTGGCTCCCTTCCTAACCCAATTAGAAGTTCTCAAGCTTAGAAGGAAGGAAGAGAATAGGAAATTTCGAAATTAATAGGAGTTAGAGTCTTATTAGGAAATAGAAAGGGCGAAAGCATAAATACTCTCTTAATCCCCCATGGCCGGCCCTAGCTCATTGCCAAGGGTTTCAGGATATGGAGAGGAGGCCAAGGAGGAGGAGAATTCGTGGGAAGGAGGCTTCATCAAAGCTTCAAACCGAGTTCATCAAGTTCTAGCCCTAGAAGAGTAAAACAACTAAAGGTAGGCATTCTCACAAGCATAAATCATATAATTTTGTCTGTAGATTGTTCCATGCATCAGAAACAAAACCCCTTTTGTTTCATAATTTTTTGTGGATCCAATTTTTTCTTATTGAGTTTTGAAGTCCTATAACATCTTGACCCCGAACCTTCATGTTTAATTCATATCTCCACGAATACTTGATCCCATGCTCTCAAATTTTTATTGGAGATACTAATGCATGTTAGGCATCTTTTGACCCTAAAAGCCCTAATTCTCATCCACCATATTGCTCGAATTAAATCATTGATCTCTACTGTACACAGTTTCTTGTTCTTCATAAATACACTTGTTTGAACCATGTCGAAACCATGTTGGTTTTCAAATTCCTATTTACTACAAGTACCATCGCATGTCTATATTAATTTGCAAATGGTTTCATGATTTTTCATCAACGATACAATTAGTTATGATTTTCTGAACGTCCCCATGTCAAAACAAGGAAAGTTGGACCACAATCCTATGCACTGTCCTTTTCCCTCTCGAACTCAGGTACAGTACCTGAGAACGTGACGGCCCAATAGGCCACGTTCTTAGGGCTGTCCTGACAACACTCCTCGTCGCGTTCTTAACACGACCGGCGCTACCGCCGCGTTCTGGCCGCCTGACCGGATAGACCTGTCGTGATCTGTATGAGGCTCTGTCGCATTCTCACTTGACCCCGTCGCGACCCTTACTGGGGTGCGTCGCGATCTTAGACTTATGCATTAAAACCCCCGATTTATGATGCTCTAACTTTCTACAGTGCTTGTACACTTTGTTAACAGTCTTACACGCAGTAATTACACATGTTATGAATTTAACATTATTGTGTGATTTTTAAAAGACATGCACATGAGCACTTTCTATCTACAATTTCATGACACATGCACACACTTGAACCATCCAATATGGCTTAACATAACATAAAAATTTCCCATAATATATCTGTAGACATGCCAATTTGGCAACACATCGAGCAACTCCCATGTTATACCATGACGCCTCGAAGTGGCTCTTCTCCATTAACCTCGTGAGTGATTTTCCTATCTTTCTAGATTTTTCTAAGGTTTTGAGATCTCTTTTTCAAGGGTCTGTCGAGCCTCGTCTATTCGCGGCCAATGCAGAGGACGCCCATTTACAGAGCTGATTCGCGGCCGGAACGGTGGACGCGCTTAATGGGCGTCCAGCCGCCCCGCCGCCTTTTAGGGTCAAAGATTCTGACCGCGCCCTATCAGCTCCATTAAATGGACGCCATGTCAACAATCGTGATGTCTATTTGAAACACGTCTGGGCGGCTCACCGCGTTTTATAAATATCAAATCAAGGATCAGATTTCATCAAAGATTCGATTTACCTAAGAAAATGCAGCCAGCCACCCAGACGCGATTCAGAACCTAGCTTACAGCCAGAATCATCATGAAAATTTCTAATCGCACGCAAATCAAGTGATTTTATGAAGCGCGGCCTGTCAGGCAGACGCTTTTAAGTTGTAATAGGCGGCCTCTGGATTGGACGCGATTTTGGCTATAAATACAGACCCGAGAGATCCTCATTTAGAAGAGATTGGAACCACAGCGAAGCCCTGTCAAATTCCCACCCCGACCTCCGGACTTCAACTCTCCAACTTCTAAGGCGGGATTTCATCGGCTCGGAAGCTTGTGTTCCGGAGGAGGCACACTACGCACATGTTGCTTTCACGTCGTCTCCTTCGTGAGCCGGAGCTTCTTGAGTGTTAGGGAGGGGTGGGGGAGCCACACCGACGTCACCCCCATCCTCGTCATCTCGCTATCGGGCTACGCCGCCACTCCGCCTCTCCCTCTTCTTTGATTCCTTTTTTCCTTCTTTTCCATCCTTTTTTTTCGTGTTAGTTAGCGCATGCATTGCACATTTTCACACACACACACATGGCATTTCTTTCACCCACCTACTCCCTAGGGGTTTAACACTACCTCCATGAGGTGTGTTACCTTTCATTTACATGTTTTTCCATACTTCCATCCGCGAACATTTACTGCACTTTATAGTCTAACCTCCCTTTTACTTGTTCCTTGTTGTTTTCCCTTTTGCAAGGTAACCGGCATCGAATATTCTTCGTCGGCCAGCCGGCGTAAGGAGGAAGGAGAATCCACCGCACATTCCCGTGCTTTTCTTTGGGTGAAGGTAAGTACACTGCGTCATTTCCTTTCCGCCCGTCACATTCGGTGCCTACGTGCACCTGGCGATCACGACACTTTCCTCGTGCACACACGCACGCACCCCCTTTTCTTTTGCTTTGTCATTTTTTTTTACGCCATCAGTCCCATTTCCACTCTTTTCCACCCTAATTTCCTTTTAAAAAAACCCTTATTTCCCGTCGTGGGACGAGTGTTCTCCGGAGATGTCGGGGAAAAACGTCATCTACAACTTGGCGATCGCGATGGGACGCTTCGTCTTTTGATCCCGGTTACCTCCTTCGGCACCCACGTGTGCCCCTCATTCGTACCCCACGTGGTACAATCTTCCCCTTTCCGCACCCCACGTGGTGCCATTTGGGATTCTCATCGCCATTACCATTTCGTAGTCATATTTTTCCCTCATTTTCTTTCGCTACACATCCTACATGAAATCTGTGGATTAAAAGGAAAAAAAGAAAATTCAAAAAAAATACCACCATGATCCCCTCCCCGTGTACTTATTTTCACCTGAAGAAAGCATCTCCATGTGAAATTTTCTTCCTCGCATAAAAATTATGGATAGCATATCTGTCAGGTTTCCTGCTGTTTTCTTTGTTCTCGGATTGCATGTTTGATTTGCGTCTAGTGCAGCAGACGCCTTTTCTGTTCCTCGTTTGCGCGGCGTCCTGATCGGACGCTTTTCGTGACAGAGTCCAGAGGGAGTTACCTCGGCTCTTACAACTTCCAGGAGCTGTCAGATCCGCGGTCAACAGAACGGACGCCTTTATTGAATCGCGCCCACTGTACTGGACGCGATTCAGTCTGTCACAGAGCACCAGTCTTCCTGCCATCTGTGTTATCTTTGTATTGTTTTGCATCTGTAGGGCATTTCGGCCAAGAGACCTCCTTCTCTCCTCCCCTAGGATCCACACACCTTCTCGGTGAGGGCTATCTCCCCATTGGGCATTCCGTCTCATTGTGCTAGAGAATTCTCATCGGGACCTCCGTAAGTCTCCGTACCCCGTGGATTCCCTCACGACAGACCGAGCCGGTTGTACCGCTCTGTTGACCCGAGTTTAGAAGACCTATTGCGTGCAAGGGAGTTGTTTAGAAAAAAATTGAAGTTGTCATCTCACCTACTTTAAGTTCACACCTACTTTGGAGAGACACTGTCATTAAAATCCACATTAAGACATATTGAATATTTAAGTGGACGTAATCATTTTTCAAGTCTGTGTTTTAAAAGTCATTAACTCCTTCTCTCAAACTCGTTTGAGTAGTTGTCTGTTAGTTTCTTGTTAAATTACACTGTGTGTCTTTAGAATTTCGCATGCAGCTACGTTCCGTCCGATCCCTCTCAATGGCCGAGAACGATGGTATGAGTTATGAGAATATGTATGATGAGTTGTATGATCCCGGCCAGCAACTTCCCCATATTCAGAACCAGGCTTATGCTGATCCATCCAGTCTGCGTGTCAACGCGATGGATGTCCAGGCTCCCCACATCTCGACAAGGCATGACGCTGGGAACACCTCCTCCCCATTTGATATATCCCAAATCATAGATATCCTCCAGAGCCTCCAAGCCTCTCAGCTTCAGGAGGTCCAGGCTGCCCTCAAAGGCAAGTCTGTTGTTGATCCTGTCCATCTCTCTCACCCGAATGCAAGTGTCCAGACTCAATCCGCTCGTGACCCGACGGCCCGAGCTTCTCCTCCCCCCTCGCGGGCCCATTCCATCATCCAGTCCCGCCCCCACAGTCCCATGGGGAGGCATCATCTTCCTTATATTCGGCCGAGCATCGATGCGGCAAGGCCCGTTCACTAACCCCGGGTCCCGGCTCATGTCTCCCTACCGACCGGTATCCATTCTACACATTATCCTGTTCAGGTAGATGCCCCCCACCACTTTCCTCCAGGGGCACCTCCCAAATCTTCTGTTGATCAACTTGCCCAAGCCCTCTTAGCGAAGGTGAGTAATCTCAAACAATATTTCAAAAGGGTGTCCACACCCAAAGACTCCTTCGGACTGGCACTCCCTTCCATGCCAGTCTTTCACCTTCCTCCCTCTGAGATGCCGATTTACTGCCGCTACAATGGCACCGGCAATCCGTTTGTGCATCTAAAAGAATTCATGTACGAATCTTCCTTTTGACAAAGCGATAATCGGGCCCTTGCTTTCCTGTTCTGATGATCCTTGGACGGGCCGCCCTTGAGTGGTTCTATTCATTAGAACCCACAAACGCTGAGGATTTTGATACCATGCAGAGGAAATTCTTGCAGAGGTACAGAGACAGAGTTGGTCTGGCGCTATCAATCACCGATCTAGTGGTTGAAAAGATGAGGACGGACGAAGAATTTGCACATTTTGCTGATAGATGGAGGGCACTGGCCGAAAGACTAAGGGACCCGCTATTTGAAGCCGAGCAAGTTAAAATGATCACAGCGAATGCTACGCCTCAATTCAAACATATCTTGGCCATGAACAAGATAACGACAATGGAGGAACTGTATGAAAGGGCACGATATATTCAGACACAGCTGAAGGACTCCCCCATTATGGCCATGTTCGAGTCCAAAACTCGATCATTCAAGAAAACCAGTGGCGCTCCAGTTGGCGGTCCCACGACAGAGGGTGTCATTCATAATGAGTAAGTGAGTGCAATGGGCAGCCCCAATCTTTCCACCTTCCGACCCAACGCCAACACTCGAACCCCACCACCCCAACAACCCACTCCAAGAACCAACAACCCACCACTGTTCAGAACACCACCTCAACAACCTCAGCAGCCTCAGCAACCTCAGCAACCTCAACAACCTTCACATTACCAGCAACCTCAGCGGCCACAGTATCAACAACCTCCCCCATACCATCAACAACCTCTGCAGCCACAATACCGACAGCCTCCGCAGCCTCAATACCAGCAGCCCGCTCCACCCCAGTACCAACCCCAACAACCCCCTCCGGCACCTCCCCAATACAATCAGGTCCCTCCTCCAAGGAACTATGAACCTCAACCACCCCGACAACCCCCTGGCCCAAGAAGGACTCACTACCCCCATTACCAGAAACCCTACCAGATATCTTTAACGCCCTAATGGCCGCTGGCGCACTCACTTTGCCTAGGGAAAGGCTGCAATGGCCGCCCAATATCGACACCTCGCAGCATTGTGAGTTCCACCGAGGCCTAGGCCACACCCTGGAACCATGCTTCCACTTCAAAGACTACATCTATAATCTGAATGACAATGGAGGCATTAACTGGGCAGAAATGAAAGCACGAAGCACGGCTAGGCAGGAACCACAACAACAGTAGCCGTAGCAGCAGCAACCCCAGCCCCAACAGCAGCCTAGTATGGGCATTGTCCAGAACCCACTCCCGGAGCACCAGACTCCAAATCAGCAAGTTAACGCCTTTAAAATATCTCCCCAACATGAAGTTTCCAATCGGCCGACGGAAGTAGTCTCTGCATCCACCCCACCTTCCCAGTCATCCTTCACCCTGCCGCCCTTCATCCGTACACCTACTCCCGATAATCCACTACCGTCCTTCCTACGCATCCCTACCCAGCACACCACGCCATCCAGACAAACCGCCTACTCACCGCTCACCTGCCAGTCCACCACCCCTACGGCGCCTCCACCCGCCAGCATACAAGCCCCCTTCTTGCGCAACCCTTCCACCACCCCACCGCAACTAGTCCATACATCCCATTCTACCGCAGTCCCACAACCACCATCACCCAACCCACCTCTTCTTCACACACCATCAATTGTACCCTTCATTAACCCCAATCATCGAGCCCCCTTTCTCCGTATCCCCACTCAACCCTCCGGTGCAGCAACTATCCAATTGCCACACCAGATGTTTTCCGACCAACCCTCAACCTCCTCCCCTTCTGCTTCTACTCAGTCGGTTCCAACAACAATACTGGAAAATACTCTTAAGGCAACAATGGTGCTCCAGAGTGGGCAAATGTTCAACAGGATGTTTCCCCAGCAGCAAGAGCCGACCTTGGCACCTCAAGAAGAAGAAGAGGTCCAAGCAGAGGAGTCCATCCCAGGGACGCAATATGATTTGTTGAAGCATTTAGATAAGACCCCGGCTAGAATCTCCATTCTTGAATTGATTAAGAGGTCGGTGGTCCATCAAGAAGCCCTCAAGCAATATTTACAGAAAGTAATGGTGAACGAGGACTTGCCAGTAAACCAGATTAGTGTTGTATTAACAACCACAAGCCCGCACCCGGCCATTATGTTTCATAAATAAGAATTAGCGTCGGTCGAGTTTCAGCGGTATGCTATATGCCTCATGGTCAGCATCAACGGGATCCGCATATCTCGATGTCTGGTCGACTCGGGGGCATCAATCAATGTCGTGTCCTCTGACATGCTGGAACTCTGCAGGGTAACGGCACAGTCAATCCGACCTGTTGTCATCACTGTCATGGCCTACGACAACACCAGTAGGTCGTCCAAAGGGGTCGTCACCTTGAAAATTGGGCTGGGTCCATCTATCACTGAAATAGACTTCCACATTCTGGATTTGGATCCGAGTTATCGCATGATCCTGGGCAGGCCATTCACTCAGGCCCTCGGCGTACTTATCTCTACCGTCCACTAATGCCTCAAGTTCCCATACAAGGGGCGAATCGTCAAGGTGGCCAGCAAGCCTGCAATCGCAGAAGTGGACGCCATGACAGACAACTCGGTCCCTTCCATTTGGCACAGCAATCAGCCCTTAATGTCAATACTGAACGCGCCAAGCATGTACCCGGGCCTGAATAGTCCGTCTGTCAATGCTACCAAAAGAAGCAAAATCATTACTGAAAAGGGATGGCATATTATGAAACAGATGGGATACCAGCCAGGTAAGGGGTTGGGAGCACAACTGCAAGGCAGAACAGAGATAGTAAAGGACTACAAGATAAGACCCAAGGCAGGGTTGGGTTACAAACTAGGCAAGACCAAGCAAAAACTTGAGGAACCCCTCACTTGGGTACTATATGAACATTTTAGGAGAGGACCACTACAGCCGGGAGGTGAGCAAGCATCAACTGTCATTGTCGGATCCACCTGTCAGTCATCTCCGGCCATATACCGGGATACAGCTAATCACAGGCCAGCTAAGAGTATTAGAAAAGTTGAGTCAGAGCCGGAATGGAGCAAATGGTTCGATATGAGCAATGTGGCAGCTTCTCTCAATCAACTCTTCGCACTGGAGGAGGATGAGCAACAACCAGATACGGACCAAGGCATGCAAGCCAAAGAAGCAGCTGCGGCCGCAAATAGGCTCAGGGCTAGTCCATTTTCCTCAGGCATCGTTCCCGTTCCCAACTCCACGGTGGGTGAACCGCCCATTCCAACTCCAAATTCGGGCAACACACCCACTCCAAATCCAACCACGGGCACTACGTCCATTTCAGGTTCAAATCTGGGCATCGCGTCCATTTCAGTTCTCATTTCGGGCATCGCGCCGACGTCAACCTCAGTTCTGGGCACCGCGCTCACTCTTCCAAATTCTTTGGACAATGCGTCCACACTTCCCTCCTCTCCAAGCATCGCACCTGTGTCCCTTCTCTCTCCTTCGGGCAATGCACTCACTTTCTCCCTCTCTCCAAGCATTGCACCCTCCCTCTTGCAGGCCACTGCGTGGTCCTCTTCCTTCCTTCTAAGCATCCCTCGGGTGCCAGTGCCCTACTTGGCGATTTCTCGACACCCTCCCAAGCAGACATTCACCACCCCTCCTCTTCACAGTAATTCTTCTTCTCTTGAACTCTTGCTCCCAGATAAACTTTCTCAGCTGGCAATCTCGCCTCGTCCTCTCCACTCAGCCTCACTGTGATCTTCCTCCCTCTTTCTCACTGCAATCCTCCCCCCTACCTCAAAAGTGATTCCCTCTTCCTCAAACTCGAACTTTCTCGTCTAGCAGTCTTGCCTCCGCACTCCCTCCGGACAAACTACTTGACACTCCTCCCCTCTTTCCCCAAGCAATGCGTCCTTCCCCTTTCTCATGGGCCCTGCGCCCACCATAGCCCCTTTCTTCCACTCTCTTCTGAAAACCACTGTCTCCCTGCAGTCGAACAGCTCTCACTGCATCCTCAGGACAGAAGCTTGCCTTCAATCGCTCTCCCCGATCTTTGAGCCCCGGCACTCCCGCTTCGTTCCATCCTTTTGCACACACTAGAAAGGAGGGGGCCCCCAAGGCCGTAGCTTCGCAATGGCCGATCCCACCATCTCATTTGAGGAAACTTCTTTCCTCGCCCCTGAGTGTGCCCCAGCCGACGGGCAACCCTTCTTCGGTCCTTTGACCAACCTCCCGCCTCCTTTCGCATAGGGGGCATTTGTTGTTTTCAATAATCCTTCCCCCTCGCAGGGGAATGTTACTGTTTTTTCTCCTTCATTTTCCCCATCATGGGATCTTGCTTTTCCTAATTCCCCCATGCGGGCTCGGTTGTTACTGCTTTACCTCCTTTAAATCCTTCTCCATCCTCTCCCTCGCGGGATCCACATTTACTGCCTTTCCTTCGCTTGTAGATTCCAGTAGTTGTAGCTCCAGTCTAGGTAAAGGTAGTGACCAATTAGGGGTAGTGTTAGAAAAGAAGTCCAAGGTAGGAGGGTTCCGCACCGCTTCCTAGCAGATCTAGCCCGTAATGCAGGGCATGCTTAGCAGTTCCAGGATTTATAGAGGAGCCTTTGCAGTTGTCGGATCTCGAATGTGAGCAATCAGTATGCTTTATTGATGATGGGTTCAGAGTCTATGAGATCATGGATGACGACGACCCAACTGAAGAAGGTGATGAGGAGCTTGAGGATGAGGCTGACGCGGTTGCAAGTGGAGTAAAAAGATTTGATGAACCGTCAGCCGCCGTAGAGGAAATTACCAAAGAAATCAATCTGGGAACCGAGGAAGAACCTAGGATCGTCCTCATAAGCAGTAATTTATCATCAGTAGAAGAGGAGGCAATTATTGAGGTTCTCAGGGAGTTTAAGGACGCGTTTGCATGGAGCTATGAAGATATGTCTGGGTTGGACTCTGCGATAGTTGAGCATCGTCTTACCCTTAAGCCGGGGTCCATTGCCGTTAAGCAGCGATTGAGGCGTTTCCACCCCCAAATGGCTTTGAAAATGAAGGATGAAGTCGACAAGCTCCACAAAGCCAGGTTCATTAGAGTTGTACTCTATCCGAATTGGGTGGCAAACATCGTCCCAGTTATAAAGAAGGATGGAAAGGTTAGAATTTGTATCGATTTTCGGGACCTCAACTGCACGTGTCCTAAGGATGATTTTCCACTGCCTCACCTAGATGTGCTCATTGACAATATGGCTGGATATGAAACCCTCTCCTTCATAGATGGTTTCTCAGGATACAATTAGATTAAGTTGGCTGAGGAAGACTAGGAGAAGACTTCGTTCACTACGCCTTGGGGAACTTATTGTTATGTGGTCATGCCGTTTGGACTCAAGAATGCTAGAGCCACTTACCAAAGGGCTATGATGGTTATTTTTCATGATATGATCCATATTTTTATCGAGGTTTATATGGATGACCTAGTGGTAAAATCTAAGACGTCGGTTGAACATCCCAGGGTTCTGAAGAGAGTCTTGCAGAGAGCATGGGAATACCAATTGAAGATGAACCCCAAAAAGTGTGTATTTGGTATTTCGTCGGGTAAACTCCTAGGTTTCATCGTGAGCAAGAGGGGCATAGAAATTGATCCCAACAAGGCAAATGCAATAAGAGAAATGCCTCCTCCTAAAAAATTGAAGGAAGTTCAAGGGTTAATCGGGAGGTTGCAGTTTATTCGCCGATTCGTCTCCCAACACTCGCAAAGGTGTAGACCCTTCTACGACCTCACCAAGCTGGGAGTCGAATTTTGTTGGGATGCGAAGTGTCAGGCGGCTTTTGACGGACTTAAGGATTATTTGGCTAATCCCCCTGTCTTAAGGCCGCCGATTCCAGGTAAGCCTCTTATTCTTTATGTATCTATCCTGGAAGATTCGGTGGGAGCTGTCCTCGCGCAAGTTGATGAAGAAGGCAAGGAAAGGGCAGCATACTACCTGTCTAAGCTTCTCAACCCCTGCGAGCAAAGGTACTCCGCAATGGAGAAAACTTGTGCCGCGCTCGTGTGGGTAGTGTAGAAACTGAAGCACTACTTTCTTGCTCACGAAGTCCATCTCATCGCCCGAATGAATCCTATCAAGTTTCTCCTCGAAAAATCTGTTCTAACTGATAGGCTAGCGCGATGGCAAAGCTTTCTCTCCCAGTTTGAGATCACCTATATTCAGCAGAAATTGATTAAAGGCTATGCCATAGCGTAGCATCTCGCTCATCACCCTATTCCCCGATTCGATCTGGTCCATTCAGAGTTTCCAGATGAAGAATTGATGTCCCTTAGCCAATCTGATCCTATGTGAACATTATATTTTGATGGAGCTTGGAATTCTCACGGGAAGAGCATCGGGATTGCTTTGCGATCACCTGAAGGTGTCACCATTCCACGAGCTCATAAACTGGATTTTCCTGCCACCAATAACATCGCCGAATATGAAGCATTGTTGGCTGGTCTGGAGCTTGCCCATTTCTATGGTGTCACCCACCTGCGAATCGTAGGTGATAGTCAGCTGGTTTTGCGCCAATTGCTCACCAAATATGTCACTCACGATCCAAAACTCAAGCCCTATCAAGAACTTGCCTCAGCTTATGCCAAGCTATTCTCCAAGCTAGTTTTTGTCCATGTCCCTCGTCATCAGAATCTCCTAGCTGATGCCCTCGCCACAGTTGGCGCAACCATGAATATGTGCTATCCTGGGGATCATGACAGCATTCAGATCGAGCGTCGTCATATTCCCGTCATTCTAGATCCTAACTTTCTCTGGGTTAAGGAAAAAGTGCTAAAGAACACAAGAAGGAGAAGTAAAACCGAGATCATGTTGATAGAACTGGAAGAAGAAATGGAGGATGATGAAAAGCCATGGTATTATGAGATAGCTAGGTATTGCAGAAACCAGTCATATCCTGAGGAAGCCATAGCCTATGAGAAGAGAGCAATAAGGAGATTATCCCAAAAGTATACATTGGTTGGAAATGCTCTCTATAGAAGGGGTTTTTCTGGAGTTTTGCTTAGATGCCTGGATGAAGAAGAAGCCGTAAAGGTTGTTGAAGAGGCCCATTCGGGCATTTGTGGAGGCCATGTGAATAGTCAAATGCTAGCCAAGAAGATCCTTAGGCAAGATTTCTTTTAGCCTACTCTAGAAGAGGATTGTTCCATCTTTGTCCATCGATGTGTCAAGTGTCAACTGCACGCCGAAAAAATTCATTCTCCATCCTCCTCGCTCCACCCGATATCCTCCCCGTGGCCTTTCGCTATGTGGGCTTTCGACATCATTGGCCCCCTTGACGACCCCAACTCCCAGAGCAAAGTCAAATCATATATCCTTACCGCAACAGAGTACTTCACCAAATGGGCGGAAGCCGAAGCATATGCGGAAGTCAAGGCAACAACCGTGTGCAGATTCATCATGAAAAATATCATCACCAGGTTTGGTATCACGAACACCATCGTCACCGACAATAGGCCCCAGTTCATATCTCAAGAGCTGCGTGACCTCTGCAACAGGTATAAAATTGCATTGCATCATTCATCTCCATATTATCCGTAAGGCAATGGCCAGGCAGAAGCCACTAATAAAACCTTCATTAAAATTGTTAAGAAGAAGTGTGAGACTAATAGATTCTCGGATTGGCCAGAAAAGCTTATAGAAACTGTGTGGGCCTACTGCACTTCAATCCGTACTCCTACTAGGCAGACACCGTTCTCCCTCACCTACGGGATGGAGGCAGTAGTACCATACGAGATTCTCGTTCCCTCGCTAAGAATCCAGCTTGACAAGGACTTGTCAATCAATAAGCGACGTGAATCGCTCCTAGCACAACTGGAACTCTTAGACGAGAAGCGGCTGGTCGCCGCAGAACATACAAGGGTATACCAAAATAGACTCGCTCGTTTTCATCAAAAGAAGGTTATCGAGAGAAAATTGAAGGTCGGTGAAATGGTTATTAAAAGAATCTTTGTGAAACCCGGAGGTCCCAGGTCAAAACTCCAACCTAATTGGGAAGGGCCATTCGTGTTCAAAGCAATAGGTCCAGGCAACTCGTATAGGCTAGTGAACGTAGAAGGCGAGGAGCTCTCTCACCCATGGAACGGGTTGTATCTTAAAAAATACTACCCCTAGGTAGCTGTTTGGATCTATGTGGCAGAAGGACACTAAGATGAAAAGATGTCAATTTGTTTTTATTATTCTTGGTAAGTTAGCCATAGGTGCCGACACCCACACACATACACGCCCAGCCCCTGGAAGCCAGAGGCATGGAACCCAAAGAAGATCAATGACGCACCAAGATCCTAAAGCATTACCTATTCTCTTCCTTTCAGTCTGCCAATAGAAAAGGAAACCCGAGGATTGACCTCATAAATATGTTCGAAGCTCAGTGGACGTAGGTATAAAAGGGAAAAATAAGAGAAAATCAATGACAAATCCAAATCCAAAGAGCCAAAACAAGGCTGATCAATTGTAGCACGTCAAGAGTGGCAAAGTCCCCGCAGGGATCCAAATAGACCTGGGCGTAAGCGTGCAGCATGACAAGAGTGGCAAAGTCCCCGCAGGGATCTAAATGGACCTGGACGTAAGCGTGCAAAGAACCCCACAAACCCAAAAGAAAACCGAAATTCACTGAGTCTAGGACGAAGGAGTGACTATTTCCTTAGGTTTCTTGGACCATTGGCAAACTTCCTGGAACTCTCTTCACTTCTCCCCCAAGTGGGTTTTAGGATTAAGGCAAGGCAATGATCAACTAAGGGGGACGTAGCCAAAAGTGACCTTGGATGAACGCACCACCTAAGCACGTCCAACCTCTGACTAATACACTCAAGAGTAATCAATGCATCCGTAACGACAACCAAGTAATTGATGGATCCAAGTGCCACGAATTTCCAATTTAAGCAAGCCCCTTTCGTTCTGCACGTCTTCTCAGAAGGAACCAGGCCAAGTTGCAGCAAATATTCTCAAAATCCAAAAAATAGATATATTCTCAAAATCCAAAAAAAATATATATTCTCAAAATCCAAAATTTATATATTCTCAAAATCCAAAAAAAATAGATACTCTTAAAATACAAAAAAAAATAGATATTCTCAAGATCCAAAAAATTAGATATTCTCAAAATCCAAAAAAGTAAATATTCTCAAAATCCAAAAAAAAATAGATATTCTCAAAATCCAAAAAAATAGATATTTTCAAAATCCAAAAAAATAGATATTCTCAAAATCAAAAAAAATCAGATATTTCCAAAAATCCATAAAAATCTGATATTTTAAAAAAATCCAAAAGATCTGTACATTCTCATTTCGTGTATATTCTGTGCATTCTTCGTGCTGTGTGTAGATACGACGTTTCATATGTATGTACTAATGCATGCATCCTACTACATCCTGTTGTCCTTCCTTTTTTCGCCTTCTTTTAAATAAAGGCTCAGCCCCTTGACAAATCCACAAAGCCGAAGATGACGTTTCATATGCAAGGGGCTGAGCTGGAACAGGTATTTAACTTGTTTGTTCAAGTGAATTTGCAGGCACAGGATATATATATATATATATATATATATATATGTGTGTGTGTGTGTGTGTGTGTGTGTGTGTGTGTGTGTGGCCAAAAGGGGAGAGGACCAACCCCAGTACATCATCATAAAAAGCCCAAGTGGGAATACATCAAAAGGTAAGAAAAGTACATATCATGAAAGTGGCCTAACACTCACCACGTCCCCTGCAGGCCGGACACTCTCACCGTCACCCTCTGTAGGCCGCTGATGCTGGCTGCTCTCGGCCTTGCCCGGGTCTGCCGCCAGACGCGAAGCCGGTGGCCTCATGGAGGCACGTGAACCCGTAGAGCCCTGAGCAACTCTCGCCTCCTGGACGTTCCTCTCATACTGAGAGGAAGACGCGACGAGGCTCCCAGAATAGGCGCTGGACCGCCCCTGCTCCCTCGCGCGCTCCCGTCCGTGTCGGTACTGGTCCTCTGCTGCCTGCCGCAAGCGCTCAGAGACCGCTAAACTAGTGCGGGCGTCCACTGACTGCTGCGTCAGACGCTCGCACTCCTGAGACCACCGACCGCGCTCCTCCTCCCACTGGCGGCGATCCTCCCTGCGCTCCTCCGCCAACCGAGCTCTCTCCCTCTCGCGGTCCTCCCGCTCCAAGGAAAGCCTCAAGCGTAACTCCGCGGCGTCACGAGGAAGGTCCGCATCCCGTTGGGAGGCCAGGGTCCGCAACCCAGACAGCTGCTGCGACAGATCAGCCACCTCGGCGTGAATGCTGGTCTCTCGCGTGAGGGCACTCTGAAGCTCATCTGACTGCAAGAAAGGACAACCATAGGTAAGTTTGAAAACAGTTCAATCCAATGCATATCTGATTAAGGTTACTTACCCGTGCAGAGAGATCGCGCTCTGCCTCCTCTGCCCTGGCCTCCGCCGCCGCCAACTACGCACGAAGGGAGGCCATCTCCAAGTCGGGAACACTCCGGCTCGAAGAAGCACCAGCAGTATCAACATACTCCACTGACGTCCTGGCAGCACGCTGCAATGATTCAAAGTCAAGTCAGTAGGCGGTAAGATAAACAACGAAGGTACAATTTTTCTACACTTACCAGTGTCTCTAGGGCCGACCGTGCCTCGGCTAGCTGTGCCTCTGTATCCGCCAGCTGGGCGCGGAGAGTGTCAATGAGGTCATTCTGCGCATCCTGCATATGCACACATTTGATTAGAATATCATAACATAGTGGAAGCATATAAAGTTTAGAAGTGCATACCCTAGCAGGCCTCATGTAGTCGTGTCCCCCGTACTCCTCCTGGAAGCGCTCCAGGTACGCGAGGCTGTCGGCCGTGTCAGACTCCATAGATTGGCCGCCCTACTGCCAGTCCGTGTACTGGTCGGGAAAGCGGAGATGCCAGTCAACTATCTTCGCCTTCCCTCGCATCATCCGTCCAATCCCGCGGGGCTCCTCCACCTCGAGCCATGCCTGATGTAGGCCCAGAGTCCGAGCGGCCAACTGTAGGCGGAGCGGCACAATCTCATTTAGGCAATGGGCCCACAGGTCCCGCCCAAACTGAGGCCGGCCACTCTCCACCCATGGCTGACCCTCATCCCCCACACCTGCATAGGGCTCCCACACGACCTGCATGGAGTTAAGCTACATGAGTATTTCATATCAAATGCAAAAGTTATAGAAAGTCAGGTGGGGTTCGTACCCGAAGTGATGGGAAATCCCAGATGGTCTGAGGGAGGATGTCGAGTTGGAATCCGTAGGTGGCCGTGCTCACCACTGGTAGCCACCTCCGCGCAAGTGGCACCGCGTCGGGACGCACCTGCGTCGCCCTGCCCAGGGAAGGTAGTAGTAGCTCCACACCTGTATGCACACACCGATTAGTACCATTTAAGAAATCGCAGAAAAAAAAATTTGCATAGTCAAAATGAAATTGAATTCTAAGCTTCTACCTGTAGAAAGGGCGCAAAGCCGCCCACGGTGGTCTCCCACCCTGTGCCAGCGGAGAGGTCTGCAAAGGTGTGAGCCAGAAGGGCCACACCCCAGCATACTCACCGACCTGGTCTACATCCTCCATCAGCTCCAGAAATTGGCAGTGGATGTTGTCACCCTTCGTGGTGAAAAGCATCTTTCCGAAGAAGAAATTCAGGAACCTCCAGAGATCTCGGTCCACCCGCTCCGTGTCCACGGGATCATGGTTGTACGCTGCATGTGCCAGTCCCGCCGCCCGCTGCACGTACTCCTGCAGCGTCTCCTCTGCTCTCGGTCGCACCCCTGCCAGCCTCAGTGTCTCCAGTGTTGGGTTGAGTGTAATTTCATATCATTTCCCCTCCTATTTTGATGATGACAAATGTAATTTGAATGCAAATTATTGAAACATGATAAACACATTTCACCTGAATTACATATTCAAAAAGCATGTTTCAAAACACACTTATCATTTGTACTCATAATAAAACATCTTACTAATGATATATGTGTTTAATTTTCAGGTACAAATATCTTCTGCAATGATGGTGTCGACACACCCTTCAATGGTGTCGACACATCACCTCAGTCTCAAAGGCAAAAAGCTGAAGATTTGCTGAGACTGTGTCGACACAAGTCAAAAAGCAGGTCGACACGAGTTGCAGATTCCAGGAATTAGTCTACCCAGGTCGACACAGGATCAGGGCAGGTCGACACTGGACCTCATTCCCAGAACAGCCTGTTTGCAGGATTGGGACAGCAGGTCGACACTACCACCAGGGCAGGTCGACATTGGATCAACTCCCAGAACAGCCTGTTTGCAGAATGGGAGAGCAGGTTGACACAAGATGGGAGCAGGTCGACACTGGACCTTGTTCCCAGAACAGCCTGTTTTCAGATTTGGGACAGTGTGTCGACACCACCACCAGGGCAGGTCGACACACTACGGAAATATTCCAACTTAAGATGGATGATTGCCACGTGTCAGCCTAGGGCGATGGTGTATCAACCTAGGATCGTGTGCCCTTATACCTAAAGGGTATCTTTGAAATCTTTTGGGTATAAAAGGCCCCCAATTGGCCACCCATCACATCAAGAGACCCAACGAACTCTCCAAGCCTCCAGAAAAGTTCCCCTTGGCGGCGAGAAGAGTTCATCTCCCTCCTCTGCTCTCCTGGTGTCTTCTGAAGACCAATTCTCATCAATTCGATTGTGAGAATTGGAGTGTGATTGTTGAAGAAGCATCTGAAGCGCCTCAAGGAAGCAGATCAAGTAGAAGCATCTGTTGGAGAAGACTTCAAGGAAGATTCCCAAGTTCAATTGTGCAGAGCATCGGTTGGGACTTCAAGGATTCAAACCTCTTCTCAATCTGAGCTTCTACAAGGGAGTACACTGAAGAACAAAGTCCTTTCATATAATCCTTTTTGTACTTTTGTTCTTCTGAGACATTTTGAGATTGTGCAAGTGCTTCTGCATATTTCTCATGAATGCTCTCATGTGTGACATGATCTGCTGCTAGAAGATCTATGTCTTGTGTTGTGTTGGTGTCTAGCATAGTTGTTTGTGAGCCACTGTGCTCAGTTTGAGTCGTCGAGCTCAAGTGTTTGTTGAGCAGTCTTGCTCAGGGATCTAGAGTAGTCTTGCTCTAGAGGTGTGTGAGTTGTAAACTCAGGTGTTGGAGTTGTCTGGCTCCAGTGGGTGTGTTACCCAAGTTGTTTAGTGAATCCTCACTGGGTGTGAGGGGTGGATGTAGTGTTGGGTTTTCCATATATCATGTTTTTGATGATCACATTAACATCCTTGAACATTGATTTAATGCAAAATTGATGTGTTAACTAACATGAAAAACACCATGAAAGTGATTGAGTTAAACATTGCTAAATCATACAATGTACATCACTAACAATGTATTTGCATGTAGGTGTACAAGCATGAAAGATGGAACTTTGAAGAGGCATTGAAGAGATGAGCAAAAAGCACAAAAATCTGTCAAAGAGGTGTATCTGTCGACAGATGAACTCTACCTGTCGACAGATTCATACAGTTATTCCAAGATAGAACTCAGGTTTGCATCTCTGAGTGTATCTGTCGACAGATGCAATGTACCTGTCGACAGATACACACAGACAACCCAGGACAGAGCTCAGGTTTTCAATTCCTGAGTGCATCTGTCGACAGATGCAAACTGCCTGTCGACAGATACACTCAGAAACTCATTTTCCTGAAACCCAGTTCTCAGCCTGAGTCTGCCTGTCGACAGATGCAAGTGCACCTGTCGACAGCCGACGGAAACTTCAGATTTTGGGTTTCCAAATCCGGCCCCACTTGGGTGTTTCCTTCCTCCACGACCCCCACCTTTACCTAACACTATATAAGCATCCTTTTGGAGCCAAATTCGTAGAGAGCAGCCTCCCATCCAAGAGCCTCCAAGGGACCAAGAGGAAAAGCCCCAAATTGCTGCTCTGCTTCAACTTTCCGCCCAGATCGACGTGGAATCACCATCTATGCGGAGCTGAAGCCGGATCATCATCAATTCAACCTTCTACATCGATCAATCTACATCCAATCGAAGCTTGAAGAGCGTTTGGACGATCCACGAGAAGAATTCCAACCGGATTTGTTCCCTAATTCCCAATTCTTCTCCATTTCATAATTTCCATTCCATCGTGTGTGTGTGTGGTTGTGTTTCGAGCATCCCTTGTGCTTGATTCACGTATTTGTGGTTGTTCTGATCGTGGTTCATCAAACAACGTGTGTGTGGTTGAGTTGTAGTGTTGAACTTGCTTATAAGCAGTCGTTTCTGCGTGTGTGTGTGGACGGTGGATGTAGGATACACGAGTTGTGTACTCCGAACCACCTTAAATCATCGTGTTCTGTGGTTTGTTCGCGCTTTGCGATAGATGATTGGTAGGCACGGTGTTCATACGCACGTTTGATTTTCTGCTCTCACTTAAATCAACTCAAGCGGTCTCACACTTAATTGAATTTGAATCAAATTTCATTAAGATCGCTGTAGCATCGAAAAGAAGCCATCAATAGTTTAAAATTGCCGTAATCTATTCAACCCCCCCCTTCTAGATTACCGTATTGTGTACTTCCGCATAACTCTTCAATTGGTATCAGAGAGGGTTTCTCCGATTTACAGCTTTTCGTAATTTGATCTAGCGATCAGGAGATTTTCGATCTTATGGATTCTAGCAAAGGGTATATGGCCGAGGGACATTCAGTAACCAGGCCACCCTATTTTGATGGCACTGACTATTCCTATTGGAAAAATCGTATGCAGGTATTTTTGAGAGCTCAAAACTACGAGCTGTGGAAGATAGTCAGCAAAGGACCATATGTATTGCCCGAGGACGAAGACACCTGGACGAAAGACCAAATAGCCAAGGGAACTCTCAACTGGAGTGCACTAAACATGATGCAATGTGCGGTGCATCCAAAGGAGTTCTCAAGAGTCTCCACATGCTCAACAGCAAAAGAGATGTGGGACAAGCTTGAACTTATCTATGAAGGTACGTCCGAGGTAAGGGAAACTAAAGTTAGTATGTTAGTGTCTGAATATGAATGTTCAAGATGAAAACTGATGAAACCATATCAGACATGTTTGCAAGATTCATGCTAATAGTTAACGGGCTAAAAGGTCTTAAGAAGGAATACTCTGAAAGTGACTTAGTGAGAAAGATCCTTCGATCTCTTACTTCATCTTGGAATACTAAGGCCACTGTCATTGAGGATTCCAAAGACCTTTCCAAAATGAAATTGGATGAATTAATTGGCTATCTAATGACATATGAAATCAACATCAAAAGAAAAGAATTAGAAGAAAATCCTAGAAAGTCAATTGCTCTAAAAGCATCCAATAAAACATCAACAAGCTCCAAGAAATCTATTCAACAAAATAGTGATGAGCAAGAAACATCTAGTGAGAGTGATGATGGTGAAATGGCAATGCTCACTAGACAATTCAAGAAATTTTTGAAGTTCAAGAGGAGAGACACAGGTAATTCCAAACCCTTTCCTAAGAAAAATTTTTCACAGAAATATGAGTCAAACAAAAAATCTGACATTGTTTGTTATGATGCAAGAAACAGGGCATATGAGAGGAGAATGCCCGGAACTCAAGAAGAAGCTGAAGAAAGACAAATTCACCTCTAAAAAGGCCAAAGCAATGTTGGCCACCTGGAGTGATGAAGATGAAGATGAGATGCACAAGAAACATCCGATGATGAAGAAGTGAAATGCTTGATGGCAAGGAGTGATGACTCCAGTGAGGTAAATTTCTCATTTAATGATTTCACTGCAAGTGAATGGGAGGAAGCATACACTACTTTATTTGAAAAATTTTGTGATATAAATCTGAAAATAGAGCATTAAAAAAGAAATGCAACTCCCTTGTGCATGATAGGAACAATGATGAACGAATTGCATTCCTGACAAAAGAATTAGAAATGATGAAAGTTGATGAAAAGACTCATAATGAAGAAATGGATTGCTTGAAAATGAAATTGCAAGAAATACAAAAAGAAAAAAACTGTTTAAGCCATTCTATTGAATTCCTTCAAGAAGAACAATTAGAAACAAAGAAAAAGTTGGAACAAACTGAAAAGGAGTTGAAAGAAAAATCTGAGGACTTAATGAAATTTGTAAAAGGGAAGCAAAATCTAGATGCGGTTTTGGGCACCAAAATACATGTAACCAAGCATGGGTTAGGATATCAACCTGTAAAACAAAAGAAAATAGGAGAATCTTTGATTACCTCCTTTGTTGATCTTAGCCCAAACACAAGCAAGCATGCTCCCACAAAGCATAATTCAAGAAAGTCTCAGACCAAGCCAATGCCACTCAAACAAAATGCTCCCAACAAACAGAAGAAAAAGCCACCTGTCGACAGATACAATGGTGCCTGTCGACAGACAAGAAGTTTCAATGAATAAACAGTCTATCAAGCAACAGAAAATTGAAAAGAAAATCCTTCATGCAATGTGTGTAAAAAGGTTGGTCATGATGAAAAACAATGTTGGAATAATCCAAAGAAACAGAAATTCAAACAAGTTTGGATTCCTAAGCATTTACTTTGTTGCATGAATGAAATTTTGGGACCCAAAGTAATTTGGGTACCAAAACCTCTTGTCTGATCCACATATGCAGGAATGCCTAGCAGCCCAACATCAAACAAATGGTACTTGGATAGCGGCTGTTCGAGGCACATGACGGGCGACAAAGGTAAATTCTGTTTCCTAGTGGAGAAAGACAGAGGACAAGTCATTTTTGGAGGTAACAACAAAGGCCAAATCATTGGCACAGGTAATGCTGGTAAGTGTCCCTCCAATTCAATTGAAAATGTACTGTTGGTTGATGGCCTTAATCACAACTTGCTTAGTATAAGTCAATTAGTGATAGAGGTCACAACGTCAATTTTGAATCGAATTCATGTCAAATTGTTGATAAGGAAACAGGAAGTGTAAATTTTCTGAAAAAAAAAGTGAATTCACATCCTTAAGAAGAGAATTGGGTTTGTGTAAAATGCAATGAAACTAACTCTCCATATTGGAGTACATGCTCTTTATGTGTGAATGACTATGTGGTATATCAAATGGTGAACTGTGGAAGAACAAGTTCGGCTTGTTTGGAAACTGTCATCATGCATGAGGAAATATTCTCCGCCAAGTATCCATAGTCCCATTACATATAAAGGTCCTGTACTTCACATAGGATTTTTAGTTTCCTTACATTACAATGTTTTTTCTGTGATCATGTGCTTGTGTGTTACTTTCTTTAAATGATCATGTTTGTTTTGTATCAAGTGCTTGTGTGAATCCTTGCTTAGATGTTGTGTCAACACGTGCACACACTATGGGGGAGTAAGTTAAGGATTGTTGAGTATTTTCTTGAGGAATCTCTTCCAACATCTACTTGTTGAATTCTCACTTCCTTGAACTCAATGTGCAATCAATCTGAATACCAGAAAAATCCACTCTGTTCATATCTGTCGACAGACACGTTCCATCTGTCGACAGATACAATCAGTCTTGTTCTGACAGAAACCTCAACTCCTCAGTCTGTGTGCATCTGTCGACAGACAGACTTCTTCTGTCGACAGATACACACATTCTTCCTTATTTTTTTCAAATCCTTCTTCATACTTTTCAAGAAAAGTGTTCCTTACTTGATTTAAAGGTAAACCTTGGTTTGTTTGTGTGCAATATAATCCTTCATATCCACTTCATGTCAAAGTCATGAACCAAGTCTAAATGTCTTTTTGATGCATAACCTGATTAAGGTCTTTTTAGATCATTTTGAACACAATGATCAAACCAAATGATTTTTAAACATCTCTTTTGAATAACTCCCTTGTCGTTAAACATGAATCTAAAATGATTTGAAAACTCAGAAAGCTCTTGAATTTAATGTTCTACATTACAACTTGCCTAAAGAAATCTCATGTACTTGACAAAAAGCAAAAATAATAATAAAAAAAGGGGAGAAAAGCTACCTATTTCTTCGGTTCAATCAAAGTTATATTTCTTTATGGGATGGAGGTAGAGCAATGATGAAATGACTAAGTAACCGGGGACATGGGCATCACAAATGTCGGTCTTCGCGTCAAAAGGTTGTTTCATTATCTCTATACAATGGCTTGATGGACACTCACATTGAGTAACTGGGGTATTGGCATCACAAATGTCTACCTTCACATGAAAAAGTGAAAGTGCTCCTCATTGCCACTCTTTTCCATCTCCGTTGTTTAAAGATTCTAAAAAAACATACCAGAAATAGAGTGAAGCCTCCGAAAATTTTAGTGTCAAGTCCAATGTGTTTCTTCGGTAAGACGTTCTTGTGGCCATTTAATTCAATTGTCATCTGACTATCATCTCTATTTAAATGCATGTTTCTCTTCAACGGCATTAATCAAAAGAGTTATTTAATTTTCACTGGTTTTTGTGAAATGTGTTCCTCATGATCTAATTAAAGAACTTATCATTTTTAATTCAAAATCATTTTAGATTTGTGTCATGTCTTCATCTTAATGGATATGAATTTTTGTCTTGCACATACACCCACTTTGCCTTAAAACAACAAATGAACACTTGTCCCTTGAAAATTTTTGTCAAAAATCAAGTTTTCACCAAAAAGGAGTATCTGTCAGATAGACTTGCATCTGTCGACAGACGACGGCCCAGATCCGTTTTTTCAGAAAACCCTCGCGCCGGTTCACCTCCTTTTTGTGGGGCCTTCCTTTTAAAACCCTCCAAGTCCATTCTAAGGCCACCCACGACCCTTTTTTTTTTTTTCACCCCTCCTCTCTTGTTCCCTCCTCCTCCTCTCCAAACCCCCTCTCCTTCCCCCTTCAGGGCTCCGTCTCCGACGATCCTGCTCCTCGTCTGGGATCCTTCCACTCTGCCTTCACACCATTCTCATCCTTCCTCCTGCGATGGCACCCAAATCGAAGCTTCTCGCTCGCCGTCGTCGTGCTCCGACGGACGCCGGAGAAAGCTCCAGGGCTCCTTCTGAACGCCGCAGCAAGCATCGTGAGGATCGGTTGCCGGAACTCATCGTTCCTCAAGGTCTCCGTCTTATCCGACCCAACGGCACCTTCAAGAAGATTGTCCAATCCCGGTATGTGGACTTCGAGTCCTTAGCACCGATGTTCCCCTCACTCCTACCTTATTTTGACACTCAAGGGTGGACATCCTTCTTATACTCCCACCTCCAATACTCTCCCACTGCCGTCTCCGAGTTCTACGATAACCTAGGGCTTTCCGACCAGGGCGATCTCTACTCTTCGGTGAGAGGCACTCGTTTTCGCCTCACCGCCAATCTTATCTCCACAGCCCTTGAAATCCCAAACTCAGGAGTTGAAATCTTCAACTACACTCCCTCTGCTTCTGAGTACTATGAGCTTCTGACATTGGAACCCTATGACACTACCAAGGAGATTGCTCGTCTCAACGCCAACTCTTTTCCTCCTTTAATCCGGATGATCCATCACATCTTCACTACCTTGATCGTCCCGAAGGATGGAAGTCGAGAGTTAGTCACCGAGGTCCATAAATCCCTATTCATCTTTTTCCTCAAGTGTCAAGAAATCAATCTCCCTGAACTTATGATAAGCCTCATCCGTCGGTGTTTCTCTAACACCAAAAGATCAATGCCATATGCTTGCCCCATCACTTCTCTTCTTATTTTCCTTGGCATTCCTATCCCTCCAAGTGAGCTCATCTCACTAAAATCCCGAAGTGCCTTTGACCTCACCGCCGCCAACCGCATGGGCTACAAAATTGTAGACGGCGTCGTCACAAGGACTCTCAAGGGAAAGGAACCACAAGGAGCTGAAGTGTCAACCGGTGAAGAAGACAATGAAGATGATGAAGCAAATGAGGGCAGTGATGAAGACCCTCAAGATGAGCAAATGCCTGACCACGCTCAAGAGTTTGATGATGTACCTGTGCCTCCACAACAATCCGTTCATGATTACTTGGCACAAATCCATCAAGAAATGATTTCAGGATTTGCTCGGATGACGTCAAGATTTGATCAAGTGGACGCTCGCCTCAACACTTTAGATGACCGTCTTGACCACCTCTACTCCGAGAGAGATGGATCCCGTCACCCTCCTCCTGCTGGACATGACGATGAATAGAGGGTCTCAGGGTCATTAGAGGTCACTAAGAGTCTTAGATGGGAATTAGTCTCACTTGTCTTATCATCTTTTGCTTGTTCATGTTATTTCCCTTTCTTTTTATTGAGTCATGTAATGATTATCAAATGTACTGTGAAATTTCAATGATCAATCAATGAAAACTCAGTTCATGTTTATTTGTCTCTAAATGTGCATGACTTGACCTTTTGCATGTTGTCAAAAAGGGGGAGAACATCAATATATGCATCAATTGAATGTTTTTGTCATCATCAAAAGGGGGAGATTGTTGGGTTTTCCATATATCATGTTTTTGATGATCACATTAACATCCTTGAACATTGATTTAATGCAAAATTGATGTGTTAACTAACATGAAAAACACCATGAAAGTGATTGAGTTAAACATTGCTAAATCATACAATGTACATCACTAACAATGTATTTGCATGTAGGTGTACAAGCATGAAAGATGGAACTTTGAAGAGGCATTGAAGAGATGAGCAAAAAGCACAAAAATCTGTCAAAGAGGTGTATCTGTCGACAGATGAACTCTACCTGTCGACAGATTCATACAGTTATTCCAAGACAGAACTCAGGTTTGCATCTCTGAGTGTATCTGTCGACAGATGCAATGTACCTGTCGACAGATACACACAGACAACCCAGGACAGAGCTCAGGTTTTCAATTCCTGAGTGCATCTGTCGACAGATGCAAACTGCCTGTCGACAGATACACTCAGAAACTCATTTTCCTGAAACCCAGTTCTCAGCCTGAGTCTGCCTGTCGACAGATGCAAGTGCACCTGTCGACAGCCGACGGAAACTTCAGATTTTGGGTTTCCAAATCCGGCCCCACTTGGGTGTTTCCTTCCTCCACGACCCCCACCTTTACCTAACACTATATAAGCATCCTTTTGGAGCCAAATTCGTAGAGAGCAGCCTCCCATCCAAGAGCCTCCAAGGGACCAAGAGGAAAAGCCCCAAATTGCTGCTCTGCTTCAACTTTCCGCCCAGATCGACGTGGAATCACCATCTATGCGGAGCTGAAGCCGGATCGTCATCAATTCAACCTTCTACATCGATCAATCTACATCCAATAGAAGCTTGAAGAGCGTTTGGACGATCCACGAGAAGAATTCCAACCGGATTTGTTCCCTAATTCCCAATTCTTCTCCATTTCATAATTTCCATTCCATCGTGTGTGTGTGTGGTTGTGTTTCGAGCATCCCTTGTGCTTGATTCACGTATTTGTGGTTGTTCTGATCGTGGTTCATCAAACAACGTGTGTGTGGTTGAGTTGTAGTGTTGAACTTGCTCATAAGCAGTCGTTTCTGCGTGTGTGTGTGGACGGTGGATGTAGGATACACGAGTTGTGTACTCCGAACCACCTTAAATCATCGTGTTCTGTGGTTTGTTCGCGCTTTGCGATAGATGATTGGTAGGCACGGTGTTCATACGCATGTTTGATTTTCTACTCTCACTTAAATCAACTCAAGCGGTCTCACACTTAATTGAATTTGAATCAAATTTCATTAAGATCGCTGTAGCATCGAAAAGAAGCCATCAATAGTTTAAAATTGCCGTAATCTATTCAACCCCCCCCCCCCTTCTAGATTACCGTATTGTGTACTTCCGCATAACTCTTCATGTAGGAATCACATGGGTGATTTCCGAACCACCTAAAAATCTCTGTGCACTTGTCTATTTGTGGTTTGATTCTATCATCCGTTAGATGCTTGCATAGGATCGATTAAGATTCACTTAATCAACTGGTTTTCATATCTATTTTATCAACTCACTTAACATTTCATCAGATCTGTGTTTTTTCACTGTTAAAATTGCCTCTGATTCTAAAAGTATTTTAAATTACTTAAGCTTCCGCAGAAAGTGGCATAGATCTATTCATCCCCCCCCCTTCTAGATCTTATCCACACATTTTCCTCGATCCTTCATCCAGGAGGGCGACCCACCCTATCATCCTCCGATCGCCGTCCTCGTCCCCCTGGGGGTCCAAACCTACGAGGTCCTGTGTATGCTCGGTGTAGTCGACATAGGTGATGCCGCTCACCGCCTCACCGTCCACCCGTAGCCCGGTGATCCGAGCTACATCCTCCAAGCTCGAGACCATATGGCCCCAGGGGAATAGGAAGGCCCTGCTCATCCTATCCCACATGTCCCTCAGCGCCTGGATCAGGGGCGGGTCTATGAAAAAGGGATCGATCTCCAAGACCGGCCCAAATCCCATCCCCCGGACTCTCTCTCTCTGGAAATCCAGGAGCCCCTGTTACGCCGCCAGGACGAGGGGCCACATCGTCCTCGCCTTCATCACTCCCTGCAATGCACACACAATTCAAAACAAAAGTCAGAACTCTAGAAATTGCAAGATGTGCACAATTAAACTAAAAAAACATTCAGTTTCGGGAGCCCCCCCTGAAACGCGTCCGAAGCAGGGGTGCGTTTCAATCCTCAAATTGTGGCCAACATTTTGGCCGCACTTTCTGAACCGATAAGCGGCCGGACAATGTGTCGCGGTTCTTGGCACGAACCGCGCCCCCTGTCTGGACGCGATTCGCGCCCCCTCTTCTCCGGCGCCGACTGCCTTCCCCTTTCCTTTCCCTTCTACCCAGAACTAAAATGAAAGAAGGGGACTTACCATTTCTGGCCGAGGGGGGATGTCACGACCGCAGCGCTGCCGTCACCGCTCCTCCCACGCCTCATCTTCTTCCTCCTCCTCAATTCTCGCCCCGACCCTTCATCGTCACCTTCCTCCACGACCGGCGCCGTCGTTGTCTCCTCCCCCGCTGTCGAGACAATGGCAAGCTCTCCCGGGGCCGCCATCATCTTCTCCACCATCTCTACCGTCTCTCCTATCATCGGAGCCGCTGTCGCCTCCTCCATCTCCTCAGACGAGCCACCGCCTCCCTCACTCCGCCATCTCGCCATCAGGTTAGAAGGGGATTAGGAAGGGGGAGAGAGTAGAAGGTTGAGTTTAGAGGAAGGAATCAATAGAAGGAGAGAAAGGAGAGAAGGGGGAGCTCCAGTAGTGAATGGCCGGAGTAGTCGCCCACGGGCTTCAGGAATGTCCAAAATTGTGGCCACACAGGGAGATGCGTTTCTTGGTTTAATTGCGGCCGGACCGTGCGCCGCGATTCAGAACGTCATCATAGCTTTTGGCACAACTTTCTAGGTGCTTTAAATTCAAAATTAGGATGCGTCTTAAAGGCTAGACGCGAATTTGAAAATGTATCCTGAAAGGCGTCTGATGTTCTCGCCGCGCTTAAGGAAGCAATCATTGCACCGACGCAGAGCCCGAGAGGCGCGTCGTTTGAATTTTGAAAGGGGAATTGAAAAGGCGTACACTAAAGTGGATGCGTCTCTTGAAAACGCGGCGCCTAGATTGAATGCGAATAAGGTAGTGAAAAGCGGCCAGTTGGGACGCCGTAATTTAAAGAAGAAGTGCTTTGGCCTACAAGACAAACATATAGGGTCGACGTTTAAAGGAAACAAGAAGTCGAAACTAGGGTAAGACCTTGCCATAACTTAAGGACATGCATTCATTGTGGCATGCTCAAATTTTTCAGAGTCTTGCTTCCTGGTTTCGCCACCAAATTGGTGGCGTCGCCAAGCACTCCATCAGAGGGAATTTGATCATTTTGAACTCTTTCATCTCTTTAGCCCTCTCATTGAACATTATAGGAAGGAGACAAGCCTAATTGTCGTGCCTGGTTTGGAATTTGATTCGCGGCCACAGTGGTGGACGCTTTTCATATGAAAGGCGTCCTCTGTAATGGACGCTAAGGGCCAACCGAGGCTTTGTTTTGAGGAGAAAATTCACGCAATTTGAAAGGAATGATCTTACTCAAGGGACATTCTTGGCCGCATTAAGGAAACAATTTATTTTTCATTAAGGATTCAATCGCGTCGTTTACAAATGGCCACTTTCGGCCGCAATTTTCTAAGCTCCCTTACATAATTCATCCAATCATCTTCAATCTCTACTACATTTGGAGTCGGCCTCCCAAAGGTACAAATCTTCCATATGGCTTTTATGGTGTTCCCCTCCTCGCCATCATTGTTAGTGCCGATGTCGCGTCGTTTAATCGGTGGGAGGTGGGATGGCCCCTCGAAAATGCATCTTGGGATGCCGAACTGAGGGAGGCAGCGGTGTGGGTTATAGAGGACAAATTCAGACGCCCTGATCAATCACAAATCCACACTGGGTGCTAGCCGAGTCCGCACATCTCGGGCGAGAAGTGGAGACGGAATGAAAGAAAAGGCGCTCTCGGGCATATCTCGAAAGGAATCTCGCCAATCCGCCCGCGTCTTGAGTTGTGGCGCCCGATTCGCCACACGCCCTTCTAAGCCCACAAGGTGATCCAAGGGCTTAAATGGACTCTTGGAGAAGATCCGGGACGAGCTTGTAATTTCATTGCTTAGACAAAACTTAAAGTGTAGATCAGTCCAGCATGTTAGTAAAAGCATAGATCCATATGGAGGCCTACCCAAGCTTGCCGCCGTAAGACCGCTGTAGAGGAAGGCGAGCACCGCCAGTCCCAACCTCTCTCCTTCCCAATTGGCACACACCACACCGAGTTGATCCTCTTCCAAAACATTGTCTATGGAAGGGAAGAGGAGCGCGCCCGCCACGGAAATGGCGAATCCCTTCATCACTTGCTCAAGCCTCTCATCATCTCTCGTCTCCGATATCTCTCTCATTGTCCAAACCTCCAGCTTTTGGAGATTTATCCCTTGAGGAGCCCGGACGCTTCGTGCCTCCCCCGGATCCATGAAGCTCTCGAGCACCGCCCTGCTTGAGTAATGCCTCGGCATGATCGCCATCCTTTCTTCATCGCCTTGCTTCATCCTCTTCAAGCCTAATAAGAGTTCAGCCTCTTCCAAAAGAATCGTGGCTTCGAAAGTTCAGAAGAGAAAAGTGTTGGTTTGAGGATGCCATAACTCAACTAATGCCCCGAGAGCCGCCCATTCAAGGTGGATCTCGTGGTAACTTTTGGCATGAACAGTAAGGTTGTTTATTCCCCATTGTCTAAGGATAGCGGTCATATCAGAAGTGATGGTGGAGGTTAATTGTTGAAGCCAAGGGAGATGCATGAAGCGTCGATTACCCAGGAAGAGCGGGTAATCCTAAATGGGTAGCCATGATATAGGAGTCGGTCATTTGAAAGAGGTAGATGGAAATAAGGTCAAGAGGGAAAACACCGAACAAAAGTGATTAATAACATGTCAAAGCAAATCTATCAAACAAATCAAAATCATCAACTTACCATCTTTGCTTGGACAAGTTTGCAAATATGGCCCTCCAATTGGCTTAATCTATGGAAACCCTCCATCTCTCTCCAGGGCTCTTCTTCCCCTCTTCCCTTTTCCCCCCCTCCTTTCACCCTCCTTCTCCTTCTCTTTGATTAAAAGGGGGGGGGGGGGGGGGTTGCCTTTAAATAGAGGAAGGAAGCATGGAGTTTTGAAAAAGAATCCTAGAGATATGTTATCTCTTGCAGCTGCCCCATACCCCATGTTCCCATTGAAGGGAAAGAGCCCAAGCTTCCAATCAAATTAACGGCATTAATCGCGTCCACATCAGAAGACGCTATTTAGTTTTGAAAGCCGTCTGGCCACCCAGACGCTATTTATATTAAAAAAAAAAAAAGCGGCGTCCCCACTGGACGCGGATAAAAGGTCTCCACATAACTCATTTTCTTTCACTTCATGAAGGCTAAAGAAGGTTCAATTGGCACTCCAACTTCATGATAAGCAAGAGGAATCCAAGACCTAGAAATTTATGCAATAAAATCGTCCTAATCTTCGCAAGTTCAATTTCTTCAATGTGTTGCTTCCTGGCTTCGCCACTAAATTGGCTATGCCACAGAGGCTCACCAAATACTTCATCAGAGAGAATTTGACACACGTCACACTCATAGATCCTCTTTGTAGAACTTGAAATACCAAGATTAACGATGATGGCAAATGTGCGCTTTGATGAAAGATGGGTCTTGGGTGCCTCTTGGTGTTCAAGAGTGTGGGCGGTCTGACTTTTCATGTAACCATCTTCGACAAAATTTCATGCAATGCAAGAATGGTTACAATTCTTGGCGATGATAGCCATGGTCAAACCTCCCCACACTCCGGAGCAGCCTGTGAAATTGCGTCCAATCCAGTGGCCGCGATTCTCTAATTATAGGCGTCCAGATTATTCACCGCAGTTTTACAAGTAGCACTGTTTGCCATGTTGTCATTCTATCATTTGTTGCTTGTCTATGCTAATCAATCTTTGAGCATAGTGTCTGGATGTCCTCATGTCGTACAATACACAATCATCCTCGGCGACCACTACCTCGGTATTGTAAATATTGCATCTTACTATATGGTATATTTTTAGAACACATCAAGGACCTTGAGGCTCTGACAAAACTGGAGTTTGAGTTCCCCTCCTCCGCCAAAAACAATGATAATTCCATAGGAGTCTTACGACTTGAGGATAGGCCGTTGCACTATGGAAAGAATGATGGTTCCATCTGGTATCTTGACTTTCGCAACATAACAATATTATCCTTGATTATTTTATACTTTCCTTTGTTTTATGTTTTTGTCCTTTAGCCCAGCATGCATCATATAGGACCCTTTTTTAGCATAATTTGGCAGATCACTCTCATTTTTAACTGAAAAGAGCCACTTGTTCCTCGATTCCAAATAACATGAGATATTCCACTCCGAGTCAAGTACTCAGCCCATTGCGTTGTTGTTTAAAGATCATCGCTTGAAAAAACCCACTACCTTGGATTTCCTTCAATTCAGTTGCTTTCCCAAAAGATCCACCTACGGCAGTGGTAGACACCCCCAAAGGTGAAACCTAACGGATTGTGTCCTTAGGTACTTCCCCGACGTTGGAAGTTGATCTTTCTCCTTCTCCGTGCCCACGCACACGCCCCCCTTCTCCGAAGCATGAAGTTTTCTCTTGAGATTGTCAACAAACCACTTCCTTCTGGACTAAGGAACAACTCCTATCATGTGTTGTTAAGGCGTGTCTCATCACACCTTGGCGTCTACTTTTCAGTCATTCCACTCAATTCATGCTACTCCATTTCGCGTTACTTCGCCTCATTTCCTTGCAAAGCAGACGCCAAGGCGAGGCAGCTGTAGACACGCCAATTTGGCAACACATCGAGCAAATCCCATGTTATACCATGACGCCTCAAAGTGACTCTTCTCCATTAACCTCGTGAGTGATTTTCCTATCTTTCTAGATTTTTCTATGGTTTTGAGATCTCTTTTTCAAGGGTCGGTCGAGCTTCATCTATTCGCGGCCAATGCAGAGGACGCCCATTTACAGAGCTGATCCGCGGCCGGAACGGTGGATGCGCTTAATGCGCGTCCAACCGCCCCGCCGCCTTTTAAGGTCAAAGCTTCTGACCGCGCCATGTCAACAATCATGATGTCTGTTTGAAACACGTCTGGGCGGCTCACCGCGTTTTATAAATATCAAATCAAGGATCGAATTTCATCAAAGATTCGATTTACCTAAGAAAATGCGGCCAGCCACCCAGACGCGATTCAGAACCTAGCTTACAGCTAGAATCATCATGAAAATTTCTAATCGCACGCAAATCAAGTGATTTTATGAAGCGCGTCCTGTCAGGCGGACGCTTTTAAGTTGTAATAGGCGGCCTCTGGATTGGACGCGATTTTGGCTATAAATATAGACCCGAGAGATCCTCATTTAGAAGAGATCGGAACCACGGCGAAGCCCTGTCAAATTCCCACCCCGACCTCCGGACTTCAACTCTCCAACTTCTAAGGGGGGATTTCATCGGCTCGGAAGCTTGTGTTTCGGAGGCGGCAAGCTACGCACAAGTCGCTTTCACGTTGTCTCCTTCGCGAGCTGGAGCTTCTTGAGTGTCAGGGAGCGGCGGGGGAGCCACACCGACGTCACCCCCATCCTCGTCACCTCGCCATCGGGCTACGCCGCCACTCCGCCTCTCCCTCTTCTTTGATTCCTTTTTTCCTTCTTTTCCTTCCTTTTTTTTTTCGTGTTAGTTAGCGCATGCATTGCACATTTTCACACACACACACACATGGCATTTCTTTCACCCACCAACTCCCTAGGGGTTTAACACTACCTCCACAAGGTGTGTTACCTTTCATTTACATGTTTTTCCACACTTCCATCCGCGAACATTTACTGCACTTCATAGTCTAACCTCCCTTTCACTTGTTCCTTGTTGTGTTCCCTTTTGCGAGGTAACCGGCATCGAATCTTCTTCGTCGGCCGGCCGACGTAAGGAGGAAGGATAATCCACTGCACATTCCCGCGCTTTTCTTCGGGTGAAGGTAAGTACACCGCGTCATTTCCTTTCCGCCCGTCACATCCCGTGCCTACCTGCACCTGGCGATCGCGACACTTTCCTCATGCACACACACACGCACCCCCTTTTCTTTTGCTTTGTCATTGTTTTTACGCCATCAGTCCCATTTCCACTCTTTTCCACCCTAATTTCCTTTTTTAAAAATCCCTTATTTCCCGTCGTGGGACGAGTGTTCTCCGGAGATGTCGGGGAAAAACGCCGTCTACAATATCTGGTAATTTATCTCAATATTTATTTAAATTGCCTATTTTAAATGAACTTATCTACGATTCTCGCGATGTTTTGGGAATACCGTTATCGACGCTCCACTGTTCTAGAATTCCTCTAGAATGTCGGGCACTTGTTTCTATTTACACACTCTCTCTTGACTTGGACGAACTCTCCGTCTGTAGCACCCCAGAAAATTTAATAAGTAAAAAATTTGAATAAATAGAAATAAATAATTTCCATAATATCGGATTATTTAAAACATACGTACCTCTATCGTATGTGCTAAAACACATCAAACAATTCTGTAAAAATTATAAATCGACCCCAAACATTATTACTAAATATATCACAAAGAAATTTGTGCCAAGAAAAATCGGATTAGCCAAGTTTAAAGTGTTTCGTGACTTATTATCGTAATTCATGAATAAGTCAGAAAATCATTATCACACGTACTTGGATGAGTCAGAAATTAAATAAAAATCATATAAGGACTTCAAATAATATCCTCTAATGACCCATCAAGAAATTTGGGTTAATAAAAATTATTTGGGCTAGGTTTAAGAGTTATTGTGACCGATTATCCAAATTAGGAAACAAGTCAGAAAACCGTTAACACGGAAATACGATGCAACCATAAATTAAATAAAAATGTTGGAGAGACTTCTAACATTATATATTAATGACCCAATATCATAATTGGTCCAATGGACCACATATGGTCCAAAAATCAAATGAAGCAAGAAAATGCATGGAAATTCATAGCTTAAATAACATGAAATTAGGAAGAGGTAATTAGAGTTGAATTGGGAAGAGATCTTGCATTCTTGGCAACCCAAATTCATGCTTAACTATGGTGGGAGGTTTCCTAAAGCCTCACACACTCAAATGGAGGAAGAAATCCTCAAATTAGGAAACTAATAAGCCAAAACCGCAACCATAGTTTCCTTGTCACAATAGGACTCCTAAACACCATGGTTGCTTAAATACTCTTCACCAAACCCTAGGGACGAGTTTTACAACTTTCTGGGGTCGTGTGGAGGAGCTCTTGGTGGCTGGGGAGCTATGGATCGACCACAAGAAGGCCATCTTCTTCCCCTTTTTGTCTGCTTTGACCTGTGTAAACCGTCCCCTTGGAGTCGACCAAAGGTGAGTCAAACCATAACCAAACCTTGCAAGGCTTATACCCCAAGAAAGTGGGTCAAGTCTATTTCCTAACCCAACTAGAATGCCCAATTTTCATGCAGTATACACAGAGTATTAAGCGTTCTTCAAACAGTGGTCTGAACAAAGGATTTCTGAAGAACGAGACTTCATAACCACAGAAGGTAGGTTTTCTCGGGCCAAACCTTAACAACTCTTATACCAATGTGTAGAGCATCAAGTCTAGTTTCATGTCTAATAGGTTTCATCGAATTCCAATGAGTAGATTTTGAATTATAAGCATTTTGCCAAAGTCACGCATGTTAGAGTCTTTTCCTATTTAAGTCAATTTATCACGCATCTCAAGGCCGTTTAAAATTATTTAAAATCATATGTCTCTCCTTTGTCATGTTCCCAACAACTTTCATGTTGAGACTTTTGTCCAAAGAGCCCTATTTTAGGAGATATAAGCGTTGCATGATCGAACCCCCCTGAGTGCAATTTTTCTGCGTTTTCGGTCGGGACCCTGAACCGCGTCCAGGCAGGTGCACATGATTCAAGGGCCTGGTATCACATCGCCCAGGAGTGATGTGATCCCATGAAAAGCATCCGCGCACCCGGATGCAATTTAGGCATTGACCAGTCCACGCCCCGCGTGGGTCTGCGCGCCGCCTGGGAGTCCGGGCCTCTCTGAAATGCAGCGTCCGACCCCGACGTGTTTCAGAAGGTTTTCCCACCCACGTTTCTTTTTTAATGGTTTTATGTGGACGCTTCCATGTCTCCCGATGCGACTTGATCATTAACGCGGCCAAGCTTGTGGACGCGATTAAGTTTCTTCATAGTTTTGCCTGTTTTGTTTGTTTACATCGTTAGGAATTGTGTTCTCTATGTTGGACGAATATTTATATGCTTACCCGAGGTCTGTTTAACATGGTATCTAGCATGTAATTTGCATGGCATGGTTTTAATCATCTCATGATATCGGTCTAATGGCTTAAAAGTGTTTAACCCATTTAAAAAGCTTTAATTACACGAACATTATTCTAATTACTTTCTTAATGACGTGAACATTCATGAAACTTGTGATCTGCTCTTGTTATTGTTCTAGCTTGATTAAAATGATGATTATTATATTAAAATCTTGCAAACCCATGTGCAGTTAAATGCATTGGTCATTGCATGCCATCATGTTAAGTGCTTTCTGCGAGTTTGAGAGCGATGGATTGTGAAATTGACACGCGTACATCACTGCACACTTGCACATCTAGGCAGCCCTTTTCTTGGGAATTTGAAAGCTCTTCATCAAAAATGCATGGATTTGGTGTTCCATACACAAGATCTTCACCTGAAGATTTCTACATCGGCATCTACAACAAGTTGACGTCGTTGGGCAAAGATGATTAGATTAGCCAATCTTTGTGATAGGGAGAATCTATTCTCAATTTTTTATTTTCTTGTTTTCTCTACAAGTGTCATCATTGTTCGTATTTGAACTTGAGATCATTGTGTGTGTGCTCAGTTTATGAGCACGGGGTTGGGTTTGGATTTTTGTACCCGTTGGACAAGGGTCATGGTGGGATTTGTGTTGTCCCCGGGGAAAAAACCGTGTGGTGAGGGGTTTGTAACTTGTACACTGCTAAACAAGTTAGTGAAGAAATCCTCACGGATTGTGAGGTAGCAGATGTAGACGTACATGTTTGCGTTGGCCTAACCACTCTAAATCATGCGTGCATATGTGGTTTGTTTCCATCTTTTCTATCTCCATTCTTCACATGTTAGGATAGTTGGTTTCGCTATTTGAAGTATTATTTTCCTCTGTGCATCTTATCGTTAGATTTGTTTAGTTATGTCTAATCCATACTTGTGAAGAAATTTTTAATTAGGCGATAACTAATTCACCCCTCCCCTCTTGGTTGATCATTGCATATACATCTTCCATCAATTGGTATCAGAGCAGGTTTTCCAATTCTAGAGAGATCCGTGTGTGCAATGGCCAATAAAGGTTTGAAGCCAAAAGGTTTTTCAATTCATAGACCACCTTACTTTCATGGCGAAAATTTCACTTATTGGTAAAAACTGTATGCACGTCTTTCTCAGAGCTCAAGATTATGAGATTTAGAAAGTTGTGAATACATGAATATATGTGTTGCCAGAGGATGAGGAAACGTGGATGGAGGATCATATTAAAAAATACAAAATAAATTTTAGTGCCATGAATATCATGCAATGTGCCATACATCTTAATGAGTATTCTTGCATCTTTGCAGTTCAGTGAAGGAAACGAAGGCTAACATTATCGTGCATGAGTACGAGATGTTCAGGATGAGTCCAGTTGAGACAATTTCTGAGATGTTTTCCCATCTCACTCAAATCACCAATAGCTTGAGTGCGCTCGGTAAGAAATACACAGACTCCGAGTTGATCAGGAAAATCATGAGATTCCTCCCACCGGTGTAGCACACCCAGGCCACAGTCATCGAGGACTCCAAGAACTTGTCAAGCCTTACTGTGGAGGAGTTGATCGAGAGTCTCATGACGTATGAGATAAATATGAAAAGGGAGGAGGTAGAGCAACCCAGCACCAAGAAGAAGGATGTTGTGCTGAAAGCCAAGAAGTATGTGTCTAGCTCAGAGGAAAAATCATCCAGTGGAGCTGAAGAGGAAATTGCGAAGCTCCCCCGTACCTTCAGAAAAATTCTGAGGAAGAAGAGGCTCCAATTCACCATGTTCTCCAGAGATTTCAAGGGTAAGTCCAAGCAAGGAGAACCCAACAAGAAGAATGAAATGATCTGCTATGAGTCCTAAGGCATCAGACACATGATATCTGAGTGCCCGATATTTCTGAAAAGGCAGAAAAAGGGGAAGGGCCAAAAGGGAAAAGTCATGGTCGCCACGTGGAGCGATTCCGATTAGTCAACCTCCAAAGTGGAAGAGGTCGAAGAATTCAAGGAGGAGGAGTGCAATCTTATGGCAATTGAGGATGAAACTCTTGAGGTAAATTTTGACTACATTTCTTTTACACTTAAGGAGTGGGAGTTAATGTGCACATCGTTACATGAGAAATATAGGAAAATGAAAAAGGGAAATAAAAGATTAAAAATGACATTTGAAGGCATATTACATGTTGAAATTTTCTATATATCATATCATTACCTCAAACTGAAGTGTGAAAATCTTCATGATGAAACTGAGATTATGCAAAGTAAAATTGAGCTATATGAACAAGAATTGGAATGCTTAGATAATGATCATTGTGTTTTTGATAAACTAAGCATGTTTGAAAATCAAAATAATTCTCTGAAATCTGAAAATGAGGAACTCAAGGTTAAATTGCATGTGTTTGATAAAGATCATGACATATCTGAATTTTATGATGTCGTAGATCTACATGATAATTTTGAATTGGTTCATGAGAATGAATTGTTGAAAGCTAAAATTTCAAAACTTGAGAAGAATGCTCAAGTTTTTGAAAACTCTATCAAAAAGTTGCATAAAACAATTACTGACTTGAAGTCTACTGTTTCTAGACTCATGAAGGGAAAACAAAGATTAGACGATGTCCTAAACATGCAAGTAAATGTTTAAAGATATGGTCTAGGCTGTGCCCAAACAGAAAATCGCTTTTGAGTCTAGAACGTCAACTTCTTTTGTTCATGCTTTTAATGCTCCTAGCATTTCACAATCTAGTGCTAAGAAAACTGCTCATCTTAAGAAACCAATTTATATTAAGAAAACTGAGCAAACTAAGAAACTAGCTCAATTGAAAAGAAAGAAAAATGTATCTCACAATGTCAATCACACGCCACGCCCCACACAACGTAATTCTAACATCACATTTATTTCTGTGGTGGGCATGGTTATATGAACTATACTTGTCCTTTAAATAAAAATATGCAAAAACTCAATCTTGTGTGGATTAGGAAAGATTTGCTCCCTTTCCAGGCTAACACTTGGACCCAAAACCATCTGGGTACCAAAGAAATCCACTTGAGAGTTGTGGTTGCAGGTGTCTTGAAAATTTAAAGCTGCAGCACCAATGTGAAACTGAAGGCACCGAAATTGTTCTGTGAGTATCATGTTCATTTCTATTTTGGGATTCCAAGGCAAGACATGAATACTCAAGGCACCAAAATTGTTTACTTCTTTAGATTTTGTTGATAGGCTGCGTTTTTGTTTTCCTTCTATCAAAAAAATTTAAAAAAATAAAAATAAAAAACATAAAAAGGTTCATAGAGTTTAGTGCTTAATGCATGTTTGTGTTTGCATGTTTATTCCTTGTGTGCTATAGTATATGTAAAACACCCTCCTCGACTTTTTCTATGGCCTATACTCCCTTGTTATTTTTATTGCATTGGCTTGAAATTTAGTGTGCATTCATGTTGACACTAAGGGGGAGTTAATTAATTGGGTGTGTCCATACATTAAGGGAGAGCCAAATAGTTATACTTTTAACATACTTCTCAAAATACATATGAAATTGAAGCCAACACACTAATGCACAAGAATATGATTAATAGATATCACTTTGACTATAGGTGAAAATTTTCATAACATTCTTGTGATATTTAAAATCCATATAATTTATAGTAACTCGTGAGGAAAAAGTTACATGTCCCAAGTTGAAAGGAAAAGAGGAATTAAACTTAGTAACTAGGTCTTTCTACTGAATAAGTGAGAAGCCTCACGTAAAACGGCAATACTTTCCTCAAAAATGAAAGAAACAAAAAAAAATTAACATCAATTGTTTTCAAAATAAAAATAAAAAATGGTAGAGTGATAGCTACCAAAAATCGAGGGTCTATCATGCATGGGTTTGATTCGGAGTATTCATTAGTGTTAATTAAAATTTATGTCCATCCTCATGTGTGATGCTTTTTAATCAAATTTCACGCATCATTTTTATGGTTTTTAATTTTGAGTTTGTCTTGAGAACTTGATTAAATACGTGGGCTTTCAAATGGCTAATTCTTAGTGCATGCACTCCCTTATCTTCCCCATTGTGAATTCTTCACATTTATACTTTGTACTTGAGCCAATTGCATTTCTCATCTCTATTACCACCCACTTTTTGATGTTGTCAAAAAGAGGGAGAGAATATGTGGATTTGTATTCTGGTTTACAGGAGAGTTTTTGTTCAAAAAGAAAATAAAAAGGGCAGAGTTAGAAGTATTTTTGAGAGGGGGCGTAATATTGCATGCATGTGTGTTATATAAAAACAAAAAATGGAACAACAATTTGTATCAGAAATCAAAGGTTGTGTTTTGTGTGAAAAGTTTATGTGTGTTTTGTCATCATTAAAAAGGGGGATATTGTTGTACTTTGTAGATTTTGATGATCACAAAACATTTAATTCTAATTCATGTTGAAAACATCACAAAGTACCAATTTATATTCATGTTGATGACACAACCATCTGATTTATTTATATTTAATTTGATGGTCTAATTTATGTGTTAAGTGTGCAGCAAAAAAGGTCAAAAGTCGCATTTGAAGTGGACATCACAAAGGCAAAGGTTTGGATTAAATAGAAGTAGAAGACTGGATGGAAAAACTGCAAAACTGACAATCAGTCGACCAATTTTTTTATTTTTGGTCGACCTATTGTAGACACGCGAATTTGGCTCCACCACGGGCAAATTTCTTGTTGCGCCATAATGCCACAAATGACCTTCATTTTTGCCTTGCAAGAGTATTTTCCCCATCATTCTGAATCACCCCCATTCTTCCCCGGTGCTTCCCCTTTATTTCCGGAACCCCTTGGGCATTATAAAGCTTGAATTCCTTATCGCGACGGGTATGGCAACCGCGTTATGAAAGGCACCCGGGATGGTGGACGCAATTCAGGACCTTGTAGCGACGGCTATAACAGGCGCAACCTTATTGCGACAGCCTTCAGGGGCACGACCTTATCGCGGCAGGTATGTCGGCCGCGACATGTTAATGCGTCGGCCCTGTGCGACGCGATAATGAAGTCTTATTTTATTTATGGAAAATGCCCTTTTTTATGAATGCGTCTGCCATAGGCAACGCGATTCTAATTTTTCTTTCGGCTGAATTTTCATAAATAAATTAGGAAGGCTTATCGCATCTTGTATTGCCGATGCGACTCAGTTTACAGTCACGTCCTGCCGCTCGGATGCGATTCAGTGGCCCAGAAAGTCGTCACGCTCAGGTCCGTGATCATGAGAAAATGTTGTAATCGCATCCTTGTCAGAAGACGTGATTTAGAAGGTCAAATCTGAAATCCCAACGCATTCATAATGCGTCCACTTTGCTGGACGCGTTTCATTTTGCTGTCGCGGCAGCCTTAGCTGACGCATCGCCCTTGTCGCGGCGGCTCTATTTGGCGCGACTCTGTATATTTTAATTTGTCGTTTCCTGTACATCTTCCTTGCTTTCCTGCTTTTTACTACTTTTGTTTTGTTCTCATGTGCCTGTTTGGAATCGCGTCCAACACAGAGGACGCATTTATAATGCGTCCACTAAGCCATCCGTGTTTAGTCTTCGTGTCGCGCCTGCCAGCACCGACGCGTCAAGCTTTCTTGTCACGGCGGCCATAGCCGACGCGTTTACGTTGTCGCGATGGCCAAGGCCGACGCATTTATTTCTTTTTCCTTGTGCACATACCCTGTGTTTGCTGCTTTCTTTCCTGCTTTCGTTCCTGCTCTTGGGTGCCTGTTTGGAGTCGCGTCCCACACAGAGGATGCGATTCAGTGCTTGATAATGCGGCCGGCAATCCGGGCGTGTTTCTGTTTCTGTCGTGGCGGCCAGAATTCACACGTTTCTACCTGACACAATCCGTTCACAGGGACCTATTTGCGGGTTTGACAGCCTTCCGGGGCTTTCATATCCGCATCCTGGTGGCTGGACGTGATTTAGTTCTGACAAAAACACGCCATTCTACCGTTTCTTTGCTATAAATTATGCATACATGGCATATTGCATTGGTCGGGAGACCCCCTTCCCTCATATCCTAGTCTCCATACACCTTTCTTGGTAAGGGCAACCTCTCCTTTGGGCATTCCATCTCATTGGACTAGAGAACCTTTGCCAAGAACCCCATAAGACTTCGTGCCCCGTGGATTCCCTCATGGCAGACCGAGCTGGCGGTACCCTTCCGTTGACCCGAGTTTAGATATCCATTGCACGGTGAGAGGTGATTCTAGTTGTACCCCGAAGTATTCATCTTCTACCCAACTAGGAACTCGCCTGGAGCGACACAATATTATTCAATCCATTTAAATAATTGTGAAACTCCTAAAATCAGCGCTAAGCATCATAACTTGTTTGAACCATCTTTGATTGATTAAATCTTTGTTCAACTTGTTTGTCTACTTGCCTTGTTAAAATGGACCAATATTATCATACCGATTTTTATTATGAGGACCATGAGGATAATTCAAGCGTCCAATCATTTCAATCCCATGTTCATCCATTTCACCACCGTGAGAGACAGCCTTCCACTTCCTATGGTTATGTGCGCACGCCGCGCACTAACCAATCTGATGTCCCTCCATACCTCACTCCAATCAAAACTCGGCAAAAGCCTTCCCCCATCGAGATCCGACAGTCCAAACTGTTTTGCATACACTCGATCAACTCACCCCTCTACAACTAAATTTGATCTAATCCTTAGTTGAGGGCGTGACTTCCTCTTCTTCTCCTCTCCCTCTCCGTCTCCCAGGCACCCACCTTTGTACATTCTGGCGACTTCGCCACATACCCCTGTACATTCTCCATCGCTTCGGCCCCCTGGCCATTTGCACTCCCGTGCTCCGGTCCGAACAGACCTCCCTTTGGGAAAGCCCATTAATTCAAGGCCACCCCCATGTACTCCCTCACATGCCTAGCGACAACCATCCGCTCCACTCCAAGATGCTCTTCTCCAAAAACTGAATAATTTGGAGGTTCAAATCAATAAGCTCTCCAATCCCATGGGTGACCTCGTTGCCACCATGCCGGCTCTCCCACAAATTTATATCCATCCTTACCGAGATGCCAACGTACCGATTGTACAATGGCACGAGTAACCCCTACCTCCATGTCAAGGAGTTTCTCTATGAGTCTTCGTGTTGGCAGCAAGACCCCATTACCTTGGCGTATTTATTTAGAAAATCTCTTGACGGCTCTGCACTCGAATGGTTCTACTCCTTAGAGCCAGGGGAGGCAGGAGACTTATGCCCCCTGCATAAAAAATTCCTTCAGAGGTATAAAGACCGCGTTAGCCCTTATCTGTCTATCACAGATTTAACATCCGAGAAGATGGGGGCCGATGAGGCCTTTGTACAATTTGCTGACCGTTGGAGGTCAATGGCACTCGCTTACAGCATGAGCTCTCGGAGTCAGAGAAAATCAAAATTATTATTTCCAACTCTACTCTGAGATTCAGGCACATCCTGGCCATGAATCAGATCACCTCCATGGAGGAGCTCTACGAACGGGGACGTTACATTCAGGCACATCTAATGGACACCCCGATCGTAGATCTTTTTGATCAAATTAAATCGAGAAAGGACGGATCAGTGGACGCCATCCACCTCACCAACATACAACATCTGCCCCATATGCACCTCCTCAACTACCCATCTACTATGGCATGCCGCCACCCAGGCATCCAGATTCGTCCTCCTAGGACTCAACAACCTCCAACTGGGCCCTACGATGCCCCTATTTTTAATGAAGAAGCTCATGCACCCTATGTTGCGCTTGCTCCGGCTCCCATGCCAATTCCCATGCCTCCACCACAACTACTCCCACAACAACCTCCGCCTCCATCGCAGCCTGTTGCTTAGGCTGAAGTTTCCAATGCCGAGCCCATCCAGGAAACCACTTGGCGCTACGACGATGAACCTTCCGAGGTCATGTTCGTACGCCACTTACCTACACCTCTTACACTGCCATCCATTATCATCAAACCTTCCATAATTAAGCCTCCACCTACCATTACACCAATCATTACACCTCCCATTACGCCAACGCCCTTGGCAGCCGAACCCGAGCAAATCTTCCCCTTCATACACATTACGCCTCCACAAGCCATACAGCTCTCCACTCCATCCGCCTCTACCCCCATCCGACGGAGAAGGCGCAAAGTTTTAAGGAGCAATAAGCAGAGCCAGCAGAAGGAAGTCCCGGGACCGGGCTTGCTTATCAAACTCCAAGATTGTATTCCTCACATGGCAGTCATTGTCAATATACCGGGCACATTTACCGAGCGGGAGTCCTCCCCTACAATCATGGCTGTCAAGAGGCCTTCTAAACATATGCCAATCATATCCATTGCCAACCGGGTTTATTTTAAAATACTCATAGGGAATCTCCCTCTCCAAGCTTGTAGGATCGGATAAGTGGATAATGGCAAAGCTAGAAGGGGGGGTTGAATAGATTTGCAGTGGAAACTAAAGCAATTTAAAAATTACTTCTGTGAGACCCCGAATTTTTATTCTCTTTATATATATGTATGTATGGGAATGGTGTGTTGGGTGTTCGGTTGTTGTGTGCTTAGCATGCGTAGTTCATTGTGCCTACTATAAGTTTTATCCTTCTTTTGAGCATGAGTATGTGCAAATATCTATATATATATACATAGGTGTATATGATAATTAATGTGGAAGTGAACAATTAGCTAATTAGAGGTGTATTATGAATACCAAGAATCTCTGACTTAGGATACTTGAATAATACTATGCGTGTGCTATCTAAATATTGAAGAATATCCTATACTACCTATTTCATGGAATTTTTGTATGGGAGTGTATGAAGTACATATGTGTATGTACGTATGTATGTTATCTTGTGCGTGTGACAATTGTATACCTAATTCTACATGCATAACACCTTGGTGTATTTGTGTATGCATGTGTATGATTAGTTGTAAGCGTTGCTCATTTGCATGGTTTAGTTAATGTGTATATTGTACTTCGTACATTGCATATGCATAAAGAGTTCAAGCATGGTAGGTGTAATTAGTGGTTTATATTGAAATTCTATACTCCTCAAGAATAACATGCATGTATTTTTATGATATTTAGGTGAGAATAGTCAATTGGCTAAATTATGCATATAGTACATATTAAGGAATCATATGCATATAGTACTTAAGCAATGTTAGGTAAAGTTGTGTAAGTTAATCTAATTACCGGTGCGCAGGTTGTATCCATCTATTCCAAGCATAATGTACATAAGTATGCTACACCCGTGTGTGTATACTATATATATGTCAAATCAAGTGTGTGTGTGCAAGGACTATTTTATCGAATAGATTATTCCTAGCTAACATAATTCATATCACCTCCTAATGATTTACGAAGCCCTCATAATTCGTGTCATTTACTTTGCCGTGTGTTGAGTCACACTTATGTAAAACATCATGTACGCATAGGTAGATATCTACGTACCTCTATCTTAGTGTATTTATGTATGCTTGTGTATGCCTAGGTATGAATGATATTGATTGCCTGGTATGGTAATATACATGTTACACCTTATACATTGTATGTATATATATAGAGTAAGCATAGTTTCTGCATGTTTTAAGTTCTGGCCGAAGGGCCAATCAGCGTCAATGTGTTTATATTAAATATAAATAAGGTATGTATTGCATGGTGATAGTATGGATATAATACCGTATACATATTGCATGTATATAAGCTTGGTATGCGTGGTTTTCTGCATAATTTAGGGTTCTGGCCGAAGGCACCTTGGCGTCAAGCCCAGGCCGTTGAGCCAGTGTCAGCGTCCAGACATGGACGCCAACACTAACTCCGGCGTCCAGCGATATGGACGTCAATCTCTCTGGCCTGCATGCGCAGCAGAGCTGCAAGCTTCTGAAACAAGGCAAGCCAACCATTGGGGGATGTCCCCCAACGGCTCTGAAGGGTGTCCTATCACCCTAGTGAGTGGGAGAGAGACTCCCTTAAGTCTGAACCCGAAATGGCTCTCCCCACTCTTTCCCTTCACCCTTGCAAGAGGAGAAATAGAGAAAGAAAAACCCTAGAGAAAGTCTGTGAGAAAAACCCCTTTTAGCACCCACAAATCCGACCCCCTTGGAGGTTGATCCGGCCATCTTCTGCGACAGGAAGGAAGCTGGAGCAAAGGAGAAGGCCTCCCCATCGCCCCCTTGCTGTAGAGCTCATCCAAGAACCCGGAGGAAGGTGATCTTGGAGGCCATCCTGCAACTTCTTGGGACTGCCCAAGGAGGTCTTCACCGAGCCCTAGATCCCTTGGAGGAATTTTTGAAAGGCAAGTGACCTATCTATGGTGTCCCCGTATGAGTCTAGGTGGGTTTTGCTATTTTTATGGATTTTTCCTCGAGTCCTAGACCCTCCCATTCACCCAAGTTTCAGAGCTCGGGTCTGTGTTTCTGCACAGACCTGATTCGACGGCAAGGTCCCTGGACGCCTGTGATGAGCTTGGCGTCCATCGGCCATGCCGCTGACCCTGAGTCAGCGGCCAGAGACCGCCGCCTAGTTCCTCTGGACAGAACAGTGAGCTGTTCTGTCCTCCTTATGCATTAATTTCGGTATGTTTACCGTGATGAGGATATATGGTAAACCTTATAATCTATGTATATCAATAGTTGTGATGTGTGGATGAATGTGGTGTGATGGTGAATGTGGGATAATGGTATCTTTTAAACTTGTGAGCATGACTTGTAGATAATCTTGCAAATCCTTGTTCATGATTTGAATTAGTATGAATGCCTTGATTTTAGTCTAATCATGAAGATCAGTGGGTCAGCATCTGTGTTTGCAAATTTTGGTAACTTATCCATGCTTGTGCAATTTGTAAATAAGCTCGGTTCGGTAAAAATAAAAGCATGCAAGAATGGTTTGTAGGGTTCAATCCATAGATGTATGAATTAGGGTAATTTTGTATCCTAAATTCCTGCATATGTTAGTAGCTTATGTTTAAACAGCAAGTGGCTAAATTACAAGACGTGTTAAACCCCATGTTAACTTAAGTTACTAATAGCATGCTAAATATGTGTTTTATTTTCTGTAAATTCTATTTAGCTCAGAAAATCTGAAAATTTGAGTGTATGATCTTGAACCCGAAAACAGCATGTGGTTAAAATTTCAGGTCATTTGGATCAGTAAATAAGAAGTTATGTATTTTAATGTGAATTGTGATAATCCATGTATACTATCGAAATGTGATTAGTTATTGTCTAAAACCAACTTGATTGGTGAATTTACTATGTTAAACTCCTGAAATCTGTAGTAGCATGATTAGGAGAAAAACAAAGACACATTGTGCATGAGAAAACGAAGGAGATGTGAGTGTTATGTGTAAAACACATGTTAAAACTCGGTATGAGTAAAGTGTAAAAGTTGTGCCTATGTGACACTGCTACCCTAGAGGCATCGGGAGCCGTATATAGAAAAGTCCCTATAGAAGGCTCCATGTGATATAAGTTTGTCCCAAAGGCATTGGGAAAACCCCGGAGGTGGACAAGTACCACTGGATAGGGTGGAGAGGGCTTCTCCCGGTCTGCGCAGTTACCAAGATTCACCGCTGTATTGCCTAGGTGGTGAGTATGTGTATGAGTTGTGTCATGTGTTGTGTTATGAGTTGTGTTGAGAGCTGTGCTAAGGAATGAGCACGAGCTATGAGATATTTGTTAGTGTCCTCTACTAGTGGTTAGGACTATGTGTCATGGCAAATCGTTTAAGTAATGAAAAATGAATAAAGTGTGAATTATGTGATCATGGCACGTGGTAAGTGCCCAAGATGCACGTGGTAAGTGCAATCGACGTGATATGTGATAAGTGAAAGTGGAAGAGAAAATGATGTGGAAATGAGTAAATTGTGTAAGTGTGAACATGTGTACATGTCAAATGTGTAAAAGCGAACAATGTGAATGAGTAAGTGTGCAATCATGTGAAACTGAAAATGCGAGAATATGTTATTGAAACCCATGTGAGACAAATCTAAAATCATGTGAAATCAGTGAATTTATGTTATTATCATCATGTTATTATGTGCAAAGATGTCTAGGATCCATGTTAGGGATAATTGGGGAAAACGGGTACAAGATAGCATGATTGTTTATTCACATGATATGTTTTAAGCAACGTTGTAGCTCTCATGTGTAGATTTATAGCCATTGAATCATGTGAAATCAGCAACCTAAAGCATGTAGAAATGTCCATGTATTTGTCTAAAAACATGTAAGATCCATGCTAGTTGTGTTTCCTTTCATGTGTGCACCATGTTCATGTTAGTAGCTCTCATGTCTTGGCTCTTTAAAGACAAGTTTCATAAGTAAATTGAATAGAGAGCATGTGATAGGTAAATTTTATTCCTACAAAATCTGAAAGCATGATCCATGTATAAACTTGTAAAACTTTCATGATAGGTTGAAACCTCGGAAATGACTAGTATGCCATGTTTTGAAAATTGTAAATGTGCATGTAAAACCCCTATGACTTATACGTGTATGTTATGGGTAGTGTTGCTTGTTGAGTCTTTGGACTCACTCTTGCTTCGGCGTACAGGTTGACAGGTATCGTGCACTAGAAGGAAGCGTGACGAGGATCATCATATAGAAGAATATTTTGTGCAGCTGTTACCAGTTGTACTTTTCTTCTGCGCAAAAGGATTATTGTATGGACAATATTTGGGCATTGTAGTTCCCTTTATTTTGTATTAATGTGGACATTGTCTTTCCATTTCGCTATTTAGATTGTGGAATGTGTGTTGGTGACGGGTTAAGAGTTGAGTTGTTTATTTTATTCCGTTGTACTCTATTGCTATCCAGGTACATATCAACCTATTGACCAGTGTTGGGTACGTGTCCCACTGTGACGACGCCCTTTTTACCGATGGGGATTGGTATAATCGTACCGGTATGAAGAGGGTCGTTACAACTTCGAATTAAGATATCTATTCAAATGAAACCCCACTGAACAGATGTAATATGTGTGATTAGTGTGTGTGAGCAAATCAATTAGAAGTGTGAATGAAATCCCTATGCAAGCATCTAGCGTAATATAAAGTCAAACCACAATTCAAACCACTGCATAGAGGATTTTTAGGTGGTTCGGAAATCACCTCCAGTGACTCCTACGTCCACCCCTCACACAGTGAGGCTCCACTACTCAAAAGAGTACAACTCACACCGGAGCACGACGACTCCAAACACCCTTGAGCACGACGACTCAAGAAACAACTGGAGCACGACGACTCCAAACCCTTTGAGTACAATGACTCAAAGAAAACCCAGGAGATAGGTATAATGACCTACTCCACAAACCACTTATGAGTACGACGACTCACAAGCACTTGAGCACAACGGCTCAAAACTGGAGCACTACGGCTCCAAACCTTTGGACCACAAAAGATCCAAGTTCTGCTAGAACAAGCTCAATTGGAGAATAGATCCTCTAGCCCGATCTATCTCAATACAATGATAAAAATCGAATAAACAGAATTAAGTGATCTGTGTAGAACACATGCACAGATCACACAATGAAAAACTGGATGAACACTCCAAGAAAATAAATGAAATAGATGTGACTTGGATGTTCCTTGATGAAGAAGACTTGCAGAAGCATGGATTGAAGATGCTTGAAGGAATTCGTTGGAGATCTTCTTCAATCCATGATGCTCTACTTCAGTGGCATCCGAATTGCCAGTTCTTCTTCTTTCTTTGCTGCTCTTCTGCTCCTCAATCTGATGGCGCTGCTCTGCTCCCTTTCTGGATGCTGATACTTTATCCTCTCTCCTCTTCTCTTCTCTTCTTCTTTACGTTCTCCTTCCAAACAGCACTGCTTTGCTCCCTTTTTCCCTTTCTGCAGCCGCCACACCGTTTTCTGGAGATGTATGGTCTCTCTCCTCGTAGGATGCCCTTAAAGTACAAGAAACGTGGGTATTTATAGCCCCATATGTCCATAAGGAGCCTTGGGGTACATGGGCACAAAAACCTAGGTCAAATCCCTTAATTCCCAAGTAGCCATGTGTCTAGAGAAATTCATGTTTTTGAGTTTCAGCCAGAGTGTGTCGACACTACCACTGAGTGTGTCGACACACTGTCCCATTTATCCAAAAAGGGTCTTCTGGATGCTGGGTCTAGTGTTGACACTGCCACTGGCTGTGTCGACACACTGTTCCAGTCAAGCAACTGGGTCTTCTGGAGACTGGGTCTAGTGTCGACACTACCAGGGACTGTGTCGACACACTTGACCCTGTCTTCATGAAAATGCTTCAGGGACTCTGACCCAGTGTCGACACCATCAATGGGTGTGTCGACACTACCATGATAAAATCTGGATATTCATGAAAATTTAACACATGAGCCATTAGTACAAGATATTATCATTAAAATATAAGATATTAAACTTCAAAAACATGTTGTTTAAGCATTATTGTGATATGTATAAAATGTATAACATGTTCAACATGTCATCATCAAAATCACAATATGTCATCATCAAAATCAAAGTATGAGTGATGTTCATTGGTCATCATTAAAATACAACTTTAGAAAATTCCAAAACACACTCAACCCAACAATCTCCCCCTTTTTGATGATGACAAAATATATGCACAATCTCCCAATAACCTGACTAAAAACTCCCCTTTTTGAATTTTCTCCCATAAGAAACTTTCTCCCCTTTAAAGAACTTTCTCCCCCTTTTAAAGGCCTTTCTCCCCCTTTTTGACAGCATCAAAAAGATAGATAAGAGAGAAAACAAATAATAGTAGGAGATTAAGAAATGAAATGGAGTAAAGGAGTGGACAGAAATGATCAAAATAAATGAGACAAAGTGATATTGACATATGAGAGAAGTTATTGTGTTTTTGTTAGTGTGCAACAAAGTTTAATCACAAAGACACACTCAACACAAGGTATTGCAAGATGTAATGATCCGAATGTAGTTAAAATAATGATGCAAATGTGACGAAAAGTGACATATATGAATGAACAGAAATATTTAACAAGGATGTTAGGAGCTTTAAGTTTAACACAATGTAAAATAATAGGTCTAAACTCAGTATACATGAACTTTATGAAGGTCTTAAGCTTTTTCATCCTGTCAATTTGATTTTCTTTCATTTTTAACTGGGAAAGAATACAAGAACAAATTAGTTAAATCTCACTTTTCAGTGCAAGAGATCACATTGATTAGATGCAAGATCTCCTGATTACTCAGTGGTTTAACTTTCATTATCTTATACAAAGTTGAAAACTTTGATTTCCACTTTTTGACGTGAAACAAATCACTTCTTAGGTGAAATGACCCGGTTACTCAGTGGTTCAAGAATTTGCATTGCTCTGTTTGTATCTTTCCAGATTGTTGATCATTTTCTTTTGATGTTTTGCAGGAATATGTTTGCTTTGACCAGAAAAGTCATGACTACGAATTTAGAAAAATTATTCTTAATATGTGGTAAAAATGAAGCTTAAACATACACATGTGAAATATTAAAGCCACTCATGTGCCTATAATAGTGTTTTACAAATCATTTTAAAAACATTCATTATTAAGATTGCTTAACCTTGAAATGATAATGAATCTTTGAAATTAAACTAAATGCACAATGAGTTTAGTTTCAATGTCTTAATTCTCTCATAAGAAAATAACATGAGGACTCAAAACTTCTGATGACTTTGGGGTTCAAGATAGACAAGTAAGGTCAAGGAATGTAACAATGACTCCCCCTTTTTCATGTATCTCCCCCTCACAAGGTGAACATGAAGATTATTGAAGAAATATGAATGGAATCAAGTGTAAACAGAATGAGCAAGAATGTTTTATTGAAGGACAATGACTCTCCCTCAACAATTGCATACAAGACTCTTGATACTTGGCGGAGACATATACTCACGCATAGTGAAAGTGTCCAGACAAGCCTGACTTGTCTTTCTTCAAATCACCATTTGATATACCAAGAATGCCAATGCAATGTGAGAGTGAGGAATTTATTTGAAAGAAGATTTGTCAATAAACTGAATGGGAGTTGTTAATAAATCAGATATGAAAGAATATTTCTCCAGCATTCACTTAAAGATTCTTTTGACTCACTTCCCCATAAGATATGCATGATATGAAATGATCATTTAAGCAATTTAGATATGTTCATTCAAAGTAGTTTGCACATAAAGAATATGAACATGATCAAGCATGCATTAACATGCAATTTATTGAAGGAGAAAAGTTTTTCAAAAACTCAAAATTGTTTCAAAGACTTAAAATAAAGTTTTTGAGATTTTTATTTTTCTTGATGACCTTTATGCAGAAAAAGACTATTGATACTTGGCGGAGAATTTTTCTCACGCATGATGATAGTTTCCAGACAAGCCTAACTTGTCCTTTCACATTTCACCATTTGATATATCACATAGTCACTACAAAAAGGTCAATTATTCTTTATTGTTAGCATAAAATTCATTGCATTTTCAAGAACATTTTTGCACTTTTTCAAATTTACTACCCCTTAATATGTGCATGGAATGAAAAAGCTAGCAAGCAATTCACACATGATTGTACACATAATTAGCTTTAAGCATAACATGACTTCTGGTACTTGGCGAAGTATTTTACTCACACATAATGATAGCTTCCAAACAAGTATAACTTGTTTTTCCACATGTCATCATTTGATATACCAAAAAGTCAAAGCTGTTGATATGCACACAGAATCATGGACACAGTTAAGCAAGCATGATAACACAAACATGATTCCAAATGTTAAAACACAAAGTTATTGTTAGGAGTAGCATCAGAACACATTTTTCATTGTTCAGATAAAAAATCAAACATCATTTCAATTCAGGCAATTCAAATTTGAAATGATAAAGAAGTTTTACCTGAATGGACATCAATTACTTTTCAAAGATTTTACCTCTGTTCTCCAATCATTTCTTGCCTTGCACAGCCAATATCTTGAATCTATTTACAATGTATGGCTGCAAGACTCCTCAGCTTGCTGATCAAGCTGGTTTTGGAACCCACACTTGCTTGGGTCCTGGTGAGATTTTCATTTTCTTTCATTCTCTTCACTTACTTTCCTTGTAACCTTTGTCATGAAGCCTTCATCTTGAAATTGACTACAAGGATCCCTGCATCCAGTATTCAAGCAGCACATTTCAGAACCCAAACTTGTTTGGGTCCTAAGGATCTTCCATGAATCTGCAACAACGATTTTTGAATCCAAAAGGATTTTATATTTGATTTTCTGAAGACTAGAAACACTAGAATCTTGGTTTCTAATCTTAGAGTTATTGGTATAGAATGCACCACTGACATACTGAACATTTTGTTTTCTATTTTTCAAATTTTTATCATTGAGATTTTTATCATGGAATTCAGAAGAGATCTTTTATGCAACAGTTCCTTTTTCATGTACATAGAATTTCTGAGTATTTTCAGCATGAACATGATCTTTATTCTTATGTACATTAACATGAAACATGGGAGCATGCACAAGATTATCAATTCTATGCCAACATTCTCTAGAAGTATGCCCAAATTTATGACATGTGAAGCACTAGACTGATTTGGCATATTTATGGAAATGTTGATCTCTATTCCAGCAAAATTTGGCTAAATGACCAGGTTTATTACAATTAAAGCAAATAAGATCATTTCTTACCTGGTACTTACCTTGGCATGTATGCATTTGCTAGAATCTCCTTTTCATGTGAGGAGGCTTACCATGAGGAGAAGGAGGTACCTTTTGGTGGCTCTTGGCATGATGTGAATTTAGAACTTGTCTTGGAGCTTTTTGGACTGATGGAGGAAGTAGATGAATCTTCTTGACAGTAGCATTCTTCTTTTTCTCTGTCTATTTCTGAACAAGAACTTTCACTAGTTTTTCATTTTCAAATTGAGCAATTTGTTTTTCCATATCAGTAATTTTATTACTGACACTACTACAATCATTATCTAATGGTTTGTCATGTAACAAGCATTCAATCTTTCTCTTTAAGTGAAAATTTTCTTCAACAAGTTGTTTGCATCTTTCATTTATTTGATGATCATAAGCCATGTTAAAAATCTGTTTGTTTAATTGATCATTATCAAATTTGAAGTTTTCCAATTCTTCTTTTTCATTTTCCAGATCAATGACTTTTGATTTCAATAGCTCATGGTTTTCTTTCAATCCATTCAGTTTATTTTCACAGATTTGGACTTCATCTTCCAAATTCTCTTTCTCAGAATTTAATTTTTCAACTTCATTTTTCAAATTCTCATTTTTTTCTTGGCAAGGTTTTAAAGTCTTTTTCAAGTCTCTATTTTTAGTGTTCAACTGTACATTAAAAGTTTGTATCTTCTCACAGAATTCAATCAATCTAACATGAGACATTCCTTCATCTACATCAGAATCAGAGTTAGAATACATAGATGAGTCTAGAGTGGATGTACCTGACCTTGTAGACCCATTTGATTTCTCGTGTTTTGAAGAGGATGAAGAATGCTCTGAGCTCTTAGAATGTGCAGTGAGAGCCACAACCTTCTGAATTGTCGATTTTCTGGATTCATTGAGGCTCTTCTTTGCCATTGAGCAGTTGTGAATTCTTTTTGCTCCTTTTCTTTGTGCTTCCTTTGAAAAACCTGATGAAAGTGAGACTAGTGATTTCTCTGAAATTATAATAAGAAATTCATGCAAATTAAAGAGATTTGCCATTATACCAAAACTCAAAAACTATTAGATCTAATCACAGTGAATTAGCGTAACAAGGAATTAGATCTAACAATTGGAGTGGCTAACCTGCTCTGATACCAATTGTAGGAATTATAGCGATTAAGCACAAAGAGACAGTGAAAGATAAAGCAAACAATTCAAGCAGATAGAGCACAGAGATCAAACAGAACCAATCAAATCAGAAACAGATATTAACCTTCTCTGATACCAATTGTAGGATCGGATAAGTGGATAATGGCAAACCTAGAAGGGGAGGTTGAATAGATTTGCAGCGGAAACTAAATCAATTTAAAAATTACTTTGAATTAAGATATCTATTCAAATGAAACCCCACTGAACAGATGCATTATGTGTGATTAGTCTGTGTGAGCAAATCAATTAGAAGTGTGAACGAAATCCCTATACATGCATCTAGCGTAATACAAAGTCAAACCACAATTCAAACCACTGCACAGGGGATTTTTAGGTGGTTCGGAAATCACCTCCAGTGACTCCTACGTCCACCCCTCACACAGTGAGGCTCCACTACTCAAAAGAGTACAACTCACACCGGAGCACAACGACTCCAAACACCCTTGAGCACGACGACTCAAGAAACAACTGGAGCACGATGACTCCAAACCCTTTGAGTACAATGACTCAAAGAAAACCCAGGAGATAGGTATGACGACCTACTCCACAAACAACTTATGAGTACGACGACTCACAAGCACTTGAGCACAACGGCTCAAAACCGGAGCACTACGGCTCCAAACCTTTGGACCACGAAAGATCCAAGTTCTGCTAGAACAAGCTCAATTATAGAATAGATCCTCTATCCCGATCTATCTCAATACAATGATAAAAATCGAACAAACAGAATTAAGTGATCTGTGTAGAACACATGCACAGATCACACAATGAAAAACTGGATGAACACTCCAAGAAAATAAATAAAATAGATGTGACTTGGATGTCCCTTGATGAAGAAGACTTGCAGAATCTTGGATTGAAGATGCTTGAAGGAATTCATTGGAGATCTTCTTCAATCCACGATGCTCTGCTTCAGTGGCATCCGGATTGCCAGTTCTTCTTCTTCCTTTGCTGCTCTTCTGCTCCTCAATCTGATGGCGTTGCTCTGCTCCCTTTCTGGATGCTGATACTTTATCCTCTCTCCTCTTCTCTTCTCTTCTTCTTCACGTTCTCCTTCCAAACAGCACTGCTCTGCTCCCTTTTTCCCTTTCTGCAGCCGCCACACCCTTTTCTGGAGATGTCTGGTCTCTCTCCTCGTGGGATGCCCTTGGAGTACAAGAAACGTGGGTATTTATAGCCCCATATGTCCATAAGGAGCCTTGGGGTACGTTGGCACAAAAACCTAGGTCAAATCCCTTAATTCCCAAGCAGCCACGTGTCTAGAGAAATTCATGTTTTTGAGTTTCAATCGGAGTGTGTCGACACTACCACTGAGTGTGTTGACACACTATCCCATTTGTCCAAAAAGGGTCTTCTGGATGCTGGGTCTAGTGTCGGCACTGCCACTGGCTGTGTCGACACACTGTCCCAGTCAGGCAACTGGGTCTTCTGGAGACTGGGTCTAGTGTCGACACTACCAGGGACTGTGTCGACACACTTGACCCTGTCTTCATGAAAAAGCTTCAGGGACTCTGACCCAGTGTCGACACCATCAATGCGTGTGTCGACACTACCATGACAAAATCTGGATATTCTTGAAAATTTAACACAAGCCATTAGTACAAGATATTATCATTGAAATAGAAGATATTAAACATCAAAAACATGTTGTTTAAGCATTATTGTGATATGTATAAAATGTATAACATGTTCAACATGTCATCATCAAAATCACAATATGTCATCATCAAAATCAAAGTATGAGTGATGTTCATTGGTCATCATTACAATACAACATTAGGAAATTTCAAAACACACTCAACCCAACAAAGCTCTCATGACCTCTCACACAATCATTGTAAACCTTCCCACTCCAGTGAAGGGGTCAGCTTCTCAGATTGTGCTCACACACTTCAACGCCAAATCATTGGCACAATCTATTACCAAAGGGGTCGTGCCCCTTCCCATATCACAAGCTTTACAATTTTTGGGCACGGTCCCCACATTGTTGCTTCTAATTCCACCAGTGGAACTCCCACCCTTTCATTCAACTACATTCCAAGGAAGTTATCATTGTCACTTGAAACTCCGACCGAAGTCAACCGTCCAATCATCGAGAGCTCAATCCCTCGGAGAAGAGCAAGACCATCTGCCCGCTGGGCAAAATTTATGACGAAATACTGGAGGGTCAGAACGCTGATCCCCAAGCAGAAGCCTAAATGTCGGGCAAGGCAAAAGACCAGGGGGTCTCCTCCATCTTTTTCATTTTCTTTCCAATCATCGTTTGTGCTTCTCAGCACATTCCCGTGGGTTCTCCACATTCCCTCCCTATGGGAGGCATTTTATTTTCATCTTTTGTATAATCCATTTTCTTATACCAGGCATCACGCCCCTTTTTGTACTCCTTACTCTCCTCTCCGTGCCCCACGTGGCACACCCCCTTCCCGTGCCCCATGTGGCACATCTCATTCCAGTGCCCCACTCGGCACGTCTCCATCCCATGCCCCACATGGCACAACTCCCTTTCGTGCCCCACGTGCCACAACTCCTTCCAGTGCCCCACGCGGCACGTCTCCATCCCGTGCCCCACGTGGCACAACTCCCTCTTGTGCCCCACGTGGCACCTCTCCATCCTGCGCCCTACACTGTGCACTTTCCTATTTGGCCCCTCGCGGCCCTCTTTTTCCTTTCCCTCTTCTAGCCCGACCGGATTCTTTTCTCCTCTCAGGGCATCGCGGCCTCGTTCTTCTCCAATCCCCTCCGGCCATGCCGGAGTCTCCAAAATCTCTCCTCCACTTTCTTCTCTCCATCTTTAATCAGGTCCCTCAACCCTTCTCACATTGTTTTCGGGGTTTTAGCCCCCACTCGTCATTTTAATTCCAAACAAAAAAATGTAAATTCTTGTAAAACCCCGAGTCTCGCCCCAACGCAGGGCATTCCTCCCCCCTTTTACCTTCCAAAAAAATTTTATGTTAAAAACTTACTATATTTTTTCAATATCAAAAATCTAAAAAATGAGTATTCAGTATTTCCATGTCATCGCAGCATTTCTGTTATAAGAATTCCGCACCAGGAGTCTAAAATTCCCTCCTGGGTCATTAAGGTTTGCCCTTAGCATGGGCACCTGCACACACTTCACGGCGCCTTAAGCCGATTGCTCCTGGTAGACACCGTCACCATCATAGCCACGCCTGAAAGGCACAAATATCTGTTTCTCCTCCTATTCAGCCGAAGTATGGGTATTAGAGGTAGTCTGGGCAAGGCAACCAACCCAGAACACTCCGTCATAAGAGGACGTCCTCCAAATGGGCAAATCAAAATGACCAATAAAAAAAAAATCAAAGTCAAATGCATGTCAAGAGCAGCAAAGTCCCCGCGGAGATCCAAATGGACCAGGTCGTGTGCATGCAAAAATTAAAATCAAATCAATGATAATAGGTCATGGCAAAGAGTGGCAAAGTCCCCGCGGAGATCCAAATGGACCTGGGCGTACGCATGTCCCCACAATCAAGTGGTCATCACTCAAGATTCTAAAATAATTAGAAAAAGCCTCAGTGCTTAAATGAGACTAAATCTTCTGACAGTTGTGCCAAGGAAGGAAGTCAACACCCAACTCCTCAACACCCACACCAAGCTTATCTCCAAGTTTCTTCCCTTCTTCCTGTCGGACCTAGTTGCTTTTTTCAGGCATGGCTTTGATAATGGCACCGTTAACCAAGTGCAATTAGCTCGTGGGCGCCATGTTAAAACGCATGCCCTACTCCGGGCATTCTTTAATGAAACGGGAGGTAACAAAAGACCCCTAGCCAGTCAATTGTTATAACCCTAATGTCGCCATGGCATGGCAATATTTTCAAAATCTAAAAAAAAAAATCAAAAATCAAATACTTCTAAATCCAACAAAAATCGCATATTTCCAAAATCACAAAAAAAAATCCAAATATTTTCATAATCAACAAAAAAATCCAAATACTTTCAAAATCCAACAAAAATTCAAATATTCCAAAAATCCAACAAAAAGATCAAATATTTCTCAAAATCCATAAAAATTCAAATATTTCAAAAATCCAAAAAATTCATGTTGGTCTTACACCAGGCAAGCACATTGCCTCCTGTCTGCGTCAGATCGATGTGAATCTTCCCCTTCATGGGTTCCTCCCATCCTTAACTCCAATCTCCTTAGCCAGAGATCGCTCATCCTCATGATTTAAAAACAAACAAATTGAATGAGCCATGCTTGTTGTTTAATGCCTTATCCATGTTGCATGCACCATACTTTGAATGTGTTATTCCATGATGTTTGTTATCTTGGCTAATGATTTTTGAGCGCAGGATTCGAGTCACCTCATCCGGCGCAAACAGGCTGCTGCTGCCCTCGCCATCAACCTATCTACATCTACTATATGTTATACCCTTAGAGCATACCAAGGACCTTGTGGCTCTGAGGAATCTGGGATTTGAGTTCCCCTCTATCAAAAACAATGATTATCCTAGAGAATCCTTAGCCGCATGGATAGGCCGTTACGCTTGGCATGTGAGGACGATAGACCCATGCATGAAACCCTGGTCCTGACTCATCGGCGTAATAATATTATCCTTGGTTATTTTCTACTCCTCTTTTAATCTTATTTTCCTTTTAGCCCAGCATACATGCATATTGAAATCTCAGTGGAAATCCACTCTTCTAATGCAAAATGAAGGCCATCCGCGCCTCAAATTCAAAAGCAACCTTGAAATATTTCATTCTGGACTGAATACCCAACTCCCTTTGTTGCCGCCTCCAGGCTGATTTCCTTCAGGACCTTTGTTTGGACTTATCCCTTTTATTTTTCGCCTTTAGCTCCCAGAGATCCACCTGAGGCAGTGGCAGACGCCCCCGATGGTGAAGCCTAACGGATTGTGTCCTTAGGTACTTCCCCGACGCTGGAAGCTGATCTCTCCTTCTCTCCCAAGACCCACCTGAGGTAGTGGCAGACGCCCCCAATGGTGCAACCTAACAGATTGTGTCCTTAGGTACTTCCCCGACGCTGGAAGTTGGTCTTTTCTTTCCTTTTCACCACATGCGGCACCTCTCCTTTCTTGTCCTTTTCTTTTGTCCAAGCATTTGTTTCTTTAGGTCTTCTTCTCGGTGGTGACTTCCTAGGTTGTTGGTGAATGACACTTATCAGGTGGCAGTCACCCCATTGCTCACGCGTGTCTATTTTTCACTTAGGCGTCTACTTTTCAGTCCCTCCCGCTGCACTCCACTTCGCTACGCTTCATTTCTTTCATTCCATTACACTCCATTTCACTCCATTGCACTCCACTTTGTGTCTCTTCGCTTCACTTCCCTGCAAAGCAACGCCAAGGCATGGCAGCTGTAGACAGGCGAATTTGGCTCCATCGCGGCAAATTTCCTGTTGCGCCATAATGCCACAAATGACCTTCATTTTTGCCTTGTAAGAGTATTTTCCCCATCATTCTGAATCATCCCTGTTCTTCCCCGGTGCTTCCCCTTTATTTCCGGAACCCCATGGGCATTATAAAGCTTGAATTCCTTGTCGCGACGGGTATGGCAACCGCATTATGAAAGGCGTCCGAGATGGTGGATGCGATTCAGGACCTTGTAGCAACAGCTATAACAGGCGCAACCTTATCGCGACAGCCTTCAGGGGCGGGACCTTATCGCGGCAGGTATGTCGGCCACGACATGTTAACACGTCGGCCCTACGCGATGCGATAATGAAGTCTTATTTTATTTATGGAAAATGCCCTTTTTTATGAACGCGTCCGCCATAGGCGATGTGATTCTAATTTTTCTTTCGACATAATTTTCATAAATAAATTAGGAAGGCTTATCGCGTCTTATATTGCCGACGCGACCTAGTTTATAGTCGCGTCCTACCGCCCGAACGCGATTCAGTGGCCTAGAAAGTCGTCATGCTCAGGCCCGTGATCATGAGAAAATGTTGTAATCGCATCCTTGTCAGAAGACGTGATTTAAAAGGTCAAAAATCTTTCTTAATGAAGGGCTTGAATTTACCTTTTCCTTTCTTTCTTAGAAATTTCTTGAGTTGCCTTGTCAGTAAGGCCATTTCACTGTCATTTTCTTCATTAGATTATTCATCACTGTCATCACAGCTTTCAACAATATTTTTGGAACTAGATGTTGGTTTTAAAGCCATAGGTTTCTTTGAATTCATTACAAATGCATTTATTTTCAAATTAATCTCATATGTCATCAAAGACCCTATTAGCTCATCTAATTGCATGGTAGACAAATCTTTGGAGTCTTCAATAACAGTGGCTTTTCTATTCCAAGCAGATGGAAGAGACCTTATTATCTTCCTTACAAGGTCACTATTAGAGTACTCCTTTCCAAGACCCTTAAGACCATTCACTATTAGCATGAATCTAGCAAACATCTCAGATATGGTTTCATCATTTTTCATGCTAAACATTTCATATTCAGAAACCAACATACTTGCCTTGGTTTTTCTTACCTCAGAGGTTCCCTCATAAATAAGTTTAAGTTTGTCCCACATTTCCTTTATAGACTTAAGACCACTGTTAGAGTACTCCTTTCCAAGACCCTTAAGACCATTCACTATTAGCATGAATCTAGCAAACATCTCAGATATGGTTTCATCATTTTTCATCCTAAACATTTCATATTCAAAAACCAACATACTTGCCTTGGTTTTTCTTACCTCAGAGGTTCCCTCATAAATAAGTTGAAGTTTGTCCCACATTTCCTTTACAGACTTACATGAGGAAACTCTGAAATATTTCTTGGGATGTATAGCGCACTGCATCATGTTCATTGCACTCCATTTGAGTGTAGATTTTCGAATTTGTTCTTTGGTCCATACATCTTCATCTTCTTGCAGCTCAACAGGACCCTTGTCAACAATCTTCCAAAGTTCATAATCTTGCGCTCTCAAGAATACATGCATCCTGTTTTTCCAATATGAATAATCATATCCATCAAAGAATAGAGGTCTATGACCCTGCCCACATCATTCGCCATGAGAAGTTGGTGCTGAACAAGGATTTGACATACGAAGAAAAGCCAGTCAAGATATTGGAACGGAAGGTACAACAGCTCAGGAACCGTCCCATCCACGTGGTTAAGGTCGTATGGAATAACTGCGGGGTGGAAGAAGCCACATGGGAACTAGAAGGACTCATCAGACGTAACTATCCCGATCTTTTCGGCAAGACATTTCCTCCCATATGAATTTGGGGACCAAATTCTTTTTAAGAGGGGGAGGATGTAGCAACCTGGATTTTTTTTTTCAAAAAATAAAAATTTAATAATATAGAAAGAAAACTAATTAAATTTATTATAAAATCAAATAAAAGAAAATAAATTAAATAGTAAATTAATGGAAAGATAATTTACTAAAACCCATTAAAAGAAAAGAAGTAATGGGCCTTCAAAATCCCAACGCATTTATGAGCAGTTTGCCTCGAATCAAACAAGTTGTTATCGCATCGGGCCAAGCCGCCGCGTTTCAAGTTGCGGCGGCCTGAGCCGACGCGATTCCAAAGTATAGCTGAGCTACATTCATCATGCGTCTGTCTAATCAAATTGACCTTCCGAATCGCGGCCTGCAGCCCAGACGTGTTTCAATCCTTGTCGCGGCGCCCTAGCCCAACGCGATTCAAGTCACCGCCTACCACCCAGACACGATTCAGTTTCTTGTCGCGGCGGTTGTACCCGACGCGATTCAAGTTTCTGCCTCTATAAATTGACCCCCGAGGGTCATTTGTAAGGGGGGGTTCCATGAAGCGGCGAAGCCCTGTTGGATTCTCACCTCGACCTCCGGCCCTAGGAGCATCATCCATGTCAATCCGTCCTTCTTCCTCGGAGTTCGGCACCATCATCTCCTTCCATTCCACGCGTGAGGTGGGAGCGTCCTTCATACCGCACCAACACTTGGGGAAGCACCCCCTCCCCTCTCTTCCTCTTGTTTATATTTTCATCTCTTCTAGGCCCCACATGGCCCCTTTTACTTCTTTTACACACACACATGCATGCACACACAACACACCTAACATTTTAGGGGTTTAAAACCACCATCTGGTGAGTCCTCCCCATTTTACTCATTTCATTTATTTATTCAGGATTCGGTACTACACGCCTTATTTCGCTAATCCCCATTCTTATTTGTCTTTTTTGCAAGGGTAATTAACGAGGAAATGCCCTCTACCACGGCCGGCCATGTTCGTAGAGGAAGAGAGGGCCCACATCATCCCCCGCGCAATCTCCCCGCTAAAAGGTACGTGCGATCATTCTTCCATCTGCACCCCTCGTCGTGCATCTTCCATTCGGCACCCATACGTGCCTGGCGATCACGTTCATTTCATTTTCCCCCCTTTATTCATCACCCCTCTTCGTGGACCACACGTCGTCCGTCGGTGGTGTCTACACCTATGTTTTCAGTAACTTGGGTCTAGAGACAGTGCAAAATCGATCGACCTAAATGTACAGTGTCAGCACATTCAAAATACAAGTGTTTGAAGAATGGTCAACCAATCTGGATAAAACGGTCGACTGATTACGACGTGAACTTTCCTAAAAAGAGTCCTACGAGGGTTGAACTCCTTCCAAACTTTGAGAGACCTCTTGGGATTATAAATATAACATATTCTCATGATTTAGAAGAGTTCTCCACACCTCTGAGAATCCACCTTTGTTCCCTAGAGTTCAGAGAGGAGTTTTCTACCCTGGAGGATATATGCAGAACTTGTGAAAGTGCAAAAGCTAGGAGAAGGTGATGTGTGAATCCATAAGGTTTATGGATGTTCAAAAGTGTTGATCTTTATCAGAAAAGCACGGATTTGGTGTTCCTTGTACAAGATCTTCACCTGGAGATTTCTACATCGCATGTACAACAAGTTGACGTCGTTGGGCAAAGACGATCAGATTAGTCGATCTTTGTGATAGGGAGAATCTATTCTTAATTTTTTATTTTATTGTTTCCTTTGTGAGTGTCATCAATGTTCGTATTTGAACTTGATATCATTGTGTGTGTGCTCAGTTTGTGAGTACGGGGTTGGGTTTGGATTCTTGTACTCGTCAAACAAGGGTCGTGGTGGGGTTTGTGTTGTCCTAGGGGAAACAACTATGAGAGGTTTGTAACTTGTACCTAGCTAAACAAGTTAATGGAGAAATCCTCACAGGGTGTGAGGTAGTGGACATAGGTGCACATGTGTATGTTGGCCGAACCAATCTAAATCTTGTGTGCATGTGTGGTTTGTTTTCATCTTTTCTATCTCCATTCTTTGCACATTAGGATAGTTGGTTTCATTGTTTGAAGTATTGTTTACAATTGTGCATCTTATTGTTAGATTTGTTTAGTTATGTCTAATCCATACTTATGAAGAAATTTTTAATTAGGCGATAACCAATTCACCTCTCTCCTCTTAGTTGATCATCGTACATACGTCTTCCATCAATTGGTATCAGAGCATCATATAAAGAGATGTTGATTAGATAATCAAAATTTTATTAGATTTAAGTTTTATCAAGATCTAAAGATTGAAATTACTCTTGACCTACAAATCTAATTAAGATCCCATCATTCAATTTACTATCAACCGAAATCCAACTGTTAGATTTCACCCAACTCTTAATCCAACCATTAAATTCACTTTGGACCTAAAATCTAATCAACTAGGCACATAATATTAAATAATTATAATATAATATATCATAATCTTGTTGACTCTTTTATTTTCATTTATGTGAATTTTGGTGATAAAAAAAAACTACGATATTATGTGATTAAAATATTATTTTATTAAGTCTATCAACAGAAATATAGGTGGAATTATCGCTCTAAGAATCTCCAAAGTACCTCAAAAATTTAGTCTCAAAGTACTTAATATACTTTTCTAAGTCCATATCTGTTGGATCGAATTCAGAGGTGTGAACAGATCTAGAAGGGGGGGGGGGGTTGAATAGATCTTTAATAAAATTCAGCAGAAGCTTAAGGTATTAAAAATATGACTTCACATTAAAGATCTAATCAGACTCACAGTCTTACTGAACTGATGTGAATGTGTGAATCGATGTGGGTAGAAATTAGATAAGCAATACGAATGCAGAAACTTGTGTAAGCATCTAGAAGAAAGATAGATCAAACCATTGCACAGGAGATTTTTTAGGTGGTTCGGCTCCCAGACGGAGACCTACGTCCACCCCTCACTCAAACCAAGTGAGGCTTCACTGAACGGCTGATTCACAGCTTCAAACACCTGCTGACTCACAGCTTGAACGCTAACTCACAGCTTGCACACCGTTGATTACACAGCTTATTCGCTGATTCATAGCTTCAAGATCACACAGATCTCCTCAATCCACACTCATTCAATATGGATCAACACTCCTAACATCAGTAGGAGCACTCAACAAGTTCAGAGAAAAAGTTTAAACAGAAAAATCAAATACACAGAAGATCAGAGTTAAGGGAGACAAATCCTCAAACACCAGTCCTTCGGTTTTGCCCAATTCCCTTTGGACTGTGTAATCTAAACTTTGAATCTTCAGATCTTGGGAGTTGAAGATGTGCTTCAGATCATCTTGCACATATGCATCATCTGGTTGTGCTTCCCAACCAATTTGATCTGAAATTCTTCAAACTTACCTCAATTCGCAGTACTCTATTTCAGATCTAATTTACAGAGAATTTCAGATCTGAACTCTTGCTCTTGAGCTCCTCCACGGATGCAGAACTTTGTGCTTCTGCTCTTGCTTTGGCTTCCTCTTCCACCTGCTTTCAGATCTTCCTCTTCTTTTCAGCTTTGCTGCTTCTTCTGTGCAAGATCCACGATGCTCTGTTTTCAGATCTGCTGCATGCACATTTCCTTCTTTTTCCTCTGCTGCTTTCTTCTTGATCTGCTCCTCTTTCTATACTCCAGAGCTTTCTCTCACTACTTGGCCTTGATCCCCAAGTCCTCTTTGATGGAATCGATGAATTGCTCAAAGGGATGGCTTCTTCAGATGAGATGGAGGCTAATATAGCCACTGCGTAGTCCCAAACACGTGAGAAAGGTGTGCACTCAAACCCAGGGTGCACACAAGGCTGCCACGTGTCCAAAAGGCCTTTACCTCATTGCCACTTGGATGAAAGGGCAATTTGGTAAATATAGCATCTCTCAAAAAGATCTCAGAAAGAGATCACAGCCGCTGAATTTTATGCTCTGCACAATTCTGGGTTTACAGAAAAAGAGTGTCGACCTACATTTCCATAGTGTTGACACTACTGATCAGAAATTCCAATTTCCCTTTACTGGCAGAACTCTAGTGTCGACCTGATCAACAGACAGAGTCGACCTCCTAAGAATATCTCCAAAACTAGTTCACTGGATGACAACTAGTGTCGACCTTACTCTCAACTAGTGTCGACCTTACTGGCAGCTTGTTCTTCAGGAACTTGCTGAGCAGACTGGTAGAGTTGACCTTACTGTCAAGTAGTGTCGACCTGACTATAACCTTTTCTTCAGAAGCTTGCTGGGCAGTCTGGTAGTGTCGACCTATCTGACAAGTAGTGTCGACCTTACTCTGACTTTTTCTTCAGAAACTTGCTGGGCAGTCTGGTAGTGTCGACCTATCTGTCAAGTAGTGTTGACACTATTTTGACAAAACTTTGCAAACTTATAAATATAAAGAGTAGACCATCAACACATGTCATTATTAGTAAAATATGAAACATTAAGCATAAAGAACATGTTGTTTTGGTATCATTGTGATATATGTCATCATCAAAATCAAAGTGTGAGTATTTGGACAACATTCACAACCAAATGTTTTAGTAATCATTAAAATCAAAGTATGAGAGTGTAGACATCATTAATATGTCATCATCAAAACACAAAACTCAACAATATTGATTATAGAATAAACGGTATTCCAATTAGAGAATAAAATTTTATATTGATTACTAAAGAAACCTTATACCAATTAATAAAGAAACCTTATACCGATTAGTTTCATTCCGATTATAGAAGTGCTTGTTCCGATTAGTGATATACTTGTTCCGATTACTGAACACTCGCTTCGATTACTGAACAAAGCTTTTACTTGCATCGATCACTGACTAAAAACTTGTACAGTATATCGATTACTATTTACATCTTTCAATTTATATCGATTGGTGTTTTAATTGTTCCGATTGGTGAACAACATATCGATTAGTGTTATTTATGTTTTGATTGGTGAACAAAGACTTAATTCATTCTGATTAGTATTATAGATGTTTTGATTACTGATTAACGATGTAGGATTGAGAATTGAGTAAGTGGAGATCTAAAGGGGGGTGAATATCTTCTCTTCGAATCTCTAATTCCTCTTAAAGGCTTTTAAGTGTGTGGAACCAAGTTAACAAAGTTTAGATCAAATTACTTGAAGTTTAATGTTTGAATGATCTTAAGATGAAGTGAAAATGTGTGTTCCATCAGTGTAAACACAGTGAGGGTGTGTGTTAAGAGGTGTATGAGCATGCAATCACGATGAAACTAGAGTTTTAAGGTGGTTTGGATTTCCAAATTAGAAATCCTACATCCACCTCTTTCTTTTGAGAGAACATACACACTAGATGTAAGATCTACACATAGTTCTGGATCTAGATCAACTCAATCTGATCCAACACATACACACATGATTCACACAGGAATCTCGATCTAGATCAAACCGATCTAATCCAACACACACATGATTCACATAGGAATTTGGATCTAAATCAAACCGATCTGATCCAACACACACACAATCTGAGAGAGTACGTTCGACTGGATCTTCCTGGTCCTCAGATCGCTTCATATGGATGCACTAGAAGGAACGCCTTTCTCTCCAGGATGAAGTCTTTGCTCCAGATGATCACTGTGTTCTTCAACATTTCTCCACTCTTCTCACTTTTGCTCTAGTCTTCTTGCTTAGCTCTCTTCAATATGGTTTTTGCAAATGGTTCTATCGTTCTCCAGATGAGATGCAAGGAGTATTTATAGCTCTTTCAAACCTTCCTCGTACTTGGGAATAAGTGAGCACGCAGACTTAGGCATTTCTCACATTTGAAGTTGCCAAGGGTCTTTCCCTTGCAACACAGAAATTATTCAAGATTAATAAGGCATTTATGACAAAAGGAAATGTTGTCATGTTTTCTTGACCAATCAATGCATAAGGTAACCAATTGATTGCTAAATAAGGCAACCAATCGATTGGACAACAAAACAAAGCAATCGATGTGGAACTTAACTAACCTAGGTCGACATACCCTCCTCATGTGTCTACACATAGATTATCTAGCCAAAAATAGCTTACTGGAAGCACAACTTTTATCGACACCCTGATGAATCATATGTCGACATACCAGACAAATTGTTCAACACAAGCTTATTGGAATCTGTCATGTGTCGACACCTTGATGAGAGTGCATCGATGTTGGACCGAGATGGCACTAATGATGTCCTAGAGGGGGGGTAAATAGGACTTCTTGTGCTTTTAAAATTTTTATCTGAAATTAAACAACACTAAATAAATCTGTTAGATTTTAGTGTGGTGTGTGATTCAAGTGTAAATTGGCGGAAACAATCACACAAATGTACAAAGAGTTTTATCCTAGTTAGGCCCTTCCCACATGGACGTCCTACATCCAATCCTCAAGTCAACCACTTGAGATTTCACTAACTGTCAAGAGAACTTGGCCTTCTCTCACCCTTGAGAGGTATTACAAGTCCACTTGCTCCCAAGCAAGTCTTCCCTTACCAAGGGTACAAGACTACCTTTCACAAGGTCTTCCCTACACAAGAGGGGAACAGCAGGAACAATCCTTCTACAGGATTTACACAGAAAGAAAATGTAAAGACTCTTGTATGTTTGCCTCAAGAATGAGCAAACACACTAAATTCAGAAAGGAGAAAACAATAAGATTTGTAATTCGACTCCTTTCAGAACTACAGAGGTGGACAGAAAGATATGAATTACAAATGCCACCCGAAACAAGACTTCTGTGAGAAAGGAGAGAGCTTGGAGAATTTCTGAATGTGGAGCTCTCAATCTTGTAGCTTGGAAGAAGGCTTGTGGACATCTCTTTTTGCTAGCAGAAGATAGTTGAGAGTTGAAGGAGTTGCTAGCTGGTCTCTAAAAATTCTAAGTGTTCAGATCCCTTGTATATATGTATTCTTTCCTTTCAAACTTTGGCTTCTTTTATATTCTTCAGAAGAATGTAGCCGTTTAAAAAAAATGGTCGTTGGGAATCTGGCCGTTTGAGGAGAGACCTTAAATCCTTTGGATGCTGGTTGAGGTTGTTGTCCATAAGTCTTCCTATCTTTGTCTCTTTTGTTGAGTTGTGTGTTTTGATGATGACATATTGATGATGTCTACACACTCATACCTTGATTTTAATGATGACTAAAACATTTGGTTGTGGATAATGTCTATACACTCATACTTTAGTCTTGATGATGACATATTGCACATATTACAATGATAAAAAAACAACGTGTTCTTTATGCTTAATATTTCATATTTTACTGATAATGACATGTTTTGATGGTCTACTAATTATATTTATAGGTTTACAAAGTTTTGTCAAAATAGTGTCGACACTAGTTGAAAGATAGGTCGACACTAGCTCAGTCAGGTCAACTCTAGTTGACAGACAGATCGACTCTACCAGTCTGCCCAGTAAGTTCCTGAAGAACAAGCTGTCAGTCAGTCGACTCTAACTGAGAGTAAGGTCGACACTAGTTTCCATCCAGTAAACCAGTTTTGGAGAAATTCACAGGAGGTCGACTCTGTCTGTTGATCAGGTCGACTCTACCTGGTGATCAGGTCAACACTAGTGATCTGTCAGGTCGACACTAGAGTTCTGCCAGTAAAGGGAAATTGGAATTTTGTATCAGTAGTGTCGACACTATGGAAATTTAGGTCGACACTAGAGTTCTGCCAGCAAAGGGAAATTGGATTTTCTGATCAGTAGTGTCGACACTATGGAAATGTAGGTCGATACTAGAGTTCTGCTAGTAAAGGGAAATTGGAATTTCTGATCAGTAGTGTCGACACTATGAAAATGTAGGTCGACTCTCTTTTTCTGTAAACCCAGAATTGTGCAGTGCATAAAATCTAGTGGCTGTGATCTCTTTCTGAGATCTTTATGGGAGATTCCATAATTACCAAATTGCCCTTTCATCTAAGTGGTAATGAGGTAAAGGCCTTTTTGGACACGTGGCAGCCTTGGGTGCAGTCTAGGTTTTTGTGCACATCTTTCTCACATTCTTGGGACTGCACAGTGGCTATATAATCCACCATCTCATCTGAAGCAGCCATCCCCCTCCAGCCATTCATCGATTCCATCCAAGAGGACATGGGGATCAAGGCCAAGTAGTGAGAGAAAGCTCTGGAGTGTTGAAAGTGGAGAAGATCAAGAAGAAAAGCAGCAGAGAAAGAGGAAGGAAACATGCAGGCAGCAGATCTGAAAACAAAGCATCGTGGATCATGTAAAAGAGAAGCAGCAGAGCTGAGAAGATCAAGCAGATCTGAAGGAAGGTGGAAGAGGAAGTTTGTGCAAGAGCAGAAGCACGAAGCTCAGCATCTGTGGAAGAACTCAAGAGCAACAACTCAGATCTAAATTCTCTATAAATCAGATCCGAAACAGAGTATAGTGAATTGAGGCTGATTTGAAGGAGTTCAGATCAAATTGGTTGAGAAGCACAACCAGATGATGCGTTTGTGCAATATGATCTGAAGCAGAACTTCAACCATCAAGATCTGAAGATTTAGAGTTCAGATTCATCAATCCAGAGGAAATTGGGCAAAGTCGAAGGACTGGTGTTTGAAGATTTGTCTCTCTTAACTCTGATCTTCATGTGAATTTATTTTTCACTTTTAAACTTTACTCTGAACTTATTGAGTGCTCCTACTGGTGATAGGAGTGTTGATCCCATACTGTGTGTGTGTGGATTGAGAAGGTTTATCAAACCTTGAAGCTGTGAATTAGCGGATAAGCTGTGTAATCAGCAGTTAGCAAGCTGAGAGTCAGCAGATGTTTGAAGTTGTGAATCAGTGATTTAGTGAAGCCTCAATTGGTTTGAGTGAGGGGTAGACGTAGGTCTCCGTCTGGGAGCCGAACCACCTTAAAACATATCCTGTGCAGTGGTTTGATGTATTGATTTTCCACTAGAATGCTTGCATAGGATTTTGATCACCTTCTAAGCACTCACACGCTTATAGATAGATGATCTAATGTACTTTAGATTCCTATGAGTTAATCAAATTAGTGGGTACCTATTCGAATAGAGATTTTTAATCTGTCATATTTTTAATTGTATAAAGTTTCCGTTGTAAATCTATTCAACCCCCCTTCTATATTTGCCATTTTACTGCATCTGCGATCCAACAATTGGTATTAGAGCCTAGGATCTCCACTCTTGTGGTCTAACAGCCCGGAGAGTACAGGTGAAATGGATCTAAGGGGATATATGCCAGAAGGGCACTCTAGGTATAGACTTCCTTATTTTGATGGTTCAAATTATACTTACTGGAAAACTCGTATGCAGGTATTTTTAAGAGCCCAGAATCATCAAATCTGGAAGGTGGTTAGTAGTGGACCATATGAGCTCCCAGTGGATGAAGAAAGATGGACAACAGAGCAAATCAAAAATTCAAATGCTAACTGGAGTGCAATGAACATCATGCACTGCTCCCTTCACCCAACGAAGTTTTCAAGAGTTTCCTCATATGCCACTACCAAAGAAGTATGGGATCGTCCAATGGTAATCTACGAAGGTACTTCTGAGGTAAAGGAAACCAAAGTCAATTTATTAATTTCTGAGTATGAAGCCTTTAAAATGGAAAATGGTGAAACCATCTCAGAGATGTGTGATAGATTGACGCTTTTGACAAATGGCTTGAAGAGTCTAGGAAAAACATTTACTGAACATGAACTTGTCAGAAAAATTCTTAGATCCTTGACTTCTATTTGGCATACAAAAGCTATTGTAGTTGAAGAGTCTAGGAATTTGTTTACTATGACTATTGATCAATTGATTGGCTCCTTAATAACATATGAATTGGGTTTGAAAAGGACAGATATTGATGTTAAGAACAAGAAGTCACTAGCACTTAAAGCAAGTCCTAGTGTGAAAGAATCAACTGAGGAAGAAGAATTTTCAAGCTCAGGTGACTCAAGTGAATCTGCCTTACTTACAAGAAAATTTAGAAAGTTTTTAAGAAAAGAAGGTAAAAAATTTCTTAAAAGAAGACCTCAGGTAGACAACTCTTCCAAACAGAAACAATTTGCTAACAAATGTTTTAACAGAGTTGTTTGTTACAATTGTAGAAAACCAGGACATGTCAAACCAGAATGCCCAGATGCTCAAAAGAAGATTCAACCAAAGTGGAAGAAAATCAATCCAGAGCTATGATAGGAACTTGGAGTGAAGAAGAAGAAAATTCAGAAGATGATGAGGATGAGAGCAAGATATGCTTGATGGCCAGGGAAAACTTTAATGGTTCGGTAAATTTCAACTGTTCTCTCAACTCATGTTCTAACAGTGATAATGAGGAATTCTCTTATGATGAATTGAAAAATCTTTGTGAACATTTGTGTAAAAGAATAAAGAAAATGAAATCTGAAAATAAGCTTCTAAAACTTGAAATTCAGTCAAATGAAACCATGTTGGAAAGTTCACAAACTATTTCAAAAGAAAAAGAAAATCTAAAATCTAAAGTTAGAAATTAAAGAAACAAATTGCAAACATGGCTCATGATCATCAAGTAAATGAAAAGCTTAAATAATTGGTTGAAGAAAATCATCATTTGAAAAAGAAAATTGAAAGCTTACTTTCTGACAGAACATTGAATAATGAATGCAACAGTCTAAAAAGGATGAATGACAAGCTCAAAGCTGAAAAAGAAAAATTGACAAATGAACTTGAAGTTGCTGTGAATAAAAATCAAAATTCTGAAAAGAAAATCACTGAATTAAATAAGACTGTTGAAAGTCAAAAATCTGCTTTGTCTAAATTTGTGTAGTGTAAACAATCTGAATAATCTTCTTGGAATGAAGGTTAACTTTCAAAAGGAAGGTTTAGGATATAACCCTAAAAATAAAAACAACTTTGAAAATAAAACAAAAACCTCTTTTGTCAAAATTGTTGCTAACAAAAACGTCATTTCATCTAATGAAAAACCAGTGACAGTTCCTGTTCAGAAAAATGCTCAGAAACAAAAAGAGAAATTGAAGAAAAACACAACAAATAAAAAGAAACATGTGTTTGCTAAAAACCTGAAACAGAAAATTGAAAAACAAACAAGTTTCTATAAAGGTTCCCAACCTTCTTCATCAACTCAAAGTGCTCCAAGGCAAGCTTCAAATTCACATCATGTTAGAAGTTACCAAAAAGTAAAGGCTCCTCAAAGAAAAATGGGGTTCTAGCACAGGTACTCAAGCAAAGGTATGTACCAGGTAAGGAATTCTCAAACTTGCTTTTATTGCAATAAACTTGGTCATCTTACCAAACATTGCTGGAATAAAAATCAAAATTTCAATAAACATGTCAAATTAGTCCAATGCTTTACATGTCATAAATTTGGTCACATTTCTAAGGACTAATGGTACAGAGATGATTTTCTTGTGCATGCTCCCAAGCCTCGTACTCATAAACATGCTAATACACATGTTCATGCACATAGGAATAAATATCATGTTCATACTCGAAATGTTCAGAAATTCCATGTGTATATGGACAAAAATGCTGCACAAAATCATTTTGTTGCTGCTTATATCAAAAATTCAAAAAATAGAAAATTTTATGAAAACATAGATGCATTGAACAAAACAAAGAACAAATAGGGAACTAATGCTGCTCATAGTTCCATAAATGGAAGAACTGCATCTATACCAAAAATAAAATCTTTTTGGATTTAAAAATCATTGTTGCATTCTAACATTAATTTCATTGCAGGACCCATGTATGTGTGGGTCCCAAAGGTAGCTTGATCAGCAAGCTAATGAGCCTTGTAGCCATATTTTTCCATCCAGAATCAAGTTAATGGCTTTGCAAGGCAAGAAAAGTTGGAGAACACGAGTAAAATCTTTGAAAAAGAAATGAACACTGTTCAGGTAAAATCTCATATCATTTCAGAATTAAATTGTTTGAGTTGGAATAACTTTTTAGATCTTTATCTGAGGAATGGAAAATGTGTTGTATTACTACCCCCAACAATAATTCATCTTAGCAATGGATATCATGGCTGTATCAACATGCTTGTATGAATTTACCCATGATTCGTAGTGCATGTTACCTCCCTATGACTTTTGGTATATCAAATGGTGAAATGTGGAAGGATAAGTTATGCTTGTCTGAAAACTATCATTATGCGTGAGTAAAATACTTCGTCAAGTACCAAAAGTCATATTTTGCATAAAGCTAATTGCGTGCAAAATCATGTGTGAATTGATTTAAACTTCTTCATTTCATGCACATGTTAAGGGGGAGAAAATTTGAAATAGTGCAAAAATGTTTTTGATGCTGCATTCTGAATAAGTTTTTCAATGTCATGTGTTGACACACTGAAGATCATGTGTCAACACAATTTCTTCAAGTTTGTATTCAGAAATGCTATTCTGAATCTGTTTTAAATGATGAATTGAGGGCAAATTATCTAAAATTCTCAAATTATTGTGGTGTTTTGATGATGTTCATATTGCATGAAGTAAAACAATCATGTTCAATCTCTTGAATCTCAATCATCAACACTTTGAATGATATTTGCTCAGAATTTCTTATACTTTTATTCTCATTTGGAATGAACTCATAAATCACTACTCTGTGTGAAGGATTCAATTGCAGAATCAATTCTTGGCTTATTTTTGATCTCTTCATGTTTCATTCAAATCAATTCAAGGTTCCTTTGATATTTTTATATGAGAATTAAAATTTTGAATATCTGGAGTATTTGTGCTTTTGGATTAAACATGAAGATGAAAAATAAGATTCGAGTAATGTGCCTATCTCTATTCTCAAAGCTTACTTTAGATTTTTTATTACAAAACACTTTAAGTAGACACATGAGTTGTCTTGAGTTTTATATCACGAGAAATTCTGAAGTTTTATTTTTTTAACAAATGTTAAGAATGATATCTTAACAACTCAAGACCATGATCTATTAAGGGAAAAGCTACTTGTCACCTAATGAAAAGTAATGAAAGTTCTGAAAGAAAATTTTCAAGAAAAAGAAAGTTTTTAAGGAAAATTGCAGAGCAATGATTAGTACACTGAGTAACCAGGTTATTCCACCTGAGACGTGGTTGGACTTGAGTCAAAAGGTGATGCTAAGTTTTCTCTGTTCAAAAAGAAGCAAACAAATGGTTAACATGACTAGTAGTCAGGCACTCTTGCACTGGGTAAGTGTGTGTGCTTGCACAGAAAAGCATGAATTTAATCTTCTTTGCTAATTTTCTAAAATATCTCAAATGAAAGAAATAAATAGAAAAAGAAAAAGGTGTACAAAGTGCAGCTTACCTAAAATAGAAGTCATATTTTTCAAGAATATTAAATTGCTATTCTACATTGTGTTAAGATTAAAACCTTGATTTTCTAATGATATACACTCTTGACAACTCAATTTAGGTCACAAAAATCACGTCACATTTGTAAATAAAATTTCTGAAGAAGTGATTTTTAATGATAAAGAACTGACATAAAAACTTAATCAAAAATCATCTTTATTTTTAACCCTTGCTGCACAATATGAAAGGTACAATTATATTATTTTTCATATGCTAAAATCATTGTGTACCTTGATACCTTCACGACCCCTTCAAAATCATTATTTGTGCTCCTTGCAATACAGTCTCTTGTTTAGGGGGAGCAACTTTTTTGTTGATCTCTGATTTTATGCCACAATCAATTGGTTTCATCACTTCTATTGGTTTCACATCATTTCTATTGATCCCTATTGAGTTGGCAGTGGACAACTCCAATACTATTAAAGGGGAGAGTTGTTTCACTTAGGGGGAGAATTCTGCATATTTGTGAGATTTATGAGACCTCTGGTCATATTCTTGATCTTGGGGGCTATTTGTTTTAATGGGCGAAAACCTAAAAAGGGGAGAGATTCAAATTACATTGCATGTGCCTTTCAATCTTTTTGATGTTGTGAAAAAGGGGGAGAGAATGTTCACAAATTCAAAGTTCCTGAATAAAGGGGGGAGAAAGTTTCTGTGAAAGAATGTTGTCATGTTTTTAAGTATGTTGTCAAATATTGTCATGTTTTGTCATCATCAAAAAGGGAGAGATTGTTGAGTTGTGTGTTTTGATGATGACATATTGATGATGTCCACACACTCATACCTTGATTTTAAAGATGACTAAAACATTTGGTTGTGGATAATGTCTATACACTCATACTTTGGTCTTGATGATGACATATTACACATATTACAATGATAACAAAACAACATGTTCTTTATGCTTAATATTTCATATTTTACTGATAATGACATGTTTTGATGGTCCACTCTATATATTTTTAGGTTTACAAAGTTTTGTCAAAATAGTGTCGACACTAGTTGAAAGATAGGTCGACACTAGCTCTGTCAGGTCGACTCTAGTTGACAGACAGGTCGACTCTACCAGTCTGCCCAGTAAGTTCCTGAAGAACAAGCTGTCAGTCAGGTCGACTCTAACTGAGAGTAAGGTCGACACTAGTTTCCATCCAGTGAACCAGTTTTGGAGAAATTCACAGGAGGTCGACTCTGTCTGTTGATCAGGTGACTCTACTGGTGATCAGGTCGACACTAGTGATCTGTCAGGTCGACACTAGAGTTCTTCCAGTAAAGGGAAATTGGAATTTTGATCAGTAGTGTCGACACTATGGAATTAGGTCAACACTAGAGTTCTGCCAGTAAAGGGAAATTGGATTTTCTGATCAGTAGTGTCGACACTATGGAAATGTAGGTCGACACTAGAGTTCTGCCAGTAAAGGGAAATTGTAATTTCTGATCAGTAGTGTCGACACTATGGAAATGTAGGTCGACTCTCTTTTTCTGTAAACCCAGAATTGTGCAGAGCATAAAATCCAGCGGCTGTGATCTCTTTCTGAGATCTTTATGGCAGATTCCATAATTACCAAATTGCCCTTTCATCCAAGTGGCAATGAGGTAAAGGCCGTTTTGGACACGTGGCAGCCTTGGGTCTCTAGGTTTTTGTGCCACCTTTCTCATGTTCTTGGGACTGCACAGTGCTTTATAAGCCACCATCTCATCTGAAGCAGCCATCCCTTCCAGCCATCCATGATTCCATCCAAGAGGACGTGGGGATCAAGGCCAAGTAGTGAGAGAAAGCTCTGGAGTGCAGAAAGAGGAGCAAATCAAGAAGAAAAGCAGCAGAGAAAGAAGAAGGAAACGTGCAGGCAGCAGATCTGAAAACAGAGCATCGTGGATCATGCAAAAGAGAAGCAGTAGAGCTGAGAAGATCAAGCAGATCTGAAGGAAGGTGGTAGAGGAAGTTTGTGCAAGAGCAGAAGCACGAAGCTCAACATCTGTGGAAGAACTCAAGAGCAACAACTCAGATCAGAATTCTCTATAAATCAGATCCGAAAAAGAGTATAGCAAATTGAGGCTAATTTGAAGGAGTTCAGATCAAATTGGTTGAGAAGCACAACCAGATGATGCGTTTGTGCAATATGATCTAAAGCAGAACTTCAACCCTCGAGATCTGAAGATTTAGAGTTCAGATTCATCAGTCCAGAGGAAATTGGGCAAAGTCGAAGGACTGGTGTTTGAAGATTTGTCTCTCTTAACTCTGATCTTCATGTGAATTTGTTTTTCACTTTTAAACTTTACTCTGAACTTATTGAGTGCTCCTATTAGTGATAGGAGTGTTGATCCCATACTGTGTGTGTGTGGATTGAGAAGGTTTATCAAACCTTGAAGCTGTGAATCAGCGGATAAGCTGTGTAATCAGCAGTTAGCAAGCTGTGAGTCAGCGTTCAAGCTGTGAGTCAGCAGGAGTTTGAAGCTGTGAATCAGCGGTTTAGTGAAGCCTCACTTTGTTTGAGTGAGGGGTGGAGGTGTAGGTCTCCATCTGGGAGCCGAACCACCTTAAAAATATCTTGTGTAGTGGTTTGATGTATTGATTTTCCACTAGAATGCTTGCATAGATTTTGATCACCTTCTAAGCACTCACACACTTATAGATAGATGATCTAATGTGCTTTAGATTCCTATGAGTTAATCAAATTAGTAGGTACCTATTTGAATAGAGATTTTTAATCTATCATATCTTTAATTGTATAAAGTTTCCGCTGCAAATCTATTCAACCCCCCCCCTTCTATATTTGCCATTTTACTACATCTACGATCCAACAACTGGTATCAGAGCCTACGCTCTCCACTCTTGTGGTCTAACAGCCCGGAGAGTACAGGTGAAATGGATCTAAGGGGATATATACCAGAAGGGCACTCTATGTATAGACCTCCTTATTTTGATGGATCAAATTATACTTACTAGAAAACTTGTATGCAAGTTTTTTTAAGAGCCCAGAATCATCAAATCTAAAAGTATTTAGAAGTGGACCATATGAGCTCCAGAGGATGAAGAAAGATGGACAACAGAGCAAATCAAAAAGTCAAATGCTAACTGGAGTGCAATGAACATCATGCACTGCTCCCTTCACCCAACGGAGTTTTCAAGAGTTTCCTCATGTGATGTGCCACTGCCAAAGAAGTATGGGATCGTCTAATGGTAATCTATGAAGGTACTTCTGAGGTAAAGGAAACCAAAGTCAATTTATTAATTTCTGAGTATGAAGCCTTTAAAATGGAAAATTATGAAACCATCTCAGAGATGTATGGTAGATTTACTCTGTTAACAAATGGCTTGAAGAGTCTAGGAAAAACATTTACTGAACATGAACTTGTCAGAAAAAATCTTAGATCCTTGACTTCTATTTGGCATACAAAAGCTACTGTAGTTAAAGAGTCTAGGAATTTGTTTACTATGACTGTTGATCAATTGATTGTCTCCTTAATGACATATGAATTGGGTTTGAAAAGGACAGATAATGATGTTAAGAAAAAAAAAGTCACTAGCACTTAAACCAAGTCCTAGTGTGAAAGAATCAACTGACGAAGAAGAATTTTCAAGCTCAGGTGACTCAAGTGAATCTGCCTTGCTTACAAGAAAATTCAGAAAGTTTTTAAGAAAAGAAGGTAAAAATTTCTTAAAAGAAGATCTCAGGTAGACAACTCTTCCAAACAGAAATAATTTGCTAACAAAAGTTTTAACAGAGTTGTTTGTTACAATTGTAGAAAACCAGGACATGTCAAACCAGAATGCTCGGATGCTCAGAAGAAGATTCAACCAAAGTGGAAGAAAAATCAATCTAGAGCTATGATAGGAACTTGGAGTGAAAAGAAGAGGATGAGGAAGAAGAAAATTCAGAAGATGATGAGGATGAGAGCAAGATATGCTTGATGGCCAGGGAAAACTTTAATGGTTCGGTAAATTCCAACTGTTCTCTCAACTTATGTTCTGACAGTGATAATGAGGAATTCTCTTATGATGAATTGAAAAAACTTTGTGTACATTTGTGTAAAAGAATAAAGAAAATGAAATCTGAAAATAAGCTTCTAAAACTTGAAATTCAGTCAAATCAAACTATGTTGGAAAGTTCACAAACCATTTCAAAAGAAAATGAAAATCTGAAATCTGAAGTTAGACAATTAAAGAAACAAATTGCAAACATGGCTCATGATCATCAAGTAAATGAAAAGCTTAAACAATTGGTTGAAGAAAATCATCATTTGAAAAAGAAAATTGAAAGCTTACTTTTCGACAGATCATTGAATATTGAATGCAACAGTCTAAAAAGGATGAATGACAAGCTCAAAGCTGAAAAAGAAAAATTGACAAATGAACTTGAAGATGCTGTGAATAAAAATCAAAATTCTGAAAAGAAAATCATTGAATTAAACAAGACTGTTGAAGGTCAAAAATCTGCTTTGTCTAAATTTGTGCAGGGTACAAACAATCTGAATAATCTTCTTGGAATGAAGGTTAACTTTCAAAAGGAAGGTTTAGGATATAACCCTGAAAATAAAAAAATTTTAAAAATAAAACTAAAACTTCTTTTGTCAAAATTGTTGCTAACAAAAACATCAATTCATCTAATGAAAAACAGTGAAAGTTCCTGTTCAGAAAAATGCTCAGAAACAAAAAGAGAAATTGAAGAAAAACACAACAAATAAAAAGAAACATGTGTTTGCTAAAACCTGAAACAGAAAATTGAAAAACAAACAAATTTCTACAAAGGCTCCTAACCTTCTTCATCAACTCAAAGTGCTCCAAGGCAAGCTTCAAATTCACATCATGTTAGAAGTTACCAAAAAGTAAAGGCTCCTTAAAGAAAATGGGGTTCCAGCACAGGTACTCAAACAAAGGTATGTACCAGGTAAGGAATTCTCAAACTTGCTTTTATTGCAATAAACTTGGTCATCTTGCCAAACATTGCTGGAATAAAAATAAAATTTTCAATAAACATGCCAAAACAGTCCAATGCTTTACATGTCATAAATTTGGTCACATTTCTAAGGACCGTTGGTACAGAGATGATTTTCTTATGCATGCTCACAATCCTCGTGCTCATAAACATGCTAATACACATGTTCATACACATAGGAATAAATATCATGTTCATACTCAAAATGTTCAGAAATTTCATTTGTATATAAATACTGCACAAAATCATTTTGTTGCTACTTATATAAAAATTCAAAAAATAGAAAATTTCAAGAAAACATAGATGCATTGAACAAAACAAAAAATAAATCTGGAACTAAGGCTGCTCATAGTTCCATAAATGGAAGAACTGCATCTATACCAAAAATAAAATCCTTTTGGATTCAAAAATCATTATTGCATTCTAACATTAATTTCATTGCAGGACCCAAGCATGTGTGCGTCCCAAAGGTAGCTTGATCAGCAAGCTAATGAGCCTTGTAGCCATATTTTTCCATCCAGAATCAAGTCAATGGCTTTACAAGGCAAGAAAAGTTGGAGAACACGGGTAAAATCTTTGAAAAAGAAATGAACATTGTTCAGGTAAAATCTCATATCATTTCAGAATTAAATTGTTTGAGTTGGAATAACTTTTTAGATCTTTATCTGAAGAATGGAAAATGTGTTGTATTACTACCCCCAACAATAATTCATCTTAGCAATGGATATCATGGCTGTATCAACTTGCTTGTATGAATTTACCCATGATTTGTAGTGCATGTTACCTCCCTGTAACTTCTTGGTATATCAAATGGTGAAATGTGGAAGGACAAGTTATGCTTGTCTGAAAACTATCATTATGCGTGAGTAAAATACTCCGTCAAGTACCAAAAGTCATATTTTACATAAAGCTAATTGTGTGCAAAATCATGTGTGAATTGATTTCAAACTTTTTCATTCCATGCACATGTTAAGGGGGAGAAATTTTGAAATACTGCAAAAATATTCTTGATGCTGCATTCTGAATAAGTTTTTTAATGTCATGTGTCGACACACTGAAGATCATGTGTCAACACAATTTCTTCAAGTTTGTATTCAGAAATACTATTCTTGAATCTGTCTTAAATGATGAATTGAGGCCAAATTATCTAAAATTCTGAAATTGTTGTGGTGTTTTGATGATGTTCATATTGCATGAAGTAAAACAATCACGTTCAATCTCTTGAATCTTAATCATCAACACTTTGAATGATATTTGATCAGAATTTCTTATACTTTTGTTCTCATTTGGAATGAACTCATAAATCTCTACTCTGTGTGAAGGATTCAATTGCAGAATCAATTCTTGGCTTATTCTTGATCTCTTCATGTTTCATTCAAATCAATTCATGGTTCCTTTGATATTTTTATATGAGAAATAAAATTTTGAATATCTAGAATATTTGTGCTTTTGGATTAACATGAAGATGAAAAATAAGATTCGAGTAATGTGTCAATCTCTATCCTCAAAACTTACTTTAGATTTTTTATTACAAAACACTTTAAGTAGACACTTGAGTTGTCTTGAGTTTTATATCACCAGAAATTCTGAAGTTTTGTTTTGTTAACAAATGTTAAGAATGATATCTTAACAACTCAAGACCATGATCTATTAAGGGAAAAGCTACTTGTCACCTAATGAAAAGTAATGAAAGTTCTGAAAGAAAATTTTCAAGAAAAAGAAAGTTTTTAAGGAAAATTGCAGAGCAATGATTAGTACACTGAGTAACCAGGTTATTCCACCTGAGACGTGGTTGGACTTGAGTCAAAAGGTGATGCTAAGTTATCTCTATTCAAAAAGAAGCAAGCAAATGGTTAACATGCCTAGTAGCCAGGCACTCTTGCACTGGGTAAGTGTGTGTGCTTGCACAAAAAAGCATGAATTTAATCTTCTTTGCTAATTTCCTAAAATATCTCAAATGAAAAAAATAAACGAAAAAGAAAATGGTGTACAAAGTGTAGATAACCTAAAATAGAATTCATATTTTTCAAAAATATTAAATTGTTATTCTACATTGTGTTAAGCTCAAAACCTTGATTTTCTAATGGTATACACTCTTGACAACTCAATTTATGTCACAAAAATCATGTCACATTTGTAAATAAAATTTCTGAAGTGATTTTTGATGATAAAGAACTGACATAAGAACTCAATCAAAAATCATCTTTATTTTTAACCCTTGTTGCACTATATGAAAGGTACAATTATATTATTTTTCATATACTAAAATCATTCTGTACCTTGATACCTTCACGACCCCTTCAAAATCATTGTTTGTGCTCCTTGCAATACAGTATCTTGTTTATGGGGAGCAACTTTTTTTGTTGATCTCAGATTTTATGGCCCAATCAATTAGTTTCATCACTTCTATTGGTTTCACATCATTTCTATTGATCCCTATTCAGTTGGCAGTGGACAACTCCAATACTGTCAAAGGGGGAGAGTTGTTTCACTTAGGGAGAGAATTCTGCATATTTGTGAGATTTATGAGACCTCTAGTCATATTCTTGATCTTGGGGGCTATTTGTTTTAATGGGCGAAAACTTAAAAAGGGGAGAGATTCAAATTACATTGCATGTGCCATTCAATCTTTTTGATGTTGTCAAAAAGGGGGAGAGAATGTTGACAAATTCAAAGTTCCTGAATAAAGGGGGAGAGAATGTTTCTGTGAAAGAATGTTGTCATGTTTTTAAGTTTGTTGTCAAATGTTGTCATGTTTTGTCATCATCAAAAAGGGGGAGATTGTTGAGTTGTGTGTTTTGATGATGACATATTGATGATGTCCACACACTCATACCTTGATTTTAAAGATGACTAAAACATTTGGTTGTGGATAATGTCTATACACTCATACTTTGGTCTTGATGATGACATATTGCACATATTACAATGATAACAAAACAACATGTTCTTTATGCTTAATATTTCATATTTACTAATAATGACATGTTTTGATGGTCCACTCTTTATATTTATAGGTTTACAAAGTTTTGTCAAAATAGTGTCGACACTAGTTGAAAGATAGGTCGACACTAGCTCTGTCAGGTCGACAATAGTTGACAGACAGGTCGACTCTACCAGTCTGCCCAGTAAGTTCCTGAAGAACAAGCTGTCAGTCAGGTCGACTCTAACTGAGAGTAAGGTCGAGACTAGTTTCCATCCAGTGAGCCAGTTTTGGAGAAATTCACAGGAGGTCGACTCTGTCTGTTGATCAGGTCGACACTAGTGATCTGTCAGGTCAACACTAGAGTTCTGCCAGTAAAGGGAAATTGGAATTTCTGATCAGTAGTGTCGACACTATGGAAATGTAGGTCGACACTAGAGTTCAACTAGTAAAGGGAAATTGGATTTTCTGATTAGTAGTGTCGACACTATGGAAATGTAGGTCGACACTAGAGTTCTGCCAGTAAAGGGAAATTGGAATTTATGATCAGTAGTGTCGACACCATGGAAATGTAGGTCGACACTCTTTTTCTGTAAACCAGAATTGTGCAGAGCATAAAATCCAGCGGCTGTAAAATCTTTCTGAGATCTTTATGGGAGATTCCATAATTACCAAATTGCCCTTTCATCCAAGTGGCAATGAGGTAAAGGCCTTTTTGGACACGTGGCAGCCTTGGGTGCACTCTAGGTTTTTGTGCACACCTTTCTCATGTTCTTGGGACTGCACAGTGACTATATAAGCCACCATCTCATCTGAAGCAGCCATCCCCTCCAGCCATCCATCGATTCCATCCAAGAGGACGTGGGGATCAAGGCCAAGCAGTGAGAGAAAGCTCTGGAGTGCTGACAGAGGAGCAGATCAAGAAGAAAAGTAGCAGAGAAAGAAGAAGGAAATGTGCAGGCAGCAGATCTGAAAATAGAGCATCGTGGATCATGCAAAAGAGAAGCAGCAAAGCTGAGATGATCAAGCAGATCTGAAGGAAGGTGGAAGAGGAAGTTTGAGCAAGAGCAGAAGCACGAAGCTCAGCATCTGTGGAAGAACTCAAAAGCAACAACTCAGATCTGAATTCTCTGTAAATCAGATTCGAAACAGAGTATAGCGAATTGAGTCTGATTTGTAGGAGTTCAGATCAAATTGGTTGAGAAGCACAACCAGATAATGCATTTGTGCAATATGATCTAAAGCAGAACTTCAACCCTCAAGATCTGAAGATTTAGAGTTCAGATTCATCAGTCCAGAGGAAATTGGGCAAAGTCGAAGGACTGGTGTTTGAAGATTTGTCTCTCTTAACTCTGATCTTCATGTGAATTTGTTTTTCACTTTTAAACTTTACTCTGAACTTATTGAGTGCTCCTACTAGTGATAGGAGTGTTGATCCCATACTGTGTGTGTGGATTGTGAAGATTTATCAAACCTTGAAGCTGTGAATCAGCGAATAAGCTGTGTAATCAACGGTTGGCAAGCTGTGAGTCAGCAGGTGTTTGAAGCTGTGAATCAGCGGTTTAGTGAAGCCTCACTTGGTTTGAGTGAGGGTTGGACGTAGGTCTCCGTCTGGGAGCCGAACCACCTTAAAAATATTCTGTGTAGTGGTTTGATGTATTGATTTTCCACTAGAATGCTTGCATAGGATTTTGATCACCTTCTAAGCACTCATACCCTTATAGATAGATGATCTAATGTGCTTTAGATTCCTATGAGTTAATCAAATTAGTGGGTACCTATTTGAATAGAGATTTTTAATCTGTCATATTTTTAATTATATAAAGTTTCCGCTGCAAATCTATTCAACCCCCCTTCTATATTTGCCATTTTACTGCATCTACGATCCAACAATTGGTATCAGAGCCTAGGCTCTCCACTCTTGTGGTCTAATAGCCCGGAGAGTACATGTGAAATGGATCTAAGGGGATATATGCCAGAAGGGCACTCTATGTATAGACCTCCTTATTTTGATGGATCAAATTATACTTACTGGAAAACTCGTATGCAGGTTTTTTTAAGAGCCCAGAATCATCAAATCTGGAAGGTGGTTAGTAGTGGACCATATGAGCTCCCAAAGGATGAAGAAAGAAGGAAACAGAGCAAATCAAAAAGTCAAATGCTAACTGGATTGCAATGAACATCATGCACTGCTCCCTTTACCCAACGGAGTTTTCAAGAGTTTTCTCATGTGCCACTGCCAAAGAAGTATGGGATCGTCTAATGGTAATCTATGAAGGTACTTCTGAGGTAAAGGAAACCAAAGTCAATTTATTAATTTCTGAGTATGAAGCCTTTAAAATGGAAAATGATGAAACCATCTCAGAGATGTATGGTAGATTGACTCTGTTGACAAATGGCTTGAAGAGTCTAGGAAAAACATTTACTGAACATGAACTTGTCAGAAAAAATCTTAGATCCTTGACTTCTATTTGGCATACAAAAGCTACTGTAGTTGAAGAGTCTAGAAATTTGTTTACTATGACTGTTGATCAGTTGATTGGCTCCTTAATGACATATGAATTGGGTTTGAAAAGGACAGATAACGATGTTAAGAACAAGAAGTCACTAGAACTTAAAGCAAGTCCTAGTGTGAAAGAATCAACTGAGGAAGAAGAATTTTCAAGCTCAGGTGACTCAAGTGAATCTGCCTTACTTACAAGAAAATTCAGAAAGTTTTTAAGAAAAGAAGGTAAAAATTTTCTTAAAAGAAGACCTCAGGTAGACAACTCTTCGAAACTGAAACAATTTGCTAACAAAAGTTTTAACAGAGTTGTTTGTTACAAGTGTAGAAAACCAGGACATGTCAAACTAGAATGCCCGGATGCTCAGAAGAAGATTCAACCAAAGTGGAAGAAAAATCAATCCAGAGCTATGATAGGAACTTGGAGTGAATAAGAAGAGGATGAGGAAGAAGAAAATTCAGAAGATGATGAGGATGAGAGCAAGATATGCTTGATGGCCAGGGAAAACTTTAATGGTTCGGTAAATTCCAACTGTTCTCCCAACTCATGTTCTGACAGTGATAATGAGGAATTGTCTTATGATGAATTGAAAAATCTTTGTGAACATTTGTGTAAAAGAATAAAGAAAATGAAATCTGAAAATAAGCTTCTAAAACTTGAAATTCAGTCAAATGAAACTATGTTGGAAAGTTCACAAACCATTTCAAAAGAAAATGAAAATCTGAAATCTGAAGTTAGACAATTAAAGAAACAAATTGCAAACATGGCTCATGATCATCAAGTAAATGAAAAGCTTAAACAATTGGTTGAAGAAAATCATCATTTGAAAAAGAAAATTGTAAGCTTACTTTTTGACAGAACATTGAATATTGAATGCAACAGTCTAAAAAGGATGAATGACAAGCTCAAAGCTGAAAAAGAAAAATTGACAAATGAACTTGAAGTTGCTGTGAATAAAAATCAAAATTCTGAAAAGAAAATCATTGAATTAAACAAGACTGTTGAAGGTCAAAAATCTGCTTTGTCTAAATTTGTGCAGGGTACAAACAATGTGAATAATCTTCTTGGAATGAAAGTTAACTTTCAAAAGGAAGGTTTAGGATATAACCCTGAAAATAAAAAGAATTTGAAAATAAAAGAAAATTTTGATACCCGAAATTTCATTCTTTTATATTGTGGATGTGTATTTACTTGTTGTGTGTATAGCATGTGTATTCAATTGTGCATATTACTATTTCTATATTTCTCGTGAACACATACATGTATATATATATATATATGATATTTTATGTGAGAATAGGCAATTAGCTAATTTGTGTATATTTTGTATACTAAAATCCTAGGCATATTATACTTAAGTAATACTGTGTATGTTTAATCTAATTACCGATGTACATGTTGTATTTATCTATTTCTTGCATAATGTACATAAATATGTTGTATATTTTTACATATGTCAATTCAAGTGTGTGCATGTAAGAATTAATGATTGTTGTATAGATTATTCTTAGTTAAGTTATTGCATATTTCATCTTAACGATATTATGCATGTACTATCTAAATCTTGAAGTGCATATTATACTACCTATTCCATGGATATTGTGTGTAAATATATGAAGTACATATGTATACATGTGTGTTATCTTATGCATGTGATATCTAGATAATTCTATACGCATTAAGATATCCATAGTGCATATATATATATATATATATATATATATATATATATATATATATATATATATTGTACTTAAATGGTGTTGTGCATATGATATGTAACTACTGTTACCTACCTTGTAAATATATGTGAGTTATTTTTGTACACGTATAAATATATATATAAGTGTGCATGCATTATCTAGCTATCAATGTACGTAATGTATTTATAAATCCCATGCATATTGTATATGTTGTGCATATATTATCATACATCTTGTAAGCAAGTGTGAGTTTATTTCCGTGCATGCAATATAGATTTAAATGTGTAAGAATTATTTAATTATTGATGTGCCTATTGTATTTAATTATTTTATGCATGTTGTAAGTAACCATGGTGTGTATATGTATACATATACATATGTTAATCTTGTTTAAATGATATTTATCTACTTTAAGCATGTTAAATTATTTATGATGTGTAGGGTACTTAAATAATAATGTGCATATAGTATTTAACTAATGATGAACACATTTCATTCATAGGTTCATGCATGATGTATGAAATCATGTAGTGTGTAAGTATATATACATGTATGTATGTTATTTATGCATATTATATTTAATTAAGATTAGTGTAAGTAATATTTAAATAAATATTATATAATGCATGTACTTTATGTGGTGAGGATATATGTAATTATTTTTATGCATATTAAATTATTGGGGTGTATGTATGCATTTATTTCAATGTATGATAGTGTTCTGGCTGATCTGCCCTGTTGGCGACTAGCCTGCCAGGCCAGTGCTTGTCGTCCACATCCCTGGACGCCAATGCACTATTGGCGGCTACCCCCTGGACACCAATAGCATGTTGGCGGCTAGACCCTAGACGTCAACTGTCAGGTTGACTACAACCGATGTTGACGTCAATATCCTCTTGTGTAACGGTTCCAGATTTGTTAACACTCGCGTTTTGGACGATTCCAGATTAGGTGTAAGACCCTTGATTTTTACCTTGCTTGCTTAAGTATATATGTATACGTATGAGAGTATACTATTGATGTATAGATTATTGTGCATAGTATTTATTTATACAAATTGTATGAATTAGTGTTATTGTAATATACATATTGTATACAAGTATATATATATATATATATGTTTAGGTGTGTGGTGTTATAAATTCTGCATATTTTAAGTGAAATTTTGTCGGCCAGTCGGCGTCAACATCGGCTGACGTTGACAAGGTTTAGGCGGCAATATCGATGGACGCCCACTTAGGATAGGCGACCATAGATATGGACGCCAATATCCCAGACCAGTTACGTTTCCAGATCCGGAAACGCCTCCGGAAATTTCGCTATTTGTTTTAGAAACCGTTCCCAACGGCTCTAGGACTTACCCCTTTAGCATGTCCGGCCCCCAACCCTTTATATTACCCAGTTTTCGGCCAGATCCATCCTTTTGACTCTTGGGTCAAAAACCTAGCTCTTCTATGCGAAAACCCCAACTTGAATCTGAGAGATCCGACTTCGGGAGGCTTCATCTGGTGATCTGCATCGACTAGTGACAACTCTGAACATCCGGGAACGACTTCCCCACGCTGGTGTGCAGTGAAGATCAACAGAGAACCCAAATAAGGAGGGATTTGAAGGCTCTTTGGCACAGGCCGAGGAGGGCTTCTCCGGCTTGAATCGTCACTTGTGGATTTTACAAGAGGCAAGTACCCCACTCACATCAACCCTACATGTGTCTAGTATGTCCCAGGAATTTTACGGATTTTTTCTCGTGTCCTGGAACCCCCCATTCAAGTGATTTGTTAACGTTCAGTCTGTGTTTATGCAGACAGGATATTAACGGCAGGATCCCTTGCCGCTAATATCATGCGTTGGCGGCATCATATATTACCGTTAACCTATAGACGGCTACCCCATGCCGTCAAGTTCTTCAGACTGCAACAGTGTGCAAGTCTGCCCTTCTATAAGCTAATTTTTGAGATTTTCCGCATGAGGATATACAGTAAATTTCATATAATATGTAAATACACATGTTTGGGTGTACTGTGAGTTATTGTGAATTTTTGTAATTTGCCTTAATTATTAGAATTCTTTGAATGTTCGACCGACATAATTTTAATTTTGAAAAAAATCTCGTTTGTGAAATATGTATAGAATTTAACTGTCATGAAATTTCTGTACACTGTTTATGAGGTCTAATGCATGATATAAAATTTTGAGAAATTTATAATATCTTTATAGTTTATTAAATTTTCTGAACCGAAAAATAGTGAATATGTCTACTCAATGTAGAAAAGTTAATAATTCGTTCGAAATTTTTTAAATTCCTATAAATTGACATATAATTAGTACTATCAGTATTCATGTATATATTAAGTTGTGGGTCCGAACAATGAAAATTCATGTCAGTTTGACTATTTTTACATTTGATAACATCACTGTTAGAATTTTCAGAAATTATGCATGATTCAGAAAAATGTAAATTTTGATATGCATGATGGTTAAACTGTGATAGATTTCTGGTTACATTTCTGTACTGAACTGATGACAATAGCTATATATAATTGTTTTATGTTAGATATTAACGAATAATGCATGTTAATATGATTAGTGTTTAATTCTGTAAATTTCAGCATGATTAGAATTGTTGTAAAACTTGATTAATACTGAAGATAGTAGTACCATGCTAGGTAATACTGAAGAATGTAAATGTGTGAGCATGAGATAAATGTATAAAAATTTTGCATGTAGATGTATGTGGAAATTTGAGAAAATGTATAAATGTGCCAATGGGTGACACTGCTACCTTAGAGGGTTGTGGAACTGTACTGTGGTCCCCAAGGGAAAGTTCAAAGTGTGTGATGTCCCATGGGCATTGGGATTAAATCCTGGAGGCGAATAAGTATCGCTGGTTAGGGTGGAGAGTGCTTCTCCCGGTTCTGCGCAGTAACTAAGATTTATCACTGGAATGCCTAAGTGATAGATATGTGATGTGATTAGTGTGTGTCCTTCTAAAGTGGTTTGGGCTATGTGTCACGGCATTAAGAAAAAGTGAAAATGTGCTTAAGTGAAAAGAAATGTGTAAATTGTGAACCTGTGTAAGTGAATATGTGTTCATGAAATTCTTATGAAAACATGCAACACGGATAAATTTCTTGTGAATATGACATAATAGTAGTAAAACAGCGAGCTTTTCAGTAATGTAAATGTGTTAACTAGATGAGAATTTATTTTAGAATTCATGTTAAATTGTCGTTATGATATGTGTAAATTCATGTGTAAAATGATCAATATTTAGCTTATGAATGGTTGAATGAAATCAGTTTAGCATATTGAAAGCGTGTAGAAAGCATGTGATAGGATTAGGTTATTTTGTATAAAACGGAATTCCATGTGTAATATGCGTAGAAATTATGCATAGGTCTCTATTTGAATATGATGATCAGTCTGTCCCCATGCAATTTTAATTAATTATATAATATACATATTTTGATGATTAACAAAACCAAACAAGAATTTATCAATTATATCTGATGAATATTCATAAGTCTTAAGTACAGGAAAATACCGAGGTCAAACAAGCCATAAAGGTATGCATTACTACTCTGAAGCTTTAATCTTTTCAACATGAGATTTCTCTAAATCCATATCGATTTCTGTTGAAGTTCATAAAAGACTGAAAAGTCAAGTTTCAAACAAGTCGATGTCACAACGACTTATTAGTTGTAACGACTTCATAAGTTATCATAACGATTTCTTTAGAACTCGCAACGACTTATTAGTTGTAACGACTTCATAAGTTATCATAACGATTTCTTTAGAACTCGCAACGACTTATTAGTTGTAACGACTTCATAAGTTATCATAACGATTTCTTTAGAACTCACAACGACTTATTAGTTGTAACGACTTCATAAGTTATCATAATGATTTATTTAGAACTCGCAACGACTTATTAGTTGTAACGACTTCATAAGTTATCATAACGATTTCTTTAGAACTCGCAACGACTTACTTGTTGTAACGACTTCATAAGTTATCATAACGATTTCTTTAGAACTCACAACGACTTACTTGTTGTAACGACTTCATAAGTTATCATAACGATTTCTTTGATACTCGTAACGACTTGGTAGCCGTAACGATTTCTTTAGTTCTCGTAACGATTTCTTTGATACTCGTAACGACTTGGTAGCCGTAACGATTTCTTAAGTTCTCGTAACGATTTCTTTGATACTCGTAACGACTTTGTAGCCGTAACGATTTCTTTAGTTCTCGTAACGATTTCTTTGATACTCGTAACGACTTGGTAGCCGTAACGATTTCTTCAGTTCTCGTAACAATTTCTTTGATACTCGTAACGACTTGGTAGCCGTAACGATTTCTTTAGTTCTCGTAACGATTTCTTTGATACTTGTAACGACTTGATAGCCGTAACGATTTCTCTAGTTTACTCAACGGCTTGCTTTGCGCAACGACTTCTTTAGAATTCATAACGACTTGATAAGTGTTCATAACGATTTGCTATAACGATTTCATAAGTCATTCAGTTATCGATTTCATATTTTGATATCTTATTCATCTTAAAGCATTGACCAGTCAAAGTCCACGTAGATATCTCTCTGACGCTTTTGCGTTTATGAGATCTAAACATTCTCTGCATGCATGCAGACCATATCATCCTTATCGTGCCTACTCTGATAACGTCTTTAGACTTAACCATTTGGCATTACTATTTTCTTGACTATTGCTACTGACGTTGACTGACATCAAAGACAGCCTATCTGTCTGCTATTTAAGATTGACATCTGTGCAGACCTCTGACTAGCTTCATGGTACAACGTTAAGCAAAAGAAGCCATCGGATATCTTTGAAGATCTCATCTCTTTGCGTGCTCAAGTGATCAAAAGACTGTGACATGAAGCTTCCAAGACTCCAGATGTCATTCAGTCTAACGACTACTCAAAAGAGAGACAACGGACTCTTTAACGTCTATATTTCAAATTGAAGATATATATATACAAGTTAGAAGAACATAAGACTGTTGTTCAAAGAAAAGCATTCAAATTCTTCTGAAGAAAATTGAGAGCCAAGATCCTTCACTCCTCCTAGTTTTTGCTCCTTTGCTCTCCATCAGTCTTGTGAAAATCTTGAGAGAGCCTATATAGTTCTGAGAGTGTAATTGTTTATAATCTCCTTGCTCTCAGTTCTAGTTGCTTCAGATCCTCGCTTATCAAAAGCTGATCTCTAGGGGCTTGAAAGTCATACATTCTTTCTCTGTTTTGTTCCCTTCGAATGTGAAGGAAGACCTGGGTGGTAATCCAGGGTTTGTTCCCTTCGGGTGTGAAGGAAACCTGGTGTATCCAGGGTGTTGTTCCCTTCAAGTGTGAAGGAAGACCAGCTGAGCTGGGTGTTTGTAGCAAGTCCTTAGGGGGACTGTTCCCTAATGAAAAGTCAAGTTGTTTCAAACAAGTCGATGTCACAAACGACTTATTACTTGTAACGACTTCATAAGTTATCATAACGATTTCTTTAGAACTCGCAACGACTTATTAGTTGTAACGACTTCATAAGTTATCATAACGATTTCTTTAGAACTCGCAACGACTTATTAGTTGTAACGACTCATAAGTTATCATAACGATTTCTTTAGAACTCACAACGACTTATTAGTTGTAACGACTTCATAAGTTATCATAACGATTCTTTAGAACTCGCAACGACATTAGTTGTAACGACTTCATAAGTTATCATAACGATTTCTTTAGAACTCGCAACGACTTACTTGTTGTAACGACTTCATAAGTTATCATAACGATTTCTTTAGAACTCACAAGACTTACTTGTTGTAACGACTTCATAAGTTATCATAACGATTTCTTTGATCTGTAACGACTTGGTAGCCGTAACGATTCTTTAGTTCTCGTAACGATTTCTTTGATACTCGTAACGACTTGGTAGCCGTAACGATTTCTTTAGTTCTCGTAACGATTTCTTTGATACTCGTAACGACTTGGTAGCCGTAACGATTTCTTTAGTTCTCGTAACGATTTCTTTGATACTCGTAACGATTGGTAGCCGTAACGATTTCTTAGTTCTCGTAACGATTTCTTTGATACTCGTAACGACTTGGTAGCCGTAACGATTCTTTAGTTCTCGTAACGATTTCTTTGATACTCGTAACGACTTGATAGCCGTAACGATTTCTCTAGTTTACTCAACGGCTTGCTTTGCGCAACGACTTCTTTAGAATTCATAACGACTTGATAAGTGTCATAACGATTTGCTATAACGATTTCATAAGTCATTAGTTATCGATTTCATATTTGATATCTTATTCATCTTAAAAAGACTGAAAAGTCAAGTTGTTTCAAACAGTCGATGTCACAAACGACTTATTAATTGTAACGACTTCATAAGTTATCATAACGATTTCTTTAGAACTCGCAACGAATTATTAGTTGTAACGACTTCATAAGTTATCATAACGATTTCTTAGAACTCGCAACGACTTATTAGTTGTAACGACTTCATAAGTTATCATAACGATTTCTTTAGAATCACAATGACTTATTAGTTGTAACGACTTCATAAGTTATCATAATGATTTATTTAGAACTCGCAAGACTTATTAGTTGTAACGACTTCATAAGTTATCATAACGATTTCTTTAGAACTCGCAACGACTTACTTGTTGTAACGACTTCATAAGTTATCATAACGATTTCTTTAGAACTCACAACGACTTACTTGTTGTAACGACTTCATAAGTTATCATAACGATTTCTTTGATACTTGTAACGACTTGGTAGCCGTAACGATTTCTTTAGTTCTCGTAACGATTTCTTTGATACTCGTAACGACTTGGTGCTGTAACGATTTTTAGTTCTCGTAACGATTTCTTTGATACTGTAACGACTTCGTAGCCGTAAAGATTCTTTAGTTCTCGTAACGATTTCTTTGATACTCGTAACGACTTGTAGCCGTAACGATTTCTTTAGTTCTCGTAACAATTTCTTTGATACTCGTAACGACTTGGTAGTCTAACGATTTCTTTAGTTCTCGTAACGATTCTTTGATACTTGTAACGACTTGATAGCCGTAACGATTTCTCTAGTTTACTCAACGGCTTGCTTTGCGCAACGACTTCTTAGAATTCATAACGACTTGATAAGTGTTCATAACGATTTGCTATAACGATTTCATAAGTCATTCAGTTATCGATTTCATATTTTGATATCTTATTCATCTTAAAGCATTGACCAGTCAAAGTCCACGTAGATATCTCTCTGACGCTTTTGCGTTTATGAGATCTAAACATATCTCTGCATGCATGCAGACCATATCATCCTTTATCGTGCCTACTCTGATAACGTCTTTTAGACTTAAGCCATTTGGCATTACTATTTTCTTGACTATTGCTACTGACGTTGACTGACATCAAAGATAGCCTATCTGTCTGCTATTTAAGATTGACATCTGTGCAGACCTCTGAACTAGCTTCATGGTACAACGTTAAGCAAATAGAAGCCATCGGATATCTTTGAAGATCTCATCTCTTTGCGTGCTCAAGTGATCAAAAGACTGTGACATGAAGCTTCCAAGACTCCAGATGTCATTCAGTCTAACGACTACTCAAAAGAGAGACAACGGACTCTTTAACGTCTATATTTCAAATGAAGATATATATATACAAGTTAGAAGAACATAAGACTGTTGTTCAAAGAAAAGCATTCAAATTCTTCTGAAGAAATTGAGAGCCAAGATCCTTCACTCCTCCTAGTTTTTGCTCCTTTGCTCTCCATCAGTCTTGTGAAAATCTTGAGAGAGCCTGTATAGTTCTGAGAGTGTAAATTGTTATAATCTCCTTGCTCTCAGTTCTAGTTGCTTCAGATCCTCGCTTATCAAAAGCTGGATCTAGGGGCTTGAAAGTAATACATCTTTCCTGTTGTTTGTTCCCTTCGGGTGTGAAGGAAGACCTGGTGGTATCCAGGGTGTTGTCTCTTCGGGTGTGAAGGAAGACCTGGTGGTATCCAGGTGTTGTTCCCTTCAAGTGTGAAGGAAGACCAGCTGAGCTGGGTGTTGTAGCATCCTTAGGGGACTGTTCCCTAATTAGTGAAATCCTGAGTTGTTGCTCAGGGACTGGACGTAGGACTCCAGGAAAGGAAGTCCGAACCAGGATAATCCTTGTGTTGTGTGATGTCTTCCTTGTGTGATTGTTATTAAACTAACTGTAACTAACATAGTTCGAAGAACGTTTGTGTGATTGTTTTTTTGAGTTACAGGTATCTTCTAGATTAATTTTAAAAGACCCATTCACCCCCCTCTGGGCTCGTCAACTGGGCAACAAGTGGTATCAGAGCAAGTCTCTTCGACAAAGAAAGGATCCAACGATCTGAAGAGTAAAGATCCATGGCAGCCCAGGTAACTTTGAAGGTCAGTCCGTCAACCGACCCCTCTCTTCGATGGTGAAGATTATCCTTACTGGAAGACCAGAATGGAATACTTTTTACAAGGACACGACTATCAAATTTGGTCCATAGTAGAAGAAGGTGATCTGTTAGTCACAAAGAGAAAGCTCAATGGACAGATGATGACAGGAAGAAGATTTCCCTGAATTTCAAAGCAAAGAGTATCCTATGCTGTGCTCTAAGTAAGAAGGAATTCAACAGAGTTTCAGCCTGCAAATCATCAATGGAAATGTGGGAAAAGCTCAAGATTACTTATGAAGGCACAGACAGGTGAAGGAAACAAGAATCGATATTATGGTCACTCAATATGAAAGATTTCAGATGCAATCAAGTGAGTCCATAACTCAAATGTTCAGCCGGTTCACTGACATCACAAATGGAACTCCAAAAGTCACAGCAATAGAAGAAGCTAATGATCTGAAGAGAATGTCTGTAGAAAAGCTCATTGGGTCCCTCATGGCCCATGAAATCAATATGGAAAGGCTAGGAGAGTCCTCTAGCAGAAAGAAGCACTCCAACGCCTTAAAGCTGAAGAAGATTCACCAGATGCAAGCTCAGCTGAAAGCGAAAGTGATGCAGACATCGAGAATGAGGAAGCTATGTTATCTAGAAGGTTACAGCGAATTTTGGCTAAAAGAAGAAATTTCAATCTGGTAGAAGGTATTTCAAAAAGAATAAGGATTTCAAGAAGCCAGATGGAAAAGAAATGAAGAAAGGAGAACCCATCTGCTATGAATGTAAGAAGCCAGGACACATTAAGACTGAGTGTCCTAAGTTAAAGAAGCCAGAGTTCAGGGAAGAAGGACAGTTCCAAGAAGTTTAGAAAATACAAAAAGAAAGCAATGGCAGCAGCATGGGAAAATAGTAGCGACTCAGATAGTGAGTCAAGCTCCTGTAGCGATAAAGAAAAAGCCCACTTGGCCTTCATGGCAAACACTGAAGAAAAGGTAACTTCTGACTCATCTTTTGATTCATGCAATGGTTCAGACTCCGATAGTCTAGAAGAGGCTTTTAACGAACTTTATGAAAAATATAAAGAAGTAACTAAACTATTAAAGGTAAGTAAGAAAAACATAGTCTATATAGAAAATACAAACTCAGATCTAAAATCAGAAAATGAACAATTAGAAAGTCAAAATATTGAACTTAAACGAAGAAATGAACTGTTATGTGAAGACCTAAAAGTTAAAATGAACAAATAACTAAACTAGAAAAATAGGAAAGTGCAGATGAATTAAGAAAAGAAATTAAAAACTTAAATAAAGAGAATGATAAACTATCAAGCACACTAGAAAATTTACAAATGGTAAAAACTCTCTAATATTAAAAGGTGCTAGGAGATCAGGTAAGAAGAAAAAATGGGTTAGGATATACACCCAGATAATGAAGAAACCAAGGTCTATCCTAAAACATATCCAACACCAAAATTATACCCGAACAAGATGTAGCATACAAAGCTGATTTAAATACATAGAAAGAGTAACTAAGTTATCCGGCTGTAGTCACTGCAATAAGTTAGGACATATTATAACTACATGCCCAACAAGACATAAAAATGGATATTAAAAGGTAAAATTAATGATACTAACCAATCAGGACCAAAAGAATTGGGTACCTAAAGCTTGATGTCTTTATTTCATGTTAACCCTCGAGCATCCAAATGGTATTTGGATAGTGGGGTGCTCAAGACACATGACAGGAAACCAAAAGTTGTTTTCATCTCCAAGCTGAAGATGGAACAGTTACCTATGGAGATAATGGAAAAGGAATCGTAATAGGCAGTGGCTCTGTGAATAACAAAGGAAAACAGTCATAGAAGATGTGCTACTAGTCAAGGGATTGAAGCACAATCTCATCAGCATTAGCCAGCTGTGCGACAGAGGCCATCAGATCAAGTTTCAAGAGTCAAAGTGCAGTATACTGAAGGATGGAACAGTCATCTTTGAAGCTAATAGAGAAAAGAATTTGTATGTGCTCTATCTTGAAGAACTCAAGGTTCAAAATGTTTGCCTGGCAGCAAATAAAAATAAATCCACAGAATTATGGCACAAACGACTTGGACATTGCAGCATAGATGGCATGAGAAATTGCTAAAGAAGAATCTTGTGCAAGGTCTACCTAAGGTCAGTACAAGTTGGAAGGTGTATGTAAACCTTGTGCTAAGGGAAGCATACCAAAGTCTCCTTCAAGTCAAAGACGATGGTGACCACCTCAAAACCCTTAGAGCTCCTTCATATGGATCTATTTGGGCCAATGAGGACTACTAGTCTTGGAGGAAAGAATTTTGGATTTCTCATAGTTGATGACTACTCAAGATTTACATGGGTATGTTTCTAGAACATAAAGATGATACTTTTGAAAGTTTCGTCAGCTTCAGTAAGAAAGTTCAGAAAGATCAGAAGTTCAGCATTGTGTCTATCAGATCAGATCATGGTGGTGAATTTCAAAATGAAAAATTTTCTAGATTTTGTGATGATCAGGGAATTGAGCACAATTTCTCAGCACCAAGGACACCTCAACAGAATGGCATCGCTGAGAGGAAGAACAGAACCCTTTGGACATGGCAAGAACTATGCTTCAGAATATGATCTGCCTAGATACTTTTGGGCTGAAGCAGTCAATACAGCAAGCTACATTATCAACCGAGTAATGATCAGGCCAATCCTGAAGAAGACTGCATATGAACTATTCAAAGGGAAGAAGCCTCAGATCAGCCACTTCAGAACCTTTGGGTGCCTTGCTTCATTCACAACAATGGAAAAGGGACATTGGTAAGTTGGATGCCAAATCAGATGAAGGCATCTTCATGGGGTACACGTCTAAACCTAAAGGCTATAGAGTATTTAATAAACGTACCTTGTTGATTGAACAATCTGTGCACATTATTTTGATGAAACTACCCTTCCTTGAGAAAGGGAGTAGATAGTGACGATGATGATGCAGAAGAACTATCCAAGAAACTAAAAGATGCATCAATTGAGGACAAGGATGATCCACCTCTGGAAGAATTACAACAAGAAGAAGTTGCTCATGAAAACCTTCCAAGGAGTGGAGATACAAGAAAATCACCCACTTGAAAATATCATTGGTGATCCATCCATTGGGGTAAGAACAAGAGGTAATGTTATTCCTTATGATTATTTAGCCTTTGTTTCTCAGATAGAGCCTAGGACAGTCAATGAAGCTCTCTCTGATGAATCTTGGATAGTAGCCATGCAAGATGAATTAAATCAATTCAAGAGAAACCAAGTATGGTCACTTGTTCCTAGACCATCAAACCATCCAGTCATTGGCACCAATGGGTGTTCAGAAATAAACTGGATGAAACTGGTGCAATCTTAAGAAACAAGGCCAGATTGGTAGCTCAAGGCTATTCTCAAGAGGAAAGCATAGATTTCGATGAAACCTATGCACCTGTAGCTAGACTTGAGGCCATTAGAATATTACTTGCATATGCATCTGCTTTAAACTTGACACTATTTCAAATGGATGTTAAATCCGCATTCTTAAATGGTTTCATAAAAGAGGAATTTTATGTGGAACAACCTCCAGGCTTTGATGACACAGAATTTCCTAATCATGTTTTCAAACTTCACAAGGCATTATATGGTTTAAAGCAAGCACCTAGAGCCTGGTATGAAAGGCTTAGCTCTTTCCTTCTAAAACATGGTTTCAGTAGAGGTCAGGTAGATAGTACTCTTTTTATAAAGTCAAAAAGTCAAACACATCCATTGGGTTCAAATCTATGTAGATGATATCATTTTTGGTTCTACTGATGAGTCTCTTTGCAAGTATTTTGAAAAGTTAATGCAGGGAGAATTTGAAATGAGTATGATGGGAGAACTCAACTATTTCCTTGGACTTCAAATCAAATAAGGAAAGAAAGGAACTCACATCAGTCAAGCTAAGTACACAAAAGAACTATTGAAGAAATTTGGATTCGAAAATACCAAGCCACTGTCGACACCAATGAGTACATCAACAAGAATGGACAGTGACAAAGATGGTAAGAAGTAGATCAAAAGATCTACAGAGGTATGATAGGTTCACTCCTTTATTTAACAGCTAGTAGACCTGATATTTTATTTAGTGTATGCATGTGTGCTCGATATCAGGCAGATCCTAAAGAATCACATTTAATTTCTGTGAAAAGAATATTTAGATATCTAGCAAGATCTCATGACTTAGGTCTATGGTATCCAAAACAATGTGAAATTAGTCTAGTAGGTTACTCTGATGCTGACTATGCTGGATGTAAATTAGATAGAAAGAGCACTAGTGGTTGTTGTCAGTTCCTTGCAGGGTGTTGATATCTTGGTCCTCAAAGAAACAAAATTCAGTAGCACTCTCTACAGCTGAAGCTGAGTACGTGGTTGCTGGAAGTTGCTGCACTCAACTCTTATGGATAAAGCAACAGCTTGAGGACTTTGGATTAAATATCAAATCAATTTCGTTGCTGTGTGACAACACCACAGTGCCATTAATCTCACCAAGAATCCAGTTCAGTACTCAAGGACCAAACATATTGAGGTTAGATATCATTTTATTCATGATCATGTTGCAAATGGAAACATTGAAATATCCTTTATTGATACAAATGGTCAATTAGCAGACATTTCACAAAAACCTTACCTGAAGAGAGATTTACATCTCTTAAAAGGGAATTAGGTATGTGCAATTTGTGATAAAAGTTTGCTTACAGTGGCACATTAAATTCTTAGAATTAAAGTAATTTTTTTTCCCTCCATGGCAATAAGCAAAAGAAATTCAAATTGTATTGTAGTAAACTCTCTCTCATTGAAGTCCGTTTGAATAGTCAAAACTTTTGTCGTTTTCTCCGCCGCTTGGCGCCTCACTTTCCACGTAGCATTAATTTATTCAAAATCGATGACAGAACGATTCGTGTCTCATCGTCTACCTTTTTCCCTCTTTTATCCTGCCGCTTGAGCCGATGCCCTAACAACTCCATCTCAATCCTCTGCAAATTTGAATCTTCCTCCTACTTCCGCAAAATTTCTTGAGGATTCTTTCTCCTCACCTTCCGTCTCCACCCTCCGTTGCCTTTCCCACCTGAATCTATGGCCGCACCTATCATCGCCAGCAGTTTGGGTGGCTACAGCACCGAGTTCCTCACTCCTGAGCAGCAAGAGAGATTTACCTTTGTGAAGACAAAGCTCTGTGGCAACAAAGAAGTAGATGTCGCTAATCTGAGGAAAAGTGGAATGAGCAGCATAGTAGATTTGATCAATCAGATGCAGTGGACAGAAATTTCCACCTTTTCAGAGGTCAGTTATCCAGACTTGGTAAAAACCTTTTTTGTGTGTATGAGAACAGAAGAAATGGGTCTCTGTTTTCTTCAGTAAGGGAACAATGATTAGAATAGACCCTGAGTTGCTAAAAATGTTGTTCAATGTAAAGACTTCCGGATTTAGTGGGGTTCACACTGTGGATGCCCAAGTGAAAGGATTGTGAATTATCGGGCCAGGATTCAAGCTGAGAGACGGCAAAATCGATATAAATCAACTATCCGCCTTCAATCGTCTTCTCCATTTTATTGCTTACAAGTGGCACATTAAATTCTTAGAATTAAAGTAATTTTTTTTCCCTCCATGGCAATAAGCAAAAGAAATTCAAATGTATTGTAGTAAACTCCTCTCATTGAAGTCCGTTTGAATAGTCAAAAACCTTTGGCGTTTTCTCCGCCGCTTGGCGCCTCACTTTCCTGTAGCATTAATTTATTCATAAAATCGTGACAGAACGATTCGTGTCTCATCGTCTACCTTTTTTCCCCTCTTTATCCTGCCGCTTGAGCCGATGCCCTAACAACTCCATCTCAATCCTCTGCAAATTGAATCTTCCTCCTACTTCCCTCAAAATTTCTTGAGGATTCTTTCTCCTCACCTTCCGTCTCCACCCTCCGTTGCCTTTCCCACCTGAATCTATGGCCGCCTATCATCGCCGCAGTTTGGGTGGCTACAGCACCGAGTTCCTCACTCCTGAGCAGCAGAGAGATTTACCTTTGTGAACACAAAGCTCTGTGGCAACAAAGAAGTAGATGTCGCTAATCTGAGGAAAAGTGGAATGAGCAGCATAGTAGATTTGATCAATCAGATGCAGTGGACAGAAATTTCCACCTTTTCAGAGGTCAGTTATCCGGACTTGGTAAAAACCTTTTTTGTGTGTATGAGAACAGAAGAAGATGGGTCTCTTGTTTCTTCAGTAAAGGGAACAATTATTAGAATAGACCCTGAGTTGCTAAAAATGTTGTTCAATGTAAAGACTCCGGATTTAGTGGGGTTCACACTGTGGATGCCCAAGTGAAAGGATTGTGAATTATCGGGCCAGGATTCAAGCTGAGAGACGGCAAAATCGATATAAATCAACTATCCGCCTTCAATCGTCTTCTCCATTTTATTGTCTGTCAAATCCTAGTTCCCAGAAGTGCAACGTTTTCATCTTGCACAAAGGCCGATTCGGACATGATGTACTGGGCCATTCAGAATAAGAGATAAATATGGCCGCAGTGATAATGGAAAGAATGAAGTTTGCAAGAGATCAGGTTTGGGACACCAAGAGTAAGTTAAATGTGTCTCTGCCTTATGCCCACCTACTCACCAAGATCTTCAAACACTTCGGTGTTGATCTCTCTGGGGCAATGGGCCAAGCAATCAGGTCCAGGAACCTGAAGAAGAGTGGCTTCTCTGTGGAAAGTGGTGTCTGGTTCAAGGCTTCAGTTGCTGAAGGTGAAGCCATCATTATCGACACCTCTGTTGTTCATCCGGAGATGGGATCAGCAGATATGACTCTAGAATTGCCAGTGGAGTCAATTTTAGCTTCAGCAGTTGAAGCAGCAGAATCTTCAGGACCCTCCATTACAGAAGTTCAGTCTGAAAGTGCAGTAGAAGAAGAAGGGCGTCTGTAGAAGCTTCAGGATTTCCAAGAAGAATCAGTTCAAACTTTTGCAGAAAGAAGAATTGAGGATCTCCTCCCAGAGGACATTATTCCAGTTGAGGACCCACATCCCTCAATTGTAGTTGCATCGATTCTGGCAGACATCATAGATTCAATTCCTTTTATTTCAAGTGCTCCAGAAACAAGTAGTAGAGTTGCAGATGAGACTGTGGCATCAGGCCACATTGATGAACAAATGGAAGATGTTCCAGTAGAGGTAGAGCACCTAGCTGCCCAAGGAGATTCTGTATTGGAATCTGCTCCCAGTCAGGGGAGCAAGTATCAGATGAAGAAGATGCTCCTATTGAGGTGGAGCTATCAAAAGAAGGTTCAGTAGACGCAACTCCAGATGTTGACAAGGATGAAAATCATGGAGATTCTTCAAATCTGGATCACAGAGAAGGGGAGACTGCAAGCTCTTCGAGCTCAGATGATGATCAACCTCCTCCAGAAAATGAAGGCACGAAGAAAGGAAAAGAGGTTGCCTCTGGAATTCCTCTCCTGGCTGACTCTCCATTTGAGAGGCAGGTTAAGCAGAAATTGTCATAACTTGAAGCCAGTGATTGAAAGGCTGAATGTTCAAGGTGAACTATTATGTTCTCTCCAGTCAGATGTCAACTCTATTTTTCTGAGTCAAGCTTCAGCCAACAAAGAGTTGGCCCAAATCAGAAATGCTATGAAATGGTTTAACAAGGAAATGAGTAGCATGAAAGGAATGCTCTCAGATATTATCAAGGCAGTTGGAGCTCATGCTCCTCCTCCACCAGAAGCAGCAGCATCACCTGAAGCAGCACCAGAAGCAGAAGCAGCACCAGAAGCAACAACAGCATCAAAAGAGGTAGGGCCAACAGGGCCAGCTGATCAGGATGCAGGGCCAACAGGGCCATCTGAGCAAGGATCCGGACCATTGGAGAATGAGTCTGTGCAGATAGAGGCAGAAGAGCTCTTGGCACCCAAGCCCCCAGCTTCCTCTTTCCCCTCTCACACACCTATTCCTCCAACTCCACCATCAGCTCCTACAGCACCTCTTGCTCCTCAAACCTTCAAGAAGCCCCAATCTAGACCAATTTCCTCTCCTACACCATTTCAGTCCACCATTCCTTCTCCTTCCCCTATATTTGAGGCCCCTCCAGCATCCTCAGCTAGAGCATCCTCCTCCTCCTCCTCTGGTCCCTCACTTGGACCAACTGATGATCTCCATACTACTTCACACTCTTTTCTTCATCCTCCTCCTCCCCCGTCTTTCGTCACTATCATACCTGAACATGCTCAACTCAATTCTCCCTTTATTGAAAAGATAAAGGATGAATTTTAGGAAGTGATCCTCAGGTCTGGTTGAAAGTGGGAGAACATGTTCACAGGGCAGATCCTTCTATTCCTGCCTCCAAGAAGAGGAAACTTACTTCTACCTCTTCCTCTTCCTTTGAACCCAAATACCCTCCTTTATGGTTTTCTCTCACAGTGGACAACAAACATAACCCACTGTATAGGGAATACCTTTCCAAAGTTGCTTATGCCACCATCATCAACCTTCCCTTTCAAAACCTTACCGATCATTTGCACACCATTTTCCCTTATACTTCTCTTTCAAAAACCGAAAAATCCAAATTTTCTCTCTTGCTCACTCCAAATCTGAAGAGCAGTGGGCAACGGTCACAAGGATCTTCTCAAGAAGTTCATTCTTGCCAAATCTGCCAGATTTCCTCCAAGGGACCACTCCTTGACTCTCTCTGAGTGGTTCAGGATGTACCACCAAGAACTCTGGGGACCCTACATTCAATCGGAAATCAAGATGATCAGGCATTTCATGCTCTTCAACAACTACAGATATATTCATAGACTTCCAAAAGTTCAGCTCTGTCAGTTCAGGAAGGCCATTTCAGCTTTGTCTCCACTTATCTCTCACACTTCAGACATTTAGGTAGATTTTGCTACACTTCAAATACCTGAGGAGATAGCCCTTCCTCAAATTCACTTTCTAGTTATGGAATCCTCTGTAGGATCCATCATCTTCGAGCGTTTTGCCAGAGTCTTGGGCAAAATTAAAGTGCAGAAAGGCTACCTGGTTTCCTTTTCTAGATTCCTATTCAGGAATATCACCAGGGTCATGTAAAGGCTGAAGTTCTCTCCTCTATCCTGTTTGAATGTGAAAGGCTCACATCCTCTGAATGGTCCAAGTTCTACCCCCTGTCCGCTCAGCAGTTGTCAGATCTCAATGAAGCTCAGGCCAGGGAAGGCAAACCAGCTATTTCTCCAGCCACTTTCCTAGATATGAACTCCATTAATCTTGTTAATGACCCCTTCAAGGTCTGGGAAGAAAGATACAAAGTGTATGTGGCTTTGCACCAAGCTCTCAGAGCTCACCAAAATCACTACCCTGTAACCATGGACCAGTTCCTCTCCTGTGCCAGCTTTGGCACCTCTCGTTTTCTCAAGATGAACATGGACAAGGATGCATATGCTGATCTTCTCTATCAGCATCTAGATCTTCATCTCAAATGGATGACTCCCACCATGGGACCCTCTTACTCTGTGTCTTTTGGAGCTTTTAAAAATCTCTTTGAAGAGCAGGAAGTTCAGGCATGGGAAACCATCTCCCATTTTGCCTCTCTGTTGTCTCATGCCTTCTATTTACCTGTACCTCCTCAGTAAATGACATGACCCTATGTGTATTCTCTATTTCTCTTTCTCTCTTCTTTCTTTGTCAAAGTTTATCTTTTTGCTTAATGACAAAAAGGGGGAGAACAGAACAAAAAATTCAGATATTTTTATCCATGCTTATTGCTCAGTTTTGTCATCACCAAAAAGGGGGAGATTGATGATCAGTCTGTCCCCATGCAATTTTAATTAATTATATAAATATACATATTTTGATGATTAACAAAACCAAACAAGAATTTATCAATTATATCTGATGAATATTTCATAAGTCTTAAGTACAGGAAAATACCGAGGTCAAACAAGCCAATAAAGGTATGCATTACTACTCTGAAGCTTTAATCTTTTCAACATGAGATTTCTCTAAATCCATATCGATTTCTGTTGAATTTCATAAAAGACTGAAAAGTCAAGTTGTTTCAAACAAGTCGATGTCACAACGACTTATTAGTTGTAACGACTTCATAAGTTATCATAACGATTTCTTTAGAACTCGCAACGACTTAGAACTACGACTTATTAGTTGTAACGACTTCATAAGTATCATAACAATTTCTTTAGAACTCGCAACGACTTACTTGTTGTAACGACTTCATAAGTTATCATAACGATTTCTTTGATACTCGTAACGACTGGTAGCCGTAACGATTTCTTTAGTTCTCGTAACGATTTCTTTGATACTCGTAACGACTTGGTAGCTGTAACGATTTCTTTAGTTCTCGTAACGATTTCTTTAATACTCGTAACGACTTGGTAGCCGTAACGATTTCTTTAGTTCTCGTAACGATTTTTTGATACTCGTAACGACTTGGTAGCCGTAACGATTTCTTTAGTTCTCGTAACAATTTCTTTGATACTCGTAACGACTTGGTAGCCGTAACGATTTCTTTAGTTCTCGTAACGATTTCTTTGATACTTGTAATGACTTGATAGCCGTAACGATTTCTCTAGTTTTCTCAACGGCTTGCTTTGCGCAACGACTTCTTTAGAATTCATAACGACTTGATAAGTGTTCATAACGATTTGCTATAACGATTTCATAAGTCATTCAGTTATCGATTTCATTTTGATATCTTATTCATCTTAAAGCATTGACCAGTCAAAGTCCACGTAGATATCTCTCTGACGCTTTTGCGTTTATGAGATCTAAACATATCTCTGCATGCATGCAGACCATATCATCCTTTATCGTGCCTACTCTGATAACGTCTTTTAGACTTAAGCCATTTGGCATTACTATTTTCTTGACTATTGCTACTGACGTTGACTGACATCAGATAGCCTATCTGTCTGCTATTTAAGATTGACATCTGTGCAGACCTCTGAACTAGCTTCATGGTACAACGTTAAGCAAATAGAAGCCATCGGATATCTTTGAAGATCTCATCTCTTTGCGTGCTCAAGTGATCAAAAGACTGTGACATGAAGCTTCCAAGACTCCAGATGTCATTCAGTCTAACGACTACTCAAAAGAGAGATAACAGACTCTTTAACGTCTATATTTCAAATTGAAGATATATATATACAAGTCAGAAGAACAGAAGATTGTTGTTCAAAGAAAAGCATTCAAATTCTTCTGAAGAAAATTGAGAGCCAAGATCCTTCACTCCTCCTAGTTTTTGCTCCTTTGCTCTCCATCAGTCTTGTGAAAATCTTGAGAGAGCCTGTATAGTTCTGAGAGTGTGAATTGTTTATAATCTCCTTGCTCTCAGTTCTAGTTGCTTCAGATCCTCGCTTATCAAAAGCTGGATCTAGGGGCTTGAAAGTCATACATTCTTCTCTGTGTTGTTCCCTTCGGGTGTGAAGGAAGACCTGGTGGTATCCAGGGTGTTGTTCCCTTCGGGTGTGAGAGAAGACCTGGTGGTATCCAGGGTGTTGTTCCCTTCAAGTGTGAAGGAAGACCAGCTGAGCTAGGTGTTGTAGCGTCCTTAGGGGGACTGTTCCCTAATTAGTAAAATCCTGAGTTGTTGCTCAGGGACTGGACGTAGGACTCCTAAGGAAAGGAAGTCCGAACAAGGATAATCCTTGTGTTGTGTGATTGTCTTCCTTGTGTGATTGTTATTTAAACTAACTGTAACTAACATAGTTCGAAGAACATTTGTGTGCTTGTTTTTTTGAGTTACAGGTATCTTCTAGATTAATTTTAAAAGACCCATTCACCCCCCCTCTGGGCTCGTCAACTGGGCAACTGAATAAACTGTTCATTTCATGCATTATGTGTTAATAGTGTAGCATAAGGAGATGGCGATTACTTGATACATGTATGTTTAGTGTGCTTGGTGTTACTTGTTGAGTTCTTTTGAACTCATTCTTGCTTCGGCGTACAGGTGCAGACGTTTCTACTTCTTCCGAGGAGATCGTTAGGAGCGACTCGGAGCGAGAGTAGGAGAGCTTGTTGTGGATTTGGCATTGTACTTTTTCTTACTTCATAGTATGTAATAAAGACTCTGCGTAGTCTCATGTGGATAATGTATTTATTTTATTTCAGTTATGAAAAGTTAGTTCTCTTTTCTTCTATACGGACTGTGAATAGAATGTGGATGATGGAATAAGACTTCTTTGCAGTTCTTTAAATTCTGTTGTCATGTGATATACTTATATTTGTGTATATTTCACCCTATCATACTAGTGTTGGGTAAATGTCCCACTGTGGCGATGCTTTCTATATCGACGTGGGTTGGTGGAACCGTACTGATATAAAGAGGGTCGTTACATTAGGAAACCCATCCTAATGCGTAGGAAACCTACCCTAAAGTGTACCCAACCCGTCCAACTCTATAAAATACTCATCTTAGGGCGAGGGGAAGGCTTTTAGCATTGGTGAAACCCTAGCATTCGCAATGGAGAAGAGCTGATCTTTGGAGGGCCGGATCTGGCTACTGGAGGTGTTCCCCGAGGATCTAAAACAACTGGAGGGTAGCCTATGCAAAGAGGAAGCACTTCCAACTCCGAGGAACCATCTGCATCAACAGGAGAACCGGATTTAGCGAGAGTTTGAGCACCTTCTTAGCAGGGCCGAGGAGGGCTTCATCGGAATATTTTGATCTTCGTATCTTTTTTTAGAGGCAAGTAAACCCTAGATCTCAATCTTAAACATGTCCCCTAAGTCCAAGGTATTTTTTTGGATTTTTCCTCGAGTCCTGGAACCCCCAAATTCCCCTTTGTATTGAGTGATGTGTGTGTGTGCTGCTGGGAGGAAGTTGGCGGCAGCATCTGCTGCAATCAAGTTCCTGGGTTGGCGGCCAGGGATGTTGCAGTTGAAAGTAGGCAGCCACATCCCTTGCAGTTAACTTCGTCAGTGTCCTGAAAATGCATTGTTTGATCTTCTTTGGTTGTTTAAATGATTTCTGGATATAGGTACATGCTGTAAATTTTGTGTGTGCTTGTATACAGTCATTAGGTCATATCATGAGGTTGCCCTAATTTTCTATGAACTGTGTTAATTATTAAATTTCAGTAACTGAACTATGAGCATGAAATGAGCATGTTTAAATCTTGTATAAATGGATTTTGTTGTGAATTGGATTTCATGATTTTTCCATGACAGGTTGAATACTGATATTAGGTTTTTGAACTGTTAACACCCAACCATGTTAATGTGTACCATGTTTAATGATATTTCGATGAATATGTCTGAAATCTTGTTTAAATTGTAGAAATTATATTTACTGTTCGAAAAATCTGGAAAATTGAAGATGTGATTTGCTTACTATTAATAACCTGTGATAAAAATTTAGAACTAAATTGATGACAGCAAGTATAATTACTAGTTAAACCATGGGAATTATTCATATTAGATGTGTTGGATCTAATCTTGTGTAATTCAATAATTATCAGCATGTTTAGGACTGTAATGTGAGTTGTTTTATTTATAAAAACAGTAGTATCATGATTAGGCTAACTGAGATATGTGCAATTGATAAATAATACTTATAAAGTGATTAAATAGTTTATGTGAAATGTGTGAATAATGAGGAAAAAAAGTGATGAAGTAATTGTGTAATAATTGGGCCGAGATTGACACTACTACCCTAGAGGCTTCGAGAGCTGCACTATAGAAAAGTCCTATGGGAGGCTGTACTTTGAGAAAAGTATATCCTAAAGGCATTAGGATAAAAACCTGGAGGTGGACAAGTACCACTGGATAGGGTGGAGAGGGCTTCTCCCGGTCTGCGCAGTTACCAAGATTCACCACTACATTGCCTAGGTGGTGAGTATGTGATTATGAGTTATGTGATTATGAGTTGTGTTATGAGTTATGTGCTATGAGCTATGTGCTATGAGATATGAGATATGTGTGTGTCCTCTAGTAAGTGGTTAGGACTATGTGTCATGGTATTTTAAGCGATGGAATATGAATAAAGTGTAAGATGATATGCGAATGTGGCACATGAGGAGTGCAAATGATATGATATGTGATAAGTGAAAATAAAAGAGTAAGTGATATGAAGAATATGTGAAAAAATATGTAAGGGAGAGTTAATGTTAATGAGAGTGTGCTTGCATGTGAAAACCAATGTATTAATGCAATATGTTCATGTTTTCATGTAATAATACCTCAATTGCAATACCATGTTTAGTATCATGTCATGTAGTTTAGTATTCTTCATGTAATAGTGTATGTGATAAACATATGTAACCATGTCATTTATGCAATATGAAAAGTGAACATGTAGGATTGTTAAATGGATAAGATAACATGTGAACAAATGTAAATCCATATAATTGAGTTTAATTCATGTCAAAACAGCAAGTGAAGTATGGTTATGAATGTGATAAATACAAGAAAGAATGTTTAGCATAAAGTTCTATGCTTAAGTGCTTATTGTTGCCAACCAACTTGACTATGTTATAACTCTTAAATTCATGCTAATAAATGTGAAACCATGTGTAATGAGATTTATTTACATTAAAACAGCAAGTAAAATATACAAACAAATATGAAAAGTGAATAGTCATCATGCTAGGTTGTTCATTTGTTTATGCTTAATTCTATATTCTAGTTTGTAGAATTGTATCATGAAATGGATTAATGTTTGGATGGATGAATCATACTACATGCTAGGTGTAGAGAACATGTACAAGTGTATGTTAGTATCCATGACTTGGAATAAAAATGTGATAGTCTAAAGCATGTCTAGGTGATTTAAATATGTGTTGATAGTTAGGAGTATGTACCATGTGTATTCTTGTAGTTTAAATGATAGTATGTATTTCCTTGGTGTATGATAGCTTAACATGAATGTGATATGTTCAAGGTTAAGTCTTTGGTTTGCTTGCTGAGTCTTTAGACCCATACTTGCTTTGGCGTACAGGTTGACAGGTATCCCGTGCCAGAGGGAGGCATAGCGAGGAGCATCCTCAAAAGCGAGGAGTAGTTGTGGAGTTTGCTTAGTAGTTGTACTTTTCTTTTTCATAGCATGAATAAAGTTAGTGAAGGATCGATAAAAGATGTGGACAAGATCTAGAAGGGGGGGTTGAATAGATCTAATACCAATTAACGCGGAAGCTTAAGCAATTTAAAATTACTTCGAATCAGAGATCAAATCACCCAAATAATTTACTGATCTGCAGTGTGATTAGTGTGTGTGAGCAAATCAATTAGTAATGTGAGTGAAATCCCTATGCATGCATCTAGCGTAAAACAAAGTCAAACCACAATTCAAACCATTGCACAGAGGATTTTAGGTGGTTCGGAAATCACCTCCAGTGACTCCTATGTCCACCCCTCACACAGTGAAGCCACACTACTCAAATCCTTGAATACAACTCACACAGGAGCACGATGACTCCAAACACCCTTGAGCACGACGACTCAAGAAACACCTGGAGCACGACGACTCCAAACTAAGCACGAAGGCTCAAAACACTAACCGGAGTACGACGACTCCAAATTGAGCACGACGGCTCAAACCACACAGTGAGTGTGACGACTCACAACCCAGAGCTCGACGGCTCACAGTACAAAAGCTAGATCAAACACAAAAGAGATCAGATCCTCAAGCAATGATCTGATTCAAAATAGTTTCGTACACAGAAATTTGTACAGAACTTCATGTACAAATCTCATTGACGAAAAAAGGAAGAACAAACTCAGAAATAAGGCAAATAGATGTAGAAAGAGTGTTCTTCGATGAAGAGGCCTTGCAGACGCTTCAATTGAAGAGCCTTGATGGAAATCGATGGAGATTCTCCTCAATTGGCGATGCTCTGCATTGATGGCATCTGAAATGCCAGAAATCCTTCTTCTCCTGAGCCTCTTCAGTTGGATTGCTCCCTTGCCTTGCACAGCAACCTTTTCTCCAGGGATTCCCCTTGATTCCCTTGTCCTTCCTCTTGAAAGGATGGCTTGTAGCTTCTGGAGATGGAGACAGATCTGGAAAACCCCCTTTGGCCGCCAAAAGGCTTCTTCTGGAAGTGTATGGGTTCTCTTACCCTTGGGGTACAAGGAACATGGGTATTTATAGCCCCATATGTCCATAAAGTGCCTTGGGGTGCATGGGCACGAAACCCTAGGTCAAATCCCCTAAATCCCAAGCAGCCACGTGTACAAAGAAATTCACGTTTTTCAGTTTCAGCCAGAGTGTGTCGACCTGCCCTGATCTAGTGTCACCTGCTCTCCCAGTTAGGCAAACTGGTCTGCTGGAAACTGGGTCTAGTGTCGACCTGCCCTGATCTAGTGTCAACACTACCTGGGACTGTGTCGACACTGCCTGGGACTAGTGTCGACCTGACTTGATCTAGTGTCGACCTGATGTCCCAGTCTGGCAACTGGGTCTTCTGGAATCTGGGACTAGTGTCGACTTGCTTTGATCTAGTGTCGACACTACCAAGACAAAAATGTGTGAACCTGAAAATTTAACACATAAACCATTAATACAAGATATTATAATTAAAATATGAGATATTAAACATCAAAAATATGTTGTTTAAGCATTATTGTGATATGTATAAAATGTATAACATGTTCAACATATCATCATCAAAATCACAACATGTCATCATCAAAATCACAATATACCATTATTAAATCACAACATGTCTTCATTAAGATCATAATATCTCATCATTAACATCATGATATGTCATCATCAATATCACAGTATGTCATCATTAAGATCACAATATGTCATCATCAAAATCAAGGTATGAGTGATGTTCATTGGATATCATTAAAATACAACTTTAGGATGTTCCAAAACACACTCAACCCAACAGTTAGTTGTATGGACATTATTGTGGACAATGTAGTTCTTTCATATCATGTAATAATGTGGACATTGTCATTTTATTTCGTTATATAGATTGTGGAATGTGTGATGGTGATGGATTAAAGTTGGTTTATTCTTTATATTTCCGCTGTACTAAATTGCTATCCACATACATATCAACCTATCGGCTAGTGTTGGGTTATTATCCCACTGTGACGACGCTCTTTATACCGATGGGGATTGGCATAATCGTACCAGTATGAGGAGGGTCGTTACAAAAAACCTCTTTTGTCAAAACTGTTGTTAACAAAAACTTCATTTCATCTAATGAAAAACCAGTGAAAGTTCCTGTTCAGAAAAATGCTCAGAAACAAAAAGAGAAAATGAAGAAAAACACAACAAATAAAAAGAAACATGTGTTTAGTAAAAACCTGAAATAGAAAATTGAAAAACAAACAAGTTTCTACAAAGGTTCCCAACCTTCTTCATCAACTCAAAGTGCTCCAAGGCAAGCTTCAAATTCACATCATGTTAGAAGTTACCAAAAAGTAAAGGCTCCTCAAAGGAAAATGAGGTTCTAGCACAGGTACTCAAGCAAAGGTATGTACCAGGTAAGAAATTCTCAAACTTGCTTTTATTACAATAAACTTGGTCATCTTGCCAAACATTGCTGGAATAAAAATCAAAATTTCAATAAACATGCCAAATCAATCCAATGCTTTACATGTCATAAATTTGGTCACATTTCTAAGGACTATTGGTACAGAGATAATTTTCTTGTGCATGCTCCCAAGCCTCGTGCTCATAAACATGCTAATACACATGTTCATACACATATGAATAAATATCATGTTCATACTTGAAATGTTCAGAAATTCCATGTGTATATGGACAAAAATGCTGCACAAAATCATTCTGTTGCTGCTTATATCAAAAATTCAAAAAATAAAAAATTTCATGAAAACATAGATGCATTGAACAAAACAAAGAACAAATCTGGAACTAATGTTGCTCATAGTTCCATAAATGGAAGAACTGCATCTATACCAAAAATAAAATCCTTTTGGATTCAAAAATCATTGTTGCATTCTAACATTAATTTCATTGCAGGACCTAAGCATGTGTGGGTCCCAAAAGTAGCTTGATCAACAAGCTAATGAGACTTGTAGCCATATTTTTCCATCCAGAATCAAGTTATTGGCTATGCAAGGCAAGAAAAGTTGGAGAGCATAGGTAAAATCTTTGAAAAAGAAATGAACATTGTTCAAGTAAAATCTCATATCATTTCAGAATTAGATTGCTTGAGTTGGAAAACTTTTTAGATCTTTATCTGAACAATAGAAAATGTGTTGAATTGCTGCCCCCAATAATAATTCATCTTAGCAATGGATATCATGGTTGTATCAACTTGCTTGTATGAATTTATCCATGATTTGTAGTGCATGTTACCTCCCTGTGACTTCTTGGTATATCAAATGGTGAAATGTGGAAGGACAAGTTATGCTTGTCTGAAAACTATCATTATGCATGAGTAAAATACTATGTCAAGTACCAAAAGTCATATTTTACATAAATCTAATTATGTGCAAAATCATAAGGGGGAGAAATTTTGAAATAGTGCAAATATGTTCTTGATGCTGCATTCTGAATAAGTTTTTCAATGTCCTGTGTCGACACACTGAAGATCATGTGTCAACACAATTTCTTCAAGTTTGTATTCAGAAATGATATTCTTGAATCTGTCTTAAATGATGAATTGAGGGCAAATTATCTAAAATTCTGAAATTGTTGTGGTGTTTTGATGATATTCATATTGCATGAAGTAAAACAATCATGTTCAATATCTTGCATCTCAATCATCAACACTTTGAATGATATTTGATCAGAATTTCTTATATTTTTGTTCTCATTTGAAATGAACTCATACATCTCTACTCTGTGTGAATGATTCAATTGCAGAATCAATTCTTGGCTTATTCTTGATCTCTTTATGTTTCATTCAAATCAATTCAAGGTTCCTTTGATATTTTTATATGAGAAATAAAATTTTGAATATCTGGAATATTTGTGCTTTTGGATTAAACATGAAGATGAAAAATAAGATTCGAGTAATGTGTTTATCTCTATCCTCAAAGCTTACTTTAGATTTTTTTATTACAAAACACTTTAAATAGACACTTGAGTTGTCTTGAGTTTTATATCACAAGAAATTCTGAAGTTTTGTTTTTTTAACAAATGTTAAGAATGATATCCTAACAACTCAAGATCATGATCTATTAAGGGAAAAGCTACTTGTCACCTAATGAAAAGTAATGAAAGTTCTGAAAGAAAATTTTCAAGGAAAAGAAAGGTTTTAAGGAAAATTGTTGAGCAATGATTAGTACACTGAGTAACCAGGTTATTCCACTTGAGACGTGGTTGGACTTGAGTCAAAAAGTGATGCTAAGTTATCTCTGTTCAAAAAGAAGCAAACTAATAGTTAACATGCCTAGTAGTCAGGCACTCTTGCACTGGGTAAGTGTGTGTGCTTGCACAGAAAAGTATGAATTTAATCTTCTTTGCTAATTTCCTAAAATATCTCAAATGAAAGAAATAAACAAAAAAAGAAAAATGTGTACAAAGTGTAGCTAACCTAAAATAGAATTCATGTTTTTCAAGAATATTAAATTATTATTCTACATTGTGTTAAGATCAAAACCTTGATTTTCTAATGAATACACTCTTGAAAATTCAATTTATGTCACAAAAATCACGTCACATTTGTAAATAAAATTTCTGAAGTGATTTTTGATGATAAAGAACTGACATAAGAACTCAATCAAAAATCATCTTTATTTTTAACCCTTGCTGCACAATATGAAAGGTACAATTATATTATTTTTCATATACTAAAATCATTGTGTACCTTGATACCTTCACGACCCTTCAAAATCATTGTTTGTGCTCCTTGCAATACAATATCTTGTTTAGGAGGAGCAACTTTTTTGTTGATCTCTGATTTTATGCCCCAATCAATTGGTTTCATCATTTCTATTGGTTTCACGTCATTTCTATTGATCCCTATTCAGTTGGCAGTGGACAACTCCAATACTGTCAAAGGGGGAGAGTTGTTTCACTTAGGGGGAGAATTCTGTATATTTGTGAGATTTATGAGATCTCTAGTCAAATTCATGATATTGGGGGCTATTTGTTTTAATAGGCGAAAACTTAAAAAGGGGAGAGATTCAAATTACATTGCATGTGCCTTTCAATCTTTTTGATGTTGTCAAAAAGGGGAAGAGAATGTTGACAAATTCAAAGTTCCTGAATAAAGCGGGAGAGAATGTTTCTGTGAAAGAATGTTGTCATGTTTTTAAGTATGTTGTCAAATGTTGTCATGTTTTGTCATCATCAAAAAGGGGGAGATTGTTGAGTTGTGTGTTTTGATGATGACATATTGATGATGTCTACACACTCATACCTTGATTTTAATGATGACTAAAATATTTGGTTGTGGATAATGTCTATATACTCATACTTTGGTCTTGATGATGACATATTACATATATTACAATGATAACAAAACAACATGTTCTTTATGCTTAATATTTCATATTTTACTGATAATGACATGTTTTGATGGTCCACTCTTTATATTTACAGGTTTACAAAATTTTGTCAAAATAGTGTCGACACTAGTTGAAAGATAGGTCGACACTAGCTCTGTCAGATCGACTCTAGTTCACAGACAGGTCGACTCAACCAGTCTGCCCAGTAAGGTCGACTCTAGCAGAGAGTAAGGTCGACTCTAGTTTCCATCCAATGAACCAATTTTGGAGAAATTCACAGGAGGTCGACTCTGTCTATTGATCAGGTCGACTCTACCTGGTGATCAGGTCGACACTAGTGATCTGTCAGGTCGACACTAGAGTTCTGCCAGTAAAGGGAAATTGGAATTTCTGATCAGTAGTGTCGACACTATGGAAATGTAGGTCGACACTAGAGTTCTGCTAATAAAGGGAAATTGGAATTTCTGATCAGTAGTGTCGACACTATGGAAATGTAGGTCAACTCTCTTTTTCTGTAAACCCAGAATTGTGCAGAGCATAAAATCCAGCGGTTGTGATCTCTTTCTGAGATCTTTATGGGAGATTCCATAATTACCAAATTGCCCTTTCATCCAAGTGGCAATGAGGTAAAGGCCTTTTTGGACACATGGCAGCCTTGGGTACACTCTAGGTTTTTGTGCACACCTTTCTCACGTTCTTGGGACTACACTGTGGCTATATAAGCCACCATCTCATCTAAAGCAGCCATCCCCTCCAGCCATCCATTGATTCCATCCAAGAGGACATGGGGATCAAGGCCAAGCAGTGAGAGAAAGCTCTGGAGTGCTGAAAGAGGAGCAGATCAAGAAGAAAAGCAGCAGAGAAAGAAGAAGGAAACGCGCAGGCAGCAGATCTGAAAACAGAGCATCGTGGATCATGCAAAAGAGAAGCAGTAGAGCTGAGAAGATCAAGCAGATCTGAAGGAAGGTGGAAGAGGAAGTTTGTGCAAGAGCAGAAGCACGAAGCTCAGCATCTGTGGAAGAACTCAAGAGCAACAACTCAGATCTGAATTCTCTGTAAATCAGATCCGAAACAGAGTATAGCGAATTGAGGCTGATTTGAAGGAGTTCAGATGAAATTGGTTGAGAAGCACAACCAGATGATGCATTTGTGCAATATGATCTGAAGCAGAACTTCAACCCTCAAGATCTGAAGATTTAGAGTTCAGATTCATCAGTCCAGAAGAAATTGGGCAAAGTTGAAGGACTGGTGTTTGAAGATTTGTCTCTCTTAACTCTGATCTTCATGTGAATTTGTTTTTCACTTTTAAACTTTACTCTGAACTTATTGAGTGCTCCTACTAGCGATAGGAGTGTTGATCTCATACTGTGTGTTTGTGGATTGAGAAGGTTTATCGAACCTTGAAGTTGTGAATCAGCGGATAAGCTGTGTAATCAGCGGTTGGCAAGCTATGAGTCAGCGTTCAAGTTGTGAGTCAGCAGGTGTTTGAAGCTGTGAATCAGTGGTCTAGTGAAGCCTCACTTGGTTTGAGTGAGGGATGGACGTAGGTCTCTGTCTGGGAGCCAAACCACCTTAAAAATATCATGTGCAGTGGTTTGATGTATTGATTTTCCACTAGAATGCTTGCATAGGATTTTGATCACCTTCTAAGCCCTCACACACTTATAGATAGATGATCTAATGTGCTTTAGATTCCTATGAGTTAATCAAATTAGTGGGTACCTATTTGAATAGAGATTTTTAATCTGTCATATTTTTAAGTAAATAAAGTTTTCACTGCAAATCTATTCAACCCCCATTTTATATTTGCCATTTTACTGCATCTACGATCCAACATCTTTCCAATGTCTTTAGATGAGGCTTGCAGCTTCACAGCTAAGGGGTCAACTTGAAATTAATTACTCTAAGAAAGTCCATGCTGAAAACATGTGTAATAAATATCCTGCAGCAAAGACATGACAAAAAGACAGGGTACCTCCATACTTTCTGAGGTAGGTAAGTCATAGAAAAATAAAAAGTATAGAAACCTCACACAGATAGCTTTTTAGACCAATAAAGGATGGACAGACAGTTTGCAACAGAAGGTATGGACATGTTCTAATAGTGGTAGGTGAGCCTCTATCAAATGCCATGCATCTGCAAATAATAAATGCAACATATCTTTTGAAATGAAGAAAATTCAGACTACCGTCATGAAGCAAGAGATCAATTTGGACAGATGTATCAAATATATTCATAGACAATTTTAGAAGAATATTTTGAGTATAATATGTCTTATCATGTCAGAATATATTAAATAATGTTAATCTGATAGACTGAGAAAATATTCAATCAATGTAAGTTCTGACAGAAATCATATTAAGAAGATAATATGATATGCAATCAACATTTCATAAGTTGATAAAATATTATCTTGCACAGAAAAACTACAAGTACAGGACTTGTCAGTGAAGTCAGATTCAAAAGAGAGTGTAATTCGAATCTATGAGTCAAAGATAGAAACATGAGAGTAGACTGATTCGACTTCATCAGAAGTTGCTTTGAGATTATATCATTCGACTTTGAAAGTCGGATATAAGAGCATTAGTATAATTCGGCTTCCATGGAGTTAGACAGAAACAAGACAGAGAATTCAACTTTAGAAGTCGAATACAGAAGAATTCGATTTCTGAGAATTGAAGTCCAGAATGAAGTATCCGACTGTATGAAGTCGGAGTTGACAGTCGGATTCAGTATGATACACATAGAGTAGTTGGTGGACTTGGAAATTTTTTTGAGGTGCAGTTTGTTCAAAATATTTTCTGTGGCATATGTATTAGTGTATTTAATTTGTAAAGAGTCATTTAAAATGTTTTGTCATAGCAAAAACAATGTTACAATAATTTAAAATCTTAAATTAGTTTCTTAGGAGTAGTTTCTCAACAATTCTCCCCATTTTTGTTAATGACAAAAACCTTTTAAATGAGCAGAGAAATACAAATTTAGAATAGAATATTTAAACATGTGATTATTTGATTCTTGCTTATTTATTTCTCACTTCTTTCTCCCCCTTTGTGGCATTAACAAAAATGTAAGTAAAGAGAGATAAGTGCAGTCATAAGTAAGAAACAGAAATTGCATTGAAGTTGAAATAACATAATACAGAAATTGTTTTAAGACTTTTCCAAAGAACTAGGCAAATACAGAGAACGAGACACTTGGTTGAAGAAAGGTTGAAGAAGATCCCACAACTTCTGCTCATTGTCAGGGAATAAGTTCTCAAAAAGATTGGGATCAATCTTATAGTTGGGGCCTAAAGCAGGGAGTTTTCTATAAGATTTTACATGTTGTTTGTGGAACCAAATGAGTTTTTTTTTATGATAGAGACTCATGTGCAAAAGAACTCTGAGAGGAACAAACTTCCTATGGGCTGCTAGATGAAGAAAGTCATGAATTGTAATGTTCCAGTGCAAGCCTTGAGAGATTGCTACTTCCTTAGCCTGATAATAAACCAAATATCTCTCCTACCATTTATGAGCAATGGAGTTCCACAGATCTTGATATCCTTTGGAGAGATACTCATTGACAAAAATTTTCAGTTTCTCACAATCTACATGATCCTCAAGATAAGCTGCTGCCCATTGATCTTCTGTAAACCTCTCTGACTCAGCAAGACAAAGCTGAAAATCTAGCACATTTTGGGAAAGCTGAGGAGCTTGCATAAGGATAAATCTATGGAAGGACAGTTTCAATTTGTACTTGATCTTGAATCTGGTGGCTATCCGGATGTGCCTGTTGAAAACTAGCTGAGCAAAGACTTTTCTAGCAGAGATGGCTCCAAATAAGGACGGATACAAGCCAGAAGATAAGCCAACTGTCATGGAGGGGGAAATCTGTCTCTGACCTCTAAGGATGTGTTCCATTGACCTTTACTGACATCAGGTAGTCCTAATTTGAATCTGGAAAAATTGAATTGCTTCATCTTGGTGAACTTGTCCTGAGAGTTTCTAATGAGGATTCCGTACATGTCATTGAACCTAAGATTTAGGTGGAGATGAACATCCATAAACTGGTTTCTAGTTTGGACCTACTGGTACCTGGTGGCTTCGCCAGGGTAGAGTTCAAGAAACTTCTTTGGAGAGAGACTGTGGCATTTTGAGAAATAAGTTGTAGATCAGACAGAACTACTTGGGTGGAATGGATGAGAGTAGGAAGCCAGTCTTAAAAGGTGAAACCTGGCATTTCATGAACCTCAAGGAAAGCCCTGATGGACAGGAATTCCCTCAATAGGTTCATATGGTGTTCTGAGTGGTTGATGAATGCATACAAGAATGGAGGAAGAAGTTTGGCAGGATTGTCTTTCAACATGTGCCCACTTTTTAATGAAAGTTGTATGCTGGGAATTATTTCTGATAAGGAGAGGGTGGATTTGCTTGCTACAGATGTGGAGGCAATAGGAAGACAAGAAAAGAAATGAGAAGGTTGTTGAGCAACTACCCCCTAAGAAAATAATTTAAAAGATTTTAAATTATTATAACTTTGTGTTTTTTCTATGACAAATCCTTTAAAAGACTTTCTACAATTTAAATATATATACCACAGGAAAATATTTTGGACAAACTCTATCTCAAAATGTTTCTAGGTCCACAGACATCACAATCTGACTGTGGACTCTGACTCCTTTAGAATCGAAATGTCCACACAAAATCATCTCTAAAATTTTCTATGTCCAGACTACTACACTATATCCGACTGTCAACTCTGACTTTATGCAGTCGAATACTTCAGAAATCTAACTCCTCTGAATCTGACTGTATACAGTCAAATACTTCATTTTGGACTTCAATTCTCAGAATTCGAATTCTTCTAGATCTGACTTCTAAAGTCGAATTCTTTGTCTTATTTCTGTCTAACTCCATGGAAGTCGAATTATGACTTTCGGATACATTTCTATCCGACTTGCAAAGTCGAATGATATTATCTTAATTCAACTTCTAATGAAGTCGAATTTATCCATTCCTATAATTCTGTATCCGACTCCTAAAGTCGAATTACACTCTCTTCTGAATCCGACTTTACTGACAAGTCCTGTACTGATCTTCTTTCTTTTCAGAATATTTTATCAACTTATGAAATGTTGATTACATATCATTTCATCTTCTTAATATGATTTCTGTCAGAACTTACATTGACTGTATGTTTTTCTCAGCCTATCAGATTATTATTATTTAAATATATTCTGACATGATAAGACATATTATACTCAAAATATTCTTCTAAAATTGTCTATGAATATATTTGATACATTTATTCAAATTGATCTCTTGCTTCATGATAGTAGTCTGGATTTTCTTCATTTCAGAAGATATGTTGCATTTATTATTTTCAGACGCATGGCATCTGACAGAGGCTCACCTACCACTGTCAGAATATGTCCATACCCTTTGTTTGCAAACTGTCTGTCCATCCTTTATTGATCTGAAAAGCTATCTGTCCGAGGTTTCTATACTTGTTATTTTTCTATGACTTACCTACCTCAGAAAGTATGGAGGTATCCTATCTTTTTGTCATGTCTTTGCTGTAGGATATTTATTAGACATGTTTTTAGCATGGGCTTTTATAGAGAAATTAATTGGAGCTTGACCTCAAAGCTAAAAAGCTACAAGCCTCATCTGAAGTCATTGGAAAGCTAAAAAGGGAGAAGGACCTATGGACAACATCTTCAACCAACATAGGATCAAAGGCCTCTCCTCAAACAGCCAGATTTCTAACGGCCACTTTCAAACGGCTACATTCTTCTGAGGAATATAAAAGAAGCCGAAGTTTGAAAGGAAAGAAATACAAAACAACTAGTGAACTGAACACTTAGAATTTTTCAAAGACCAGCTAGTTAGCGAGAGATCTCCACAAGCCTTCTTCCAAGCTACAAGATTGAGAGATCCTCCTTCAGAAATCTCTCCAAGCTCTCCCATTCTCACAAAAGTCTAGTTTTTGGGTGGCAAGTGTAATTAGAAATCTTTCAATCCACCCTGCTTGTTCAGAAAGGATTTTAGTTGCAACTCTTATCTTTTTATCCTTTCTGAATTAGGTGTGTTTGCTCATTCTTCAGACAAGCACACAAGTGTTTTTACATCCTCTTCTGTGTAATTCCTACAGGAGGATTGTTCCTGCATTTCCCCTCTTGTTTAGGGAAGACCTTGTGAAAGGTAGTCTTGTACCCCTGGTAAGGGAAGACTTGCTTGGGAGCAAGTGGGCTTGTAATTCCTCTCAAGGGTGAGAGAAGGCCAAAGTTTATTGGCAGTTAGTGAAATCTCAAGTGGTTGGCTTGAGGACTGGATGTAGGACTTCTATGTGGGAAGGGCCGAACCAGGATAAAACTCCTTGTGCATTTGTGTGATTGTTTCCGCCAATTTACACTTGAATCACACACTACATAAATTCTAACAGATTTATTTAGTGCTATTTAATTTCAGATAAATTTTTAAAAGTACAAGAAGTCCTATTCACCCCCTCTAGGACATCATTAATGCCATCTCGGTCCAACAGAGGTTGGGTGTGGAGAGTGGGTATGGTTGCCCTAGATTGTTCAAATTGGTATTTTAAATGATAAATTTTGAATTTCACATTGTCAAAGGCAATTGGCTGATTCTCTGGAATAAATGTAGAGGGAGGAGGATCAGATGAGGTAGAAGGTGGAGGTTGTTCATCAGTGGAAGGAGGAGGAGCAGTGAGTGCAATAGGATGAGATGAGGATGTAGGGGGTTGTTCTAATTGAGAGGGAGCAGGATCAGTGGTAGTGGTAGGAGCAGGAGCAGTTAGTTCAGGTGGAGGAGAGGAGGACATAGGATGACCATTTTTATGGAGTCTTCTCTTCACCTTCCTCTTAAAGGTCTTGACCTTGGACCTAACATCAACATCTGAATCCTGAGACTCTAGAGGTCTTTTAGGCCTAGATTCCTTAGGAGACTACTGCTGCTCAACTTCCTCTACTACTACTACTGAAGACTGCTCTGGCACTAATTGTTGTTGCTGCTCATCCTTCTGTTGAACTTCCACAATTGCCATTGGGGGCAGATCTTCCTCTGGCTCTTGCTCTTACTGCTGCTGCTGCTGCTGCTATTCTAACTGCTGCTCAGGCTATTGCTGCTTCTCTTGCTCTTGTTGCTGCTACTGATGCTCTTGCTCTACCTGCTACTCTTGGTCAAATTGTTGTGCTGGCTGCTACTCTTCTTGATGGGTGGATGAGGGTTCAAATGGCTGTTTAGTGCCCTGTTGGCACACTAACTGAAGTAAAAGGTCCTTCATTTGTCGGACCTCATCAGCCATAGCATCAAACTTGGCATCCACAAATTCCACTTGCATATGTAAGACTGATAAGCTCTCCTGTTGCTTTGTCAGTAAATCCAATATAGTATTCATACTATTGCTACTCTCCCCTTGAGATCTTAGTCGGGTCTCAAACTGAGAAGGGTAGGAATGGTGCTTCCTTTCTTCAAATTCTTGCTCTATAAGAGTAGATCTGGGAATGTTATCTTGTTCTTATGCCACTCCCTTTCCTCTTAAATCTCTTAGCACCTGATTGATGGTCTCTTCAGGTGCATCTTGTCCTGGAGATGAGGCAGGAACATGCTCCTGATGAAATTATTCTTGATGCTCTTCTTCCTGTTGCTCTTCGTGTTGTGCTTGAATAGAGGTTGCTCCTCTATCTTCTTCTCTAGCTTCTTGTTCTTGCTGACTTGCTGGAAGGGATGAGGAATCTTGTGCCTCATCAAGGAAAACTTCATGAGTACACTAGGGCACAGAATCCTTCAACCACAAATTCTGACTTCTGTTCACCAAAGTGTAATGGCTTCTTCTCAAAGTAGATAAGTCAATCTTTTCTTTAATTCCAACAGAAATTTCATTGCTCAAATCAATTGAAAATCTCTTAAAAATCACAGTAAGCCTGCACATTTTTTGATGCTATCATCTTTTCCAAAATGACTGCTGGCAGGTTGACCCTATGCTTTTGGATGGCCCAAAACAACAGACTACCATCCCTGGCAGTTATGGATGAATGGGTCCCCGCCCTTAGTGTTACAATATTGGTGATGACTGAGTGGATGATTCTTTTCTCTGCAGGCAGCTCATTAACTAACACACCCTTCTTACTTACTATCCTCATGCTACCAATGATGCCCATTTTCTACTTATCCATGGGAACAATTTCACTAAGCTTGTGCCCGGAGTCGGGACAATCTAACAGTTCCACTAACAACACTTCAGAAACTGTGACCCTGGTGCCTTTTACATATCCTATGACTGAGCTTTCAGATGAGACTTGAAGGGAGACAAAAAAGGCCTTGAGAGCATTCTCAAAAGTGGGTTCAGAAATCTGACAGAGTCTAGTCCAACCCATTGCTGCTAGGGTTTCTTCTACCCATGCTAGGCTACCATGCAACTGAGAGAAATCTACAACCTTTCCAGGACAGATGGAGAACTTGGCATGAGTGAGGTGTTGGAACAGTTCAGGCGCAAACTGAGTTCCTTCAGGAGCCCTAGATGATGCCATCTAGACAGAAAGCAAGGAAGAAGACTCAGGAGATTGTCAAAGGAGTGAAGGAAATGCAGTTTAGAGTTCAGATATCCTACCTTTCTTCAGAGAAAATGAAGGTCTTGGAGATGCTCTGAAGACGATTGCCAGAGAAGATGAACAGTGTAGGCGCGAAGAGGAGCAAGACGACAGGAGAGTCAGAGAGAGAGTTTGAAAGAGTGCTTTGGAAAAGGGAATGGATGTCTTAATATAGAAGTTAGAGTCGTAACTGCCCAAGGATGAGGAGATGAACAGTGGGGATTAAAGTGAAGTACCGTTACGTAATAAATTCTCCCTTTTAAAAAAAATATTGCCATTTATTAATTTAATGAAAGCATTTATACAGACTCCGACTGTATACAGTCGAATTTCCATATCCGACTTATAGAAGTCGCAGAGCCACTTCCCTCATCATGAGCCATGGTAGACTCCGACTTTAGAAGTCACAGTCACCACTTTGACTTCATGAGTCGCAGAGCTGGGACTTAGAAATTTTCACAGTGAAAGCTTAACATACAATTCAGACATGAAATTTTTCACAGTAAGTTCTTAACACATAATTCAATCATGAATTTATCATAGCAATTTAATCAGGATTGCACATATCTATTTCTCTTCTAATGGATGTAAATCTATCTTCAGGATGGGATTTGGTAAAAATATCAGCAAGTTGATTTTCTGTAGACACAAATTCAAGTAAAATATCACCATTACTTACATTGTCACGCCCCGACATTTAGCAGTGGAAAATAAACGTCAGCGTGAGCGATACAAGTGTACGTATCACAGTCGAGTAATTCAGAGTAACAACTAAATATAACACAAGATATGAGACAATAAGATTGCCAGTCAAATAACCTTTATTTCATTTCCAATCAACTAGTTTAAACATCTTACATCATCAGAGCCAATAACTGGGCCCAATATTGTATCTCAAATACATATGACTCAATAAAAGGAAAACTAACTATTACAACTCTTGACTCTAAACTCGCTGGCTGACTAGCTATATGGACGGGTGCAGTTGAGCAGCTCATCACTCGTCCCCTGTTCCATCATTTTCTAGCTCATCATATTCATCACCTGAAAATATTAGGGAAAGCAGGTGTGAGCGCACTAGCACCCAGTAGGATTTACATCTCATGGTGCGGGCATGCTTTACGTAATTAACATGTTAAAAATGGCAATACTATCATGCAATGCTCATGACGATGACGATAGTGACAAATCCAAACGATAACATGTACGAGTATGACAATTCTCATGTAGGACGGAACGATTATCAATGAGATAGATAACAGAACGATCACTTGACACGTAGGGAGAAATTCAATAGCATGTAGCATGTGCAATAGATTTCTCAAGTTGAATTCTGAAGAATTCCAATGGACAATGACATGTGGGATTCAATAGCAATGACATGTAGGATTCAATACCAATGACATGTAGGATTCAATAACAATGGCATGTACAATAGGATTGGCCATTTCACATATAACAGTTCAATCAATCAATCATTCATTCATTCAATAACAATTTGGAAATTACGTAGATCAATCTTGCATTCATTTAGGTGATAGCCGGACACCTCATTGGGTTATATACCCTCGCGATTAAGTATTTTGGGTGCTCCTCCCAGGACCAAATAGGGCCCTATTTGCACAGTCATAGTTGTGAACTGAAGTTCCAATAGTTTCTGGTAATTCCGTTCATTCATTTATGGCCACATGAATTCCAAGTAATGGACAATGATGAACTAATGATCATGTCAATGATGATAGAGAACAATGCAAGGGGACATGATCCAAATTAATTTTGGCAGTATAACGACTTATTCTTATTGGTTCAATCTTTACATTTAATGGCTTGATTTCAATGTTATCAAATCACTCTTACAAGAAGAAGATAAGAAGAGAGGTGCATTCTATCTTCTAGGTACTTCATTGGTACAACCAACTCGGTCTTCATGAGAGAATCTATGAAGTACGGAGATTTACAGAGGTCTTAGAGAAAAGGTCACTAGTCTACCGATACGGAATGACCGATAGAGAGCTTCTAAATCCCCAAGAAAGGGTTGCCTATATGTGCAATGTGACGTGTAGAGCGTGTCTAAATCCACAATCCACCGGTTAAAACGTTACGGAAAGCAAGTAACAAACATGCATGACATGTATGCAATTCAATCTATTTCATGGTTGCAGTACTTTTAACATTTATCACTTTTCAATTATGGACAGAACAGATCATGAACATAACATATATCAATCATATGATCACATGGTAGATGACATTAAATCAATCATTGCACTTGGAATAGATATTCAAATCATTATGATTTCATGTAGGTTATTCACTTTTAAGCCAGTGCATAACTATATGACATGATGCTACATAAGAATATGCATAAACAAGACTGGACAATACATTAAACAGTCTCGGGTCGGTTCTGAAATCGCATCCAACACAGTGGACTTTTTCACAACACGATGTACGGTCAGATGTAACTAACTGTGAAGAGATCAAATCGCGTCGGCCTACATGGCCGCGTTTTAACTTGAATCACGTTGGGGGATGCCGATGCGTTCAAGAAAAACATTAAAAATTGGGCGAAAATGTTTGAGCAGGAAACTGGCTAAATTGCATCGGGTGTTCCCGTCGCGGTTCAGATCGGCACAGAAACCCACGCGGCGCGAAGTCTCACGCGTGCCGTTGACTGGTCAGACGCTGAATCGCATCGGACCCCATGGATGTGGTTCACTTAATCGCGTCAGCCAAGGCCGATGCGATACCATGTGCTGGAATCGCATCGCCTGGACCGGACGCGGTTCAAACCTCAGATCGAAAACGTGTGAAACAGGAATTGATCATCATAAAATGCTTATAACTCTCTATATACTGACATTTAGACAAAACTCTCAACATGAAACATGACGAGGACAGCTAGTATAAGAACTTTTATGTTTTGGGTTGGATCTAATTCGGTTTCGATTTACATGAAACCTCTGAAGAACATAAAAAGTCCTAAACATAAGTGACTTCATTGCAACCTTCATGTCAGACCTATAACTTGCAATATATTGACCTTTAGACAAAACTCTCAACACAAACAATGACGAGGACAACTAGTAGACGAACTTTCATGTTGTGGGTTGGATCTAATTCGGTCTCAAATCGCATGAAACATATGAAGAACGGGAAAATCCCTAACAGTGTGCGACTTGGGGAAAACACTTAATACGACTCATGTACTCCATGAAAATTGGGCAAACCACTTGAAAATCAAACTAGACATGATGCTCTAACCATAGGTATGTGCAACTTAAGTTTTCTGCCCGAGATCACCTACCCTTGTGAAGATCTAAAGCAAATCGTGGTTCTGGACGCAGCAGAGGATGTAGGGGGATGAAGCTCTGGTTCCTAGCTGTTCCTCTCCTCCTCTGGTGTCCTAGCTCGCCTCCACATGACCCCAACATGATGGGAAAACTTCCCTAAGAGTCTCTTCACATTTATTTATACATCTAGGGTTTATACATGTCCTAATGGGTTAGAGAAAGTGGGGTTGCGGTTTATGCATGTATAGTTGCCATAATTTGGAATTCTCCTCCCAATAGAGGTAGGAATACCATTAGGAAGGCTCCTAACATGGTTATGCATGAATTGGATTGTCATCCATGGCTAATCTCCCTTGTTTTAACCCTAATTTGCCCTCACAATTTACCACATAATTACAGGTACGAATTTTGGGTATTTCTCTTGCTCCATTTTATTCTTGGGTCAAAAGTGATCTATTGGCCCAATTTTGATAATGGGTCATCAACACATGATGTTGTAAGTCTCTCTAACATGTTTATTTAATTTATGGTCGTGTTATTTTTCCGCGTTAACGGTTTTCCAACTTAGTTTCCTAATTTAGATAATTAGTCACATTGTGACGTGCACTTGGCCAATAGGATTTTTCATTGCACAAATTTCTTCGTGGAACACTTAGGAATAATGTTTGGGGTTGATTTATAATTTTTACGGAATTTTCTGATGTGTTCTTGCACATACGATAGTGGCACGTATGTTCTACCATTCTGATAATATAGAGATTATTTAATTCCCTTTTATTTACAATTTTTAAATCACTAAATTCTCTGGGGTGCTACACCATTCCGATAATGGGCTATCAATCCATGTTGTTTAAAGTCCAACCATAATTTTTAATTTGGTTTATGAGCACATTTTATTCACATGATAATGGATTTTCTAACTTATTTCTTAATTACGATAATAAGTCACAATAACTCTTAAACCTACCCCAAATGATTTCTTATTGACCCAAATTTCTTGATGGATCGTTAGAGGACATTATTTGAAGTCCATCTATGATTTTTATTTACTTTTCTGACTCATCTAAGTATGTGTGATAATGATTTCCCGACTTATTCCCTAATTACGATACTCAATCGTAAAACGTCGTAAACTCAGACCATCCGATTTTCCTTTGCATGAATTTCTTCGTGGGTCAATAGGAGGTATTATTTAGAGTTGAACTATGATTTCTACGGAATTTTCTAATGGGTTTTTGTATATACACTAATGGCACGTACATTTTTTCTATTTCATAAATATTAAATTTATCATTTTCAATTTATTTCTATTTTTCAAATTACTGAATTCCCGAGGTGTTACATACATGGTCTCTGATGAAGTGATGTCTAACCTCAATGTGCTTTGTCCTTGAGTGCTGGATAGGATTTTGGTTAAATTAATTGTGCTTGTATTGTCGTACAGCATTGGAATTTCTGGAAGTATGTGACCATAGTCTTCCAATTGGTGTTTGATCCACAGCAGTTGAGTACAGCAACTTCCAGCTGCAATGTATTCAGCTTCTGTTGTGGATAATGCCCTTGAATTTTGCTTTCTGGAAGACCAAGATATCAAGCAACCTGCAAGTAATTGACAAGTACCACTGGTGCTTTTTCTATCTATTTTGCATCCAGCATAGTCAACATCACTGTATCCAATTAATTTGAAATCTGAACATCTGGGATACCATAATCCTAATTTACTTGTATTTATAAGATATCTAAAAATTCTTTTAACAGTATGAACATGTGATTCTTTAGGATCAGCTTGAAATCTTGCACACAAACATATACTGAACATTATATCTGGTCTACTAGTAGTAAGATAAAGTAGTGATCCTATCATGCCTCTATAGACCTTTTGATCTACTTTCTTGCCAAGTGGATCACTATCTAACTTAATTTCTGAGCTCATGGGTGTTCTTAAGGGCTTACACTTGTCAAAGCCATACTTAGAAAGTAAATTTGAAATATATTTGGTTTGACAAATGTGAGTACCTTCCTTGGTCTACTTAATTTGCAACCTAAGAAAATAATTAAGCTCACCGATCATGCTCATTTCAAACTCATTTGCATAAGGTTTTCAAAGAATTTACAAAGTGATTCATTAGTAGATCCAAAAATAATGTCATCAACATATATTTGCATAATTAAGATTCCTTCTGAGAATTTCTTAATAAATAGTGTGCTATCTACTTTACCTCTTATAAAATCATGTGATATAAGATAAGCACTTAATCTTTCATACCAAGCTCTTGGAGCTTGTCTCAGACCATATAGTGCCTTCTTTAAACGGAAAACATGATTTGGATATTTAGTATCTTCAAAACCTGGTGGTTGCTCAACTTAAACTTCCTCTTTTATGAAGCCATTCAGAAAAGCACTTTTAACATCCATTTGAAATAAATTGATATTGAGTGAGCATGCATATGCTAATAAAATTTTGATTGCCTCTAATCTAGCTAATGGGGCATAAGTTTCATCAAAATCAATACCTTCCTCTTGAGAATACCCTTGTGCTATAAGTCTGGCCTTGTTCCTGGTGATTACTCCTGATTCATCCATTTTACTTTTGAAGACCCATCTGGTCCCAATAACTGGATGGTCAGAAGGTCTAGGGACAAGAGTCCAAACCTAGCTGCGTTGGAACTGATTAAGTTCATCTTGCATAGCAAGGATCCAAGATTCATCAGCCAGTGCATCATTGATTGTCCTAGGCTCAATTTGAGAGACTAAAGCAGAAAAATCACAAGGAATATGCATACCTCTTGTTCTTACCCTATCTTGAGGATCACCTATAATATTTTCTCTTGGATGATCTCTATGATACCTCAATTCTCTAGGCAGTACTCCTTCTTGTTGTTCTTCTTGCTGTTGAAGTTCTTCTAGTGGAGGATCTTCCTTTTCTTCTTCTTTTTCTTCATCTTCAAGAGATGTTTTCTCCAGATCCCTGCACAAATCTTCAACACAATCTTCTTCTTCTTCTATTCTTTTAATAGAAGGGTTAGTCTCATCAAATAATATATGCACAGTTTGTTCTATGGTTAAAGTTCTCCAATTAAAAACTTTATATCCCCTAGGTTTTGAAATATATCCTAACAAAAATCCTTCATCACTTTTAGCATCTAGCCTTCCTAAATTATCCTTACTATTATTCAAAATGAAACACTTACAACCAAGAGGTCGAAAATGACTGATGTTGGGCTTCTTTTCTTTGTAAAGCTCATATGGGGTCTTCTTTAGTATTGGTCTGATCATGCACTTGTTGATGATGTAGCAGGCTGTGTTGACTGCTTCTGTCCAGAAATATCTTGGTAAATTGTATTCTGTGAGCATAGTTCTAGCCATGTCTAACAGTGTTCTATTCTTTCTTTCTGCTACTCCATTCTGTTGGGGTGATCTTGGTGCTAAAAAATTAAGTTCAATTCCATTCTCTTCACATAACTTCATGAACTCTTCATTCTTGAATTCTCCACCATGATCAGATCTGATGCTGACAATCTGAAATTTCTGATTCTTTTGTACCACTTTGCTGAACTTCAGAAAAGCAGAAAAGGTTTCTGATTTGGCTTCTAAGAAAGACACCCAAGTATATCTTGAGTAATCATCTACTATTACATAGCCATATACTTTTCCTCCAAGACTGACTGTTCTTATAGGTCCAAACAAATCCATATGAATTAGCTCCAAAGGCTTGGAAGTTGTGACAATTGTTTTGGACTGAAATGAAGTCTTAGTTTGATTCCCTTTTGCACAAGCTGTACATATTCCAGATTTCTTCAATTTCATTCTTGGAAGACCTTCAACCAAGTCATGCTTAATCAATTTTTTGATGACTGAAGTACTTGCATGACCTAATATTTTGTGCCACAAATCAGATTCTTCACTCTTGGTGGTTGTAAGACATAAATTTATTTCTTTTAATTCTACCAACTGTAATGTGTACAAATTCTTCACTCTTTGAGCCTCGAACACAGTTTTTCCATCCTTTTGAATAATATATTTATCATTCTGAAATTTTACTAAGTGACCCTTATCGCATAATTGACTGATGTTAATGAGATTATGCTTCAATCCTTCTACATACATGACATCTTCTATCAAATTCTTTTCTTCAGTGCCCACTGTTCCACATCCTAAGACCTTTCCTTTACCACTATCTCCATAAGTGACTTGATCACTTTCTTCTCTAAAACTTGTAAACAACTTCCTATCACCTCTCATATGCCTTGAGCACCCACTATCCAAATACTATTTGGATGTTCTCAGCTGACCCTACAAATAAAATTAAGTTGTAACTTTTAGTACCCAAATTTTCTTGGGTCCTTGATGGTTAGTCTTAGGAATCTAGCACAAATGTCTGGTTGTGCATGTGCTAACAGTGTGTCCTAATTGATTGCAGTGACTACAACATAAATCAAAAGCATTCTTAATATGTGCAGTGTTATTAAATTTCTGTTTTTGTTTATAAATATGCTGATTAATATTTTTAGGATTTTTAATTCCTTTTTCTTTTACAAATTGAGGTGTTTGATATTTTTCAGGATACACAACATTTTCTTCATTATGAGGAGGTGTATATCCTACTCCATATTTTTTCTTACCTGTCCTAGATCCTTTTAATCTAACAAACAAGGATGTTTTACAGTTAGAGATTTTCCCTATAGTAGCTCTTAGGTAGTTATTTTCTTCTTTTAATTTTTCTTCATCCTTAAGTTCTTTTAAATTGATTCTATTTCTATGATCTTACTATTTTTATTTTTTAAATCCTCACACAATAGTTCATTTGCTCTTTTAGTTTCACTTAGACTTTGTCATAACCTTTCTGCTTCATTTTTTAGAAAGGTATTAGCTTTTTCTTGATTTAGCAAATTTAACTTAACTATCTTCATTTGTTTGACTATTGTTTTATATTTTTCATACAACTCATTGAAAGCATCTTCAAGACTACCAGAATTAGATTCAGAACAAGAAGTAAATGATGTTTCAGAATTTACCTGATCTAGTCTTGCCATGAGGGCTAGATTTGTCTTTTCTTCTTCTTCGGATTCTAAACTTGAGGAGTCTGAACTGGTGGCTTCTTCATTATCCCATCCTGCTACCATTGCCTTTTTTCTTATATTTTCTGAGCTTCTTTTCTTTGTCTTTCTTCTTGTCGGATCTTTCTGCTTGTTCCTTCTTCTTCAGCTTAGGACATTCAGATTTGTAATGTCCTGGTTGGTTACATTCGTAGCAGGTTGGCTCCTTTTTCTTATCTTTCTTGAAAAATCTCTTGGAGCCGAACTTCTTCTTCTTTGCAAGGATTCTTTGCAATTTCCTCGACAGCATTGCCTCATCATCACTGTCATCTGATTTCTCCTTGGAGTCTTCAGATGAAGAGGAATCTGCAACCTTCAAAGCATTTGACATTTTCTTTTTCAAAGAATTTTTAGAAAATCTTTCCATGTTAATTTCATGAGCCATTAAGGATCCAATTAACTTATCAATGGAGAGTTGAGTTAGATCGTGTGCTTCCTCAATGGTAGTGACCTTAGGGGTCCAAACATTAGTTAAAGATCTTAGGATTTTTCTTACTGTTTCTTCATTAATAAGAACTTTTCCTAGAGAGCTTAGACCTACGATTATGTTTGAAAACTGATTGTACATCTGAGTGATGTTTTCATTAGGAAGCATTTTAAATTGTTTATATTGAGATACAAGAATGTCTATTCTAGTTTGTTTAACTCTATCGGTTCCTTCATATGTAACTTGTAGTTTATCCCACATTTCTTTTGTAGTTCTACAAGCAGATAATCTATTAAATTCTCTTTTAGAGATGGCACAACATAGATAATTTTTAGCCTTATAATTTAAAGACATATTCCTTTTATCACCTATGGAAAGACCAGATGTGGATTCACCAATAATTTGGAAATCACCTTATTCTATTATCTGCCACAGATCAAAATTTGTGCCTCTGATGAAGCACTCCATCTGCATCTTCCAATACTGATAATCCTCACCATCAAAGAATGGTGGCCTTGTAACAACTGGCCTTCATAGTTGTGAACTTTAGCTGCCATATCTTCTCAAATCTTTAGATTCTTCTGAGAAGACCTCGCTCTGATACCACTTGTTGGACCGAGATGGCACTAATGATGTCCTAGAGGGGGGGGTGAATAGGACTTCTTGTGCTTTTAAAATTTTTATCTGAAATTAAACAACACTAAACAAATATGTTAGATTTTAGTATGGTGTGTTATTCAAGTGTAAATTGGCAGAAACAATCACACAAATGTACAAAGAGTTTTATCCTGGTTCGGCCCTTCCCACATGGAAGTCCTACATCCAGTCCTCAAGCCAACCACTTAAGATTTCACTAATTGCCAAGAGAACTTGGCCTTCTCTCACCCTTGAGAGGTATTACAAGCCCACTTGCTCCCAAGCAAGTCTTCCCTTACCAGGGGTACAAGACTACCTTTCACAAGGTCTTCACTACACAAGAGGGGAACAACAGGAACAATCCTTCTGCAGGATTTACATAGAAAGAAAATGTAAAGACTCTTGTGTGTTTGCCTCAAGAATGAGCAAACACACTAACTTCAGAAAGGAGAAAATAGTAAGATTTGTAATTCGACTTCTTTCAGAACTACAGAGGTGGATAGAAAGATATGAATTACAAATGCCACCCGAAACAAGACTTCTGTGAGAAGGAGAGAGCTTGGAGAATTTCTAAATGTGGAGCTCTCAATCTTGTAGCTTGGAAGAAGGCTTGTGGAGATCTCTTTTTGCTAGCAGAAGACAGTTGAGAGTTGAAGGAGTTGCTAGCTGCTCTCTAAAAATTCTAAGTGTTCAGATCCCTTGTATATATGTATTCTTTCCTTTCAAACTTTGGCTTCTTTTATATTCTTCAGAAGAATGTAGCCGTTTAAAAAAAATGGCCGTTGGGAATCTGGCCGTTTGAGGAGAGATCTTTAATTCTTTGGATGCTGATTGAGGTTGTTGTCCATAAGTCCTCCTGTCTTTGTCTCTTTCCAATGTCTTTAGACGAGGCTTGCAGCTTCACAGCTAAGGGGTCAACTTCCAATTAATTACTCTGAGAAAGCCCATGCTGAAAACATGTCTAATAAATATCCTGCAGCAAAGACATGACAAAAAGATAGGGTACCTCCATACATTCTGAGGTAGGTAAGTCATAGAAAAATAAAAAGCATAGAAACCTCGGACATATAGCTTTTCAGACCAATAAAGGATGGACAGACAGTTTGCAACAGAAGGTATGGACAGGTTCTGACAGTGGTAGGTGAGCCTCTGTCAGATGCCATGCATCTGAAAATAATAAATGCAACATATCTTCTGAAATGAAGAAAATCTGGACTACTGTCATGAAACAAGAGATCAATTTAAACAGATGTATCAAATATATTCATAGACAATTTTAGAAGAATATTTTGAGTATAATATGTCTTATCATGTCAGAATATATTAAATAATGTTAATCTGATAGACTGAGAAAATATTCAGTCAATGTAAGTTCTGACAGAAATCATATTAAGAAGATAAGATGATATATATGCAATCAACATTTCATAAGTTGATAAAATATTATCTTGCACAGAAAAACTACAAGTATAGGACTTGTCAGTGAAGTCGGATTCAAAAGAGAGTGTAATTCGAATCTATGAGTCGGAGATAGAAACATGAGAGTAGATTGATTCGACTTCATCAGAAATTGCTTTGAGATTATATCATTCGACTTTGAAAGTCGGATATAAGAGCATTAGTATAATTCGACTTCCATGGAGTTAGATAGAAATAAGACAGAGAATTTGACTTTAGAAGTCGGATATAGAAGAATTCAATTTCTGAGAATTGAAGTCCAGAATGAAGTATCTGACTGTATGAAGTTGGAGTTGACAGTCGGATTCAGTATGATACACATAGAGTAGTTTGTGGACTTAGAAAAAATTTTGAGGTGCAGTTTGTTCAAAATATTTTCTGTGGCATATGTATTAGTGTATTTAATTTGTAAAGAGTCATTTAAAATGTTTTGTCATAGCAAAAACAATGTTACAATAATTTAAAATCTTAAATTAGTTTCTTAGGAGTAGTTGCTCAACAGTCGACACCATAGTTCAATAATTGATTTTTCAACTTACTGAAACTGGTTCTTGTGTCGACACTCGACACACCAAGTAGTAAATCATATTGAAATAGGTTCATGTGTCGACACTTTGAGGTATATGTGTCGACATACCAAGCAGTAAATCAAAAGCTAAAATTGTCATGATGTCAAGTCAATACATGGTTTTCAAACATGATTTAAAGGATGGAGTTAACATCAATTTAAAAGATAGTCATCATTAAAATATGAAGTTGTTTGAGGTGCTTAAACCTCAACTCACAACAAGCGAGACTTAAGTTGTATCAATTGATGACCACCATTGCGATTAGTGAACACTTAACTTATGTTGTACTTACGATTAGTGACTAAACTGATTCTGATTAGTGTACAAACACTTTATTCATACCGATTACTGAAGACTGATTTCACTTATCTCCATAGCTGCATCCATTATCCAACAAAATTTTCTTGGCGCGCAAACTTACTTTATTTCAAATTTGGTCTATGTGTTTCACGCAATATGTCCTATGTATCTGAAAGTCTCCAACATTAAATGCAATAGGTAATACTTTTTAGACCTAGACTATACGTTCTTACCTTGTGCATGTTGCAGAAATATATTTCTTTCCTAACAAACAGAAAGAGAACTACCTAGAATAGTAGGTTGTCAGCTAAAAATAGGGGACTTCTGCAGAAGAGGTATGGGTGTTGACTGATGTATGATCTCTTACCTAACACTTTTCTTTATGCATTAAATGTTGCAGATATCCAGTACTCACATGAAGCATATGTTAGATACGGCCAACACCTTGGAAACTTGCATGAACTGAAGATCAAGACTCAATGAATCCTTCAACAGCTACTTCTCCAAAGGCAAAGATAAAAGGAGTTGACTGAGTCTGTGGGTTGAGTGAGTTCAAAAAGAAGAGATCCAAGTATTCTACAAAATGCAACAAAGTTGAAAGAGAGAGAGCATTCCACTCTAATCTGTGCTAAGCCTTCCTGATAGAGCATTCAAGCTTCCTCTCATGTGCATCCTACTTCAAATCCTTTTTAGAGAGGAAGAGCTTAGAGTCTGAGTGTTCTTATTGTGTATTGTATTTCTCATACTTGTTTCAAATCAAACTTCTTTGATTGTTTATATTGAGCTTGGTCTAGGGACTCTTAGATATCTCTTTGAGATCCAGATTGTGCCTCTTCGGTGGAAGAGTAGGCTTTCTATGCAAGCATTGTTCCCCTTATTTAGAAGGGAAGATCAGTTGTGAGCTGGGTGTTGTTTCCCTTGTATAGAAGGGAAGATCAGCTAAGCTGGGTGTTGTAATTGTCCTTAAGGGGAACTGTATTCTTAGTTAGTGAAATCTCAAGTATTTTTGGGGACTGGACGTAGGGCTGAGGGGAGACTCAGTGCCGAACCAGGATAAATATGTCTTTTGTGTGCTTGATTATTTGTGTGAATTTTCGCATTTATCTAACACTAACAATCATGTTTATGATTTATTTTTTAGCTGCAGAAATTATCATAGCAACCTATTCAACCCCCTTTTTAGGCTTGTTAATTGGACAACAAATATGAAAAGTAAATTAATAAATATAATATAATGTTTTAAAATAATGTTTTATTGCATGAATATTCACTAACATTCACAAATATGCAAATAAAATATATATAACAAATATAATATGCATATATTTACTGAACTTAAAATATGACTTATACAACTATACTTACTATTTATAAATATATCTAACAAATATCCATATATATATATAATATATATATATATATATATATATATATATATAATGAAGCTACTCTATGCTTAAGAAAGAGTGATATTAATACATACATTATAAGACTTTAGCGACGGAAACTTTTTCGTCGTTGATTTGTCGCGAATCCATTGCTATTTAGCGACGGATCAACAATAGAAATATTTTCTCTCAAATCCATCACTAATCTAATCGCGAGAACATCCTTTGTCACCTAATCTATAGCTAATTAGTGATAGAATGGAGAACAAAACTTATGTCCCCAATCCATCGCTAAATAGCATCAATCTTCGCTAATCTGTCGCTAATTCATCGCTAATTAATGATGGATTAGCAACCAACAACTTTTCATCGCTAAACTGTGATTTTCTTCTAGCGCTCCATGATTTATTTCATGAATAGAATGTTGAATTTCATGTTAAAGTCATCTCTATGTATATATGTGATGAGAATGTTTTCCTGTTTACTATGATGATATTTAAATTGAGTGATTAACTAAACCTTGTATGTATATGTATCATATTTATCAAGTTAAGTATATCATGTTGAAAATTTTATAAATCATATGATTTATTTCATGAATAGAATGTTGAAATTCATGTTAAGGTCATTTCTTTGTATATATGTCATGAGTATGTTTTCATGTTTACTATGATGATGATGTTACATGTATGACTATAATGATTGGACAATCGGGTTCAAAGTTTTATGAGGACTAAGGGCCAATAATGAAGTACTCTCTTCAGGTTGTGAAGTTTATAAAAAATTTATTCTCCGAGTAGGATCATTGCATAGACCAAACATCGCATATGTTCACATAGATTTATTTTGAGATTCAATAGGGGAAAGGGAAAAAAAGTCTCCTATTATAATTTTTTAAAAAAGATCTCAAAATAGTATTCATTATTTGTAGGGACACAACAAAAAAGTACCCAGGGAAGCAAAACTCTTGTTTCCTAGGCGAAATGTCCAACTACTTATGTCCCTAGGCACAAACAGATGTGAACCATACTACCAATATAGCAGCAGAGCTCATTCACTTGTGTCTAATGATAGATAGTTGGGCATTTTTTACCCGAGCAACAAATATTTCTCTCAAGGAAAAATAGCTATCTTTGATGCAGTATACTTTGTATAGTCCAAGAGGACAGTGTCTAAGTGAGAAGTGGCTTTCGATTCTCTATACAATGGAAAAATCAAGTAAAAAAAATTCTAAGTTAGATAATAGGTTTAGGTAAGGAAAGACAAATTGAAATATAAGACCATATTGTGGTTGAACTTGTAAATGTGGGAAAAGGACAGATAAATCCCGGCTCTTGCAAATGATTGATGTTTAACACAAGTTAGCAAGACACAGACACAAGAACAGCAAAGATGAACTAAGTTGTGGACTAAACATGCTTATGGTACCCGTATTCTCCAGCTGATTAGTCCCTCATCAGAGATTAGCCTTGGCAGTTCAAAGAAATAGCTTTGGTGTAGAGGTGGTAATGGGCCAAGTCTGGACTGGTCCGGATCTAGCCCAATCTCTAATCGATCAGTCTGGATCTCGCCCGACTCGAGACAAAACCTAATTTTTAGAACTCCGGCCCAGCCCAAGTCCAGCCCAACCCGATTTTACCTTTTTAAATATATTCTTACTATTTTTTATTTTTTATAATAAAATTCATGTTCATTAAATTAAAACAATATAAAAATATTAAACTAATCTGCATAAATTTATTTCTAATTGTTACAAATATGAAATAAATATTAAGTCACTAAATATAGCTCCATAATATAACTTTTAATTTAAAATTTTAAAATATTAAAATTACCGTCGTGACTATTTAGAAAAAAAAAATTATCGGATCATTAGGCCGTCCGGGCTGACTCGGACTCAAAATTCAAGAGAGGTTAAAATATCCAACCTAAGTCTATGTAAAATCGGGTTGGGCCACTGAATTTTCGGGCCAATATGGCCCAGTTGACACCCCTAGTCATAAGGGGGGGCATTCCACAGCGTAATTTTTAAATAAATAAGGCATGTCCTTGTAACCTAAACTTAACAGGTTTTTTAAAAAGCTTTTATATTTTCAGATGCTTGTCAATATATATATTCTACGAAAAACAATACAAGAAAGGAAAATATCTGGCCACTTTGACAGCAAATAAGTGGTTACCAATTGTAGAAGTTCGATTTTGGTCGGATCAACTAAATTTCAGGGCACATAATTCATCAAATGTGATGAAACCAGATAACTCTATACAGAAGCTGTAATCCAAAAAATGATAAATGAGTAAAGGAAGAGAAGAGGAAGGAGCACATTTTTCTCCTACACCGTTGGGGTTGGGAGATGATGAGCTTCCCAGCTGGTCGAACTGTAGAGAAAGTATCGCCTCAGTGAAGGAGCCATGGCTGTCCAGTTTCTTTCCGGCAGGAAACGCCATGTCCAGCATTGTACTGCTTCGCCCCAAAAGGCCGGGGTAATTAATTGGAGGGGCAAGAAAAGGAAAAAGTTGGTCTCTCCCAACTTCTTCATGGCCCGTCGTCACCATCTTTGATCAGGTTGCAGATGTCCGAGCACTCAACCAAGCTGCATACATGTATGGAGCAGAGGGCCAAGGAAGAAAGAAAGGGAGGGTGTGAGAAGGGCAAGAATAATGTGTGCCCAGGTTGAATTGGGCCTGCAGATGAGGTGGGTCTATTATAGCAGATAGGCATCATATAAGCATAGAACCCTCCTCTCTCTCTTTTGTTAATGCTTTCATTTGTATTCTCTGACCATGCCAACATAGGGCAAACATGAAATTATTTTGATATAGTAAGACTAAACATACAAGCAAGCAGGTGGTTGAGCAATTAAAGGATTTTTTTTTTTTTCACCAAAGAAGAAGGTCGTGCTCCAATTTACTAATAAGAGACGGATACAATCCTACACCTAGAATGTTTGGCCCCTTTTCATGCGAGGGAGGTTTCGGACTCAAATCTCCATTGCGTAAGAGGTGGCACTCTGGGAAGGGGAATGGCATTGCTCAAATATTAGAAATATTTATTATAGTTTTAATATAATTTTAGATTTTTTTATTAATTAACTTAATGACATACTTTGTACATCTAATGAGAGTTAAAAATACACTCAAAAGTGTAATTAAGAAGTGCAATAAATATTTTTTGTCACAAAAGAAAATTGATGACCTAAGGGCAGTGATAGAGAGAGAGAGAGAGCGAGCAAGCGAGCCAAGGGGAAGAGAGGTCAAGAATACTTGCCAGTAGTTGCGGCTTCGGAAGCCAGATTTGAAAACCACGAGGGGCCTGCAACGCCGTGCATCATTACACAACCCATCAAAATTAAAATAATACGAATTCAAAATGGAGCTGCTTAATCTTCGTCCCTCCTCACCTGCGGACGTTGAAGGGGCCCTCGCCGGGGGAGCCGGCGCCGCCCTGGATGCAGGTGCCCACGCACTTGCTGGTGCACCTCTCCGCCTCCCTCGACTTGGGCTTCTGGATCCTCTTCTTCGGCGGCGACCCAGCACCCCCTGCAGACACCCCCAACGCCAGTGGCAGCACCATTAATGAGTAAGCCGAAAGGTGGGGCGTGCACGCCAAAGGGACGAGAAGCAAGGCGGGCATTTGACTAGCTAACAAAGTGAGCGAACCGACCCGAGAGCGTCTGCGGCACGTCCTCGAACGTGGCGTCCTCCGGGGGAGGCGTCGACGCCAGGAGGAGGGCGTGGGCGGAGGAGGAGGAGGAGAAGGAGAGCACGACCGCCGCAGCCAGCAGAGCCGGCAGCCACCTGGCGCTGCTGTGCGCCCCCCGCGTCTCCCTCGCTCCCCTCCCCGCTGGCCCCGTCGAAGCAGATGCCGAGGGGTGGTAAGTGAGCCCTTCTCCACCGTTGGAGCGGCGGCGGCAGCGCGGGGGACACCGACTGAAGCGGAAGGCAGCCGGATGTGGCGGCAACGGGCTGCTGCGCGTCGGGAAGGGGGACGAAGGAAATGGCATCCTTTGGGCCGCCCGGAGCCACCACTCACCCTCTCTCCTCCAACATCAGTAGGTGACCAAGCAAAAACAGGTAGCAACCCGTGGGGTATCGGTTTTGTGGACACAGTTCGCCGAACCACTCCATCTAACGGGGGGGGGGGATAGGATGGCTCTGTGCTGCATATCATCGTCATTTAAATAAAGAGAAATGCTAATCTATCGGTCTTATACTTGAAGACAACTTACTATAATCTAGAATAATGAGATTGATTTTTTTGAATGATTCACGGGTCTCATTATAAATTAGTCTCAAATATTTTTCATTCCCACAAAGTAAATTTATTCTATTTAGTAAATTATTTGTTATGGCTATTTAACAATTATTTATTTCACTTATCAAATTATTTATTTTAATTTATTTTACTTAATTAATTAAGTGAAATAAATTATTTGTTAAGTGAAATAAATATTTTGTTAAGTGAAACAAATTTACTTTATCAAGAAAGAAAAATATTTAAAGTTATTTTTGTGGTGGGACCTATATATAGACCGCTCAAAAGAACCAATTCTATCTTAGATAATAAATGTCACGCCCCAAGACTTCAAAGCAGAAAAGAAATAACTAATGTTATTACGTGCATGACTTTGCATGCATGGAATAAGTCATCGGGACGTAAGCAATCGGTAAATGAAGCCTTTAGTTAGCATTCATACACAATCATAATTAATGAGATGAAGGTTAAAATTCTCAAATTCTTCATTTCATAACCATAATCAAATCTGATATGATACCCATAAAATAAGTTTCCAGTTTAACTACAACTCAAATTAAAAAAATACATAATAGTTCCTCTATCCCACTATCTACTACAATCATCTAATCTCAAAATAACTAGCAACAAATATTAGGGATACTCTAAGCTCTTCACTCAGACGCATACCCTTCACTAGCTTGTGGTTCGTCATCTTGATCCTTACTACCTAAAATATTAAATAGTAGGTAATATGAAAACATGTCCAGTAGGATTTACTCTTCAATGTGCGAGCAGAATATAAGTAATTAACCATTTAAGGAGCAGGCAGGCACGAGTAAATCAAGCCATGCATGTATGACAGTTCTGTTCAAAAGTAAAAAAAAAATGACAAGAGGGATAGAAAGATTTCAAGAGAAAGACTGATCAAGAGAGGATGAGAATGGCTAGAAAACAAAAACTATCAATAAATCAGTAAAATTCAAGCACGCAAGAATGGTCATATCACTCAAATAAGCAAATATGCATGTAATAGTAATCAGACACTAGTTATAACATGCACTAAGGATTTATACCATTTTGGAATGCATATCATGAACAAATGTTATATGATTATTATATCTATCATTCATACATAAGTACTTCCAACGTAGATGAAACATCAGTATCATTATACCACATGGTTAATAGTATATTTTTGGCTCTCTATATGAGGATTAGATTATAGCCCCTGGACACTCTCTATGCCCGGTCTAGTATCTCAGTAAATTGAAAGTAGATACCCACAGTCATGTCATGGCCAGTAATAAGAATTTCAAGAAGAAGATAGTATAGTAGCAAAGGAAGATATAACAAGTCATGAGAACAAGATTTTAGGATAACATTAGTTAAGAGAGATTTTCTACAATCAGACAGTACAATATCCTTTAGTTTTCTATCACTTTAATGGCTTGTTTTGGTGTAAGGATCTCACTATAAGCAATAGATAAGAAGGGAGTGTCCCACGAGAATCAGTGAAAAACTTGGGATAAATCTTTACGGAAACATGACAGTGACAGTAAAGCAAGATGGTGTTTACATGCATTAATCCATATTTTAAGGCATGGATTTATAGTTTACAAGGTACGCAAGATTATCATGAGAGAATTACAATAATCTGATGATAAGAAGCAGGTTAAGAGATTTATGAGTGTTTAAAATAACTCTCACGTACTTACAGTTTTATGTATGGTTAGCCAGTTTTAAGGTCTATATGTATGTACATACAATCAATGACTAGGTAGACTTATTAAATCCAATCGATGCGCAAAACAAGAAGTCTACTCGTAGGGTGAAAGTCGACTTACAGGGTGATAGTCAATTGCAGCGGTTATAGTTGACTAGCAGAACAAGACAGACCAACAAGTTTGTTGGAAATCCAAAGCAACGTGGTTCTAAGACCTAGTCACAATTTAAAACACTCTAGAGATGCATGAAAATAAGAAAGAGAGATGAGAAAAAAAAACTTGAATATTGCACGATAATTAGAAACACCTTGTACTCTTTACAGACACAATAAGAGCCAAAAGAGAAGGATGATCGGTTGACCGAAATCTAGAGTTAGGTCAATCGATTACAATAAAAATAACAAAAAGTGCAAAGCCACAATCTCAAGATTTCACTTGTCACGCCCCGATATTTAGCAGCGGAATAAATACCGGGGGACGTGAACGATACAAACAAACGTATCACAGTTGAATAGCGCAGAGTCACAATTGAATATAATAACACTTTTCAAATCATAATAATATCCTCAAAGTTACTCTTTATTTCATTTCATTCAACTAGATACAACCTTACAAGAAAGAATTAACCAAAGGGGTCCATCATTCAAACAAAACTTCCAGAAAAGTTTCACTATTACATAGACTACTCAAATATCTACTTCTAAACTGTCAACTACTCATATGGCGGGTGCTCATCACTCTTGCCCTGCCCCATTGGACTTCACGGGTTCTTCATCACTACCTGAAAAAGGGCAGGATGATAGGGGTGAGCGAACTAGCTCAGTAGGATTTACATCTCAATAACGTGCGGGCACTAGTATACATGATTAACATTTTTAAGTAGGTAGATATGCATATGAATATGATGACAATGTATGCAATACTAACAGATTGAATAGCAGAATAGAACGGATATCGTACCAGATCAAAATGTCAAGTTGCATATTCAATGAACAGATATTTCAAGAATAGAATCATGTCAGAAGATCAGATTGGCCATATTCAAGCAGAGTTCATGTGTTCACAAGAACAAACGTATCATATCATGTCAAGTCAAACTTATCAAGTCAAACAGGAGGCACATATTTACAAATCTTGCATGTCAGGTGTGCTATGCCAAGCACCAAGAGTCCATACTCCCGCGGTTAACAAGTACGTTGGGGCGCTCCTCCCCAGGACCGGACAGGGCCCTATTGCACAGGCATTGTATCAAGTTTGGACCGGAGTCCCACGATGTGCCGAACAAACATATTCATATTATGGCCACAAAGTTTCAATGACAAGCTCATAGTAAAAAGGACATGATCATTTATAGAGTCAAGGAATGATAAACAGCTCAAAAGAACAAGGCAGGATAATATCGTATCTTATATTTCATAATCATTAATGTCTTGACAAGAGGGTGTTCTAAAGACAGATCATATGTAGAACATGTAATTTCCTAACATGTATGCATATGACAATTAATCAATTGAACACCGGAAAACATGAAACCATGAAACTTATATGCAAATCATAACATTTACACCACTAATATGTCCGTACTAATCATGTATTCATCCCCACATTCATATCATATTATTATCTTATCAATTGACAATAAGCAAGATCACAAGATAATCCAAGGATCATAAGAACGATCAAAATTTACACATTAGAATCATATTCATATCATTACCATTTCCTTTAATGGTTTGATTTATTTTAAGTCCATGCATACCTTATAACACCATGTACATGCTTGAAGACATCATGAAATGATTAGACTCAAATTACACAAAAATCTTGTAAGGATAGTGTCGACACTAGATCAAGTGGTGTCGACACAATGCTTCAAACACAAGACAAAATCATGCAAAACTGGTCAGGTATTGTCGACACTAGTTCAGGTGGTGTCGACACTGTGCATCAAATACAAGACAAAAAGGTCAAGTCGTGTCGACACGAGATCAAGTAGTGTCGACACTAGAGACAGCTTCCAGAAAACCCCCTAACTAATATGGGACAGTGTGTCGACACTAGCACAGGTGGTGTCGACACTAGATCAGCTTCCCAGCACTTTCTGGGTCAAACTGGGGGAGTGTGTCGACACGGATGGGGGTGTCGACACTAGAGGGCTTCCCAGAACACCATCTAGGCTGTTTTGGGACAGCAGGTCGACACTAGCTCAGGCTATGTCGACACAGTGACTTTCCCAGAACAAAAACTCATGTTCAGGTGTAACCAGATGACATATCCCCTGTAGTGAGTCACTTCCAACTCTTATAACTCTCTAACTAATGACATTTAGACAAAATGTTCAACATGAAAGATGAAGAGGACAACTAGTAGAAGAACTTTTATGTTGAGACTTTGATCTAATTCGGTCTCTAATCCCAAGTAAACATATGAGGAACAAAGAGTTAAGTGTAGCCCGAAATCGCAGTATTCTGTAGAAACTCTCTTATCATGCTCCTAACTCTCTAATGAAGGATTTTTGGACAAAACGTCCAACATAGAAGATGATTGTGATGTCAAGTAGAAGAACTTTCATAAAGAAGTTTAGTCAAATTCAGTCTTGATCATGTGCATAACAAGAAGAACAGGAAAAAGCCCTAACTGTGCAAGACTTCGGAAAACCGACGAATACACAACGTATACTCCATGAAATTGAGTCAAACAAAATGCAAATGATCCTAGACTCAGAGAATTACATGATGGTGTTGGTTTTCTTTAATCTTGGCCCTAGAACACCTACCTTTAAGAAGATCTAAAACTGTTGATTCTGGATGCAACAGAAGATGTAGGGGATGAAGCTCTGATTCCAGCCTTCTCCTGTTCCTCAAAGTTCCTGCTTGCTTCCAACGACTCCAACTTCGTTGTTAAACCTCCCCAAGAGTTTAGGGACGAGTTCTTATAGTTTTAGGATGTGTTAAGAGTCCTAATGATACTAGGAAAGGTTACGAGCTCTGTTTCCTAGTTTCCAGAAAATCTGGGATTCCTTTACCCAAAAGAAGTAGCAAGAGTTTAGGAAACCTCCTCTTAGAGTTGGGTTCGGTTTTGGCTTACCTTACATGACTAATCACCTAGCTTTAACCCTAAATTGCCCTTCCTAATTATAGCATAATTACCTACACGAATTTCTGGGTAATTCCCTGTCCTAGTTTATTTATATCCTTGGCCAAAAGTACTCCATTGACCCAATCTTGTTAATAGGTTATTAATACATAATGTTGTGAGTCTCTCCAACATGTTTATTTAATTTATGGTTGGGTTATTTTTCCGTGTTAACAATTTTCCGACTTAGTTTCCTAATTCAGGTAACTTGGTCACGTGTGACATATACTCGGCCAATCGGATTTTCCGTTGCACGAATTCCTTTGTGGAACGCTTAGGGATAATATTTGGGGTTAGTTTATAATTTTTTTACGAAATTTTCCGATGTGTTTTCTCACGTACGATAGTGGTACGTAAGTTCTATCATTCCGATAATACGGAAGTTATTTATTTACTAACTTCATACTTGGATTTGTTCATGGGTCATAAGTTGTCCGTTAATCCCATTTATTTTATTTTATTTTATGGACTACCCCCTCATATTGTTTGGAGTCTTCATAAATTTCTCATTTAGTTTATGATCTCATTTTATACACCTGATAATGGTTGTCCAACTTATTCCTCATTACGATAATAAGTCATACTAACTCTTGAATATACCTCAAATGACTTTTGTTGACCCAATTTCTTGATAAATCATTAGAATATATTTTAAGTCCATCTATGATTTTATTAAATTTTCTGACTCATCTAAGTATGTGTGATAATGATTTCCTGACTTATTCCCTGATTACGATACTCAGTCGCAAAACGCCTTAAACTTGGACCATCCCATTTTCCTTTGCACGAATTTCTTGGTGGGTCATTAGGGAGCATTATTTAGAGTTGAACTATGATTTTTATGAAATTTTCTAATGGGTTTTGTATGTATGATAATGACACGTGCATTTTTGCTATTTCACAAATATTGATTTTATCGTTTTCGATTTATTTCTAATTTTCCAATTACCGAATTTCCGGGGTGTTACATCACTAGTCATGGAATAGAACTAGACAATTAAGATTTGATGAAATTTGGGTTGCTATAAGATTGATTAAGTTTGTATTCGAGAATATCTATCTTTGATTGTTTCCTAGTTTCTAGTTCCAAAAGTCATAGCAAGGACGAGAAGTTATGAACTCCTCGAATTCCAAGCTTTGGGTTCTTCCTTCTTGCTCATGGAAGTTCTTCTCATGTCCAACAACCAAGAAGGGTGTAAAGAGTCGGCCAAAGAGGCCACACAATGGTTATACAAGGCCAATATTTATAGAATCCCAATTCAGGATTCCATATTTTCAAGGCAGAAACCATATCATACTAGGTATTTCCTAAGTTTATCAACTCTAATGGGAAAGCAGTAAAGAACATGTCCGTGTTCTCCTGATGGGTTTAGGACTATTAGTTTATGAATCCCAAGGCAACGTCTTTTTATGCTTGAAATTTCAGAAGTCCATCACAACTTTAACGGAAGGTATTAGAGAGCAAGTTTGCTCTGGTATTAGGTTTAAGATTATTAGAGTCCTAATATTATTCTAGTTTAAGAATTTCCTATTTCCATCCCAAAATTCTAGGGAATTTGAGATCTCAAAACAGTCCCATTATTGTTGGAAAATATAAGTTTCCAATGGACTAGTGTTTAAATAATCCTACTGCGAGTTGAAACATAAGTCTCCAATCGATTGATGTTTAACTTTCTATAATTCGAGAACAAGTTTCCAATCGATTGGCGTTGAAGTGCCATACCGATTCATGTACAAATCAAAAACCTACTTCGATTGGTGAATAAAGGTTTCAATTGGTGAACAATTGTACCGCTCAAGTGTTCAGAAATGTTCTGATTAGTATAGGGATTCTTTTAATTACTGAACAAAGGTTCAATAACCTTCTGATTGGTGTTTGTAATCGTATCGATTACTGAACAAACTTCAGTAACTTCCAATTGGTGTTTGTAATCGAATAGATTACTAAACAACTTTAGTAACCTTCTGATTGGTATTTGTAATCGTACCGATTACTGAACAAACTTCAGTAACCTTTCGATTGGCGTTAAAATCTTCCGATTGATATTATAATTACTCCGACTACCGAACAAAGGGTTTAGAACGCTTGCAACTGGTGTTAATATTTTTCCTATGTAACTTGGTGATTTGATGACTTGACATTTCATTATTACTACTAATTATTAATGTTGGTAATAACTATCCTTAGGTTGAATTCATGCAAATTCATGTGTTTCTGTAAAAGTAACTTTGTGTCTGTTGACAAATACAAGGTTGCTTATCGACAAATGAAATTTTTGTCGATAGGAAAGTCAGTAGGTGTCGATAGATGAGGCTGTGTCGGGCAAGTCTGTAAGTGTTGACAGATGTATATGTCGACAGATCTAACAAAAGTATGTAAAATAATGATTATACTAGAATCTTCCCCATATGGTAATATATGAAGTTCCAATTAAATTTTTAGACAATTTATCTTAAATTCTTTATTTATAAAATTTCCTGACATTATTATAAATTTTCTTAATTTTCCAAGGCGAGAGATTAGCATTCCTCCTAAATACATAGTCTCCACACTTGCATGAATTTCTCTGATGTATATTCACTTTTTTAAATGTTATCATCTATGTTTTTACACATTATAAGCCGAGAAATACTTGGGAGGTTAACGATTCTGAGATCATGATGGTGGCCAGAGGAGTGTTTTTTTTGGCTTATATTTAAGTAGTAGGATTTTCTTCTTTTTTACATTTAGATTCAAGCTGCATGAGAATTTTTTCTGACAGATTTAGGCATTAAAAATACTTATTTAACTCTGGTTAAATTGTAGCTCAAAGAGATCACATTTATGTTGGTCATTTCATGGTTTTTTTCTCAAATTGCCTCGTGTTGATAGCAGGAGAGCTCACACCATCGTCATAAAAAGAGCATTTAAGAGAGAGAGAGAGAGAGAGAGAGAGAGAGAGAGAGGGTAATGTTTAATTTGTGTAGAAATTTTGCACATTTATTCTTCTTATTTCCTTACTGCATATCTCAGTGTTTATAAAAGGAGCTTCAGGAAACAAGTAAGCTTTATAGAGTTTTCAGTAAGTGGTTATGTGGCTTTTAGTTTTCGATGCGCAAGATAGAAAAATCGCAGCAGCTTCTTGATCATCGGAAATCTTGATCATAAAAAAATGTAAATGTTTTTTAAAAAATATACAACATTACCAAATTCTGAGGATATTAAATAACCTGACGTAGATTTCCGAACATACTTTGATGAGGTGTCGAATGAGTTGTACACGTTGGAGAAAAGTTTAACTAAGAAAACTCGCAAAGAGAGAAAAAAAAAATGAAAACACTCAGGAAGAACTACCGAAAAATGTTGCACCCCATCCATCTCACATCCACATGGTAGATAGTGGCTTGAGAATTTTCCCAAGCAAGACACCATTTTTGCTACGCTATCAATCATTTTGAAACCTACATTGGTTCAATCCATAGTTTTTTTTTTTTTTTGGAATAGATAATGTGGAGCGGAAATTTAAACTTGGATCACTAAGATGCACGTGAAAGAGCTTAAGTACATCAATAGAATACTTCTCTCGCGGCGCCGAAGACTAATAAATTGGGTGGAATTCTTTTTCTTTCTTTCTTTTTTTTGGATATTGCTGTGAAATATATACTCTAATGGACTTTTCACTTCGATCCTAGCAAGAACAACAGCATCTCATTAAATCAACATCTTACAAGAGCAACAAGAATCCACCTGTTAATTAGGGTCAGGAAGACTCGGGACCAAGGCAGGAAATGTGACCTGACTGCTCTTCCTCCAGAGAATCTCACATTCTATGTGAATCTTCGTATGGGTCACTTAATGTTCTAATATTCACAACGGATTATTGTATTGCAATTTTCATGCGGACAGGCAGGTTGGAAGAATAATGGTTTAAAGAATTTCATAGACATATTTGGAGAACATTAACTTGGCCAAATATCTCAGACTGGGTCCTGATTCGAGCTCATCATCTTGCCAACAATTTTCAGCAGCAGAAGCCAAGTTCACATTTGCTCGAATTGAAATACTGAATTGAAGAGGGCTTGAACAAATCCTGGTTGACTACATACATCTTTTATGCGCAATAAACAGTGGGCTAATCATTGCATCTCCAATAACTGCACACCGAATGACAAAATTATGACAGGAAAATGCACAGATGGTTCAGCAAAGCTTAAGAAGTGAATCAATCAAATAATGTAAATGAGGACAAGATTGCAAAAAGAATGTTTTTTCCCACTCAACATACGTACCCAGATACAGTTTGCTTCACTGGTGAAGCATCACGCTTTTGCATCTTGATTCACTACGTTGTGTCACGTCATGCAGCAGTCACACAACATACAAAATCAGCAATGAGAAAGCATGAATTAGAAATGAGCAACTAAGTTATGGATGAAGCCTAACCAACGAGAAAGCTTTACCACGCGTTTTCAGTCCAGTCATTTTGAGGGGAGAGGGTATTGCTCAGTTCGAAGCGATGTGTTTTGACTTTTATTCTTCCTTTACAAAGCTCAATTGGAGCTTCCAAATTGGCAGAAAGGTAGGACTACGCGAGAGACATTGATTACATTGACTAATGTGAGTCTGAAATTAGTTGAATAAAATATCGGACACTGCTTCTTAGGTTTAAAGTGGGAGCCAAAGTAGCTTCCAAGATGAAAGTTCGGCAAAAAAAAAAAAATTGCCTCTTTTCAACAAGGTGACAGAAACAGTAAAAACAGGTTGGCACATTTATCACATTGAATGAGATAATTCACATGCTGCAGACTGAGTCAGAACAGAAGTTGCAGCTGGATAGACTTCTTTTTAATACAAATGCCCACAGCATCACCCTTATATGCAATCTCACCTGCCGCAAGAAGTAGAACTAGGATACCTGTAGCAGCTACAAAATCACAGGTGCCCTGGTGGCAATTTAACAAATTACTGCGAGATAAACCCCAAAAAAAAACATAGAGAATGAGTTTGTTCTTTTTTGATAAGCACTTCTTAGAGTGCTTGAGCTCGGAGGTTGCCAGGTGCAGCCCAAGCACGAGCAACATGTAGCATTCAAGTTAAGATCAAATATGAAAGAACATAAGAGCTAAGATGCACCCAAAAATAAGTGAAAAGCAAAATGATAGGGTACCCTTGAGTTGGGCACAATAG